>CM022709.1:9613321-10213321 GCA_012295165.1 Asparagus setaceus
ATATATATATATATATATATATATATATATATATATATATATATATATATATATATATATATATATAAAAGCCCTATGAACTTAAGTTCATAATGAATAGTGGTGCACCAACTTTTATCCACTCATCTTGTCTTGAGATTTGTGATGCACAAATCTCAAAGTGTACTTTATATCTTTCACTGATCCCAAAGCAAGATGAGTGGTTAGAAAAGTGCAAGACCACTATTCATCATGGAACTTAAGTTCATAGAGCTCTCTCTCTCTCTCTCTATATATATATATATATATATATATATATATATATATATATATATATATATATATATTCACACACACTACCCATACCTGTTCAAAGCCCAATGACAATTAAAGTTTCAACTAATAATTATTGAAGGCGTAAGGTCCAATTGTCTGAAAGGCTGGCAAGAATGAAGACATTCGTTAACAGGCCCAACCACAACCGATAAAACAGGGCCCATCTGTTCACTCTTGGACTGCAGAGGGAAAGATAGTTTTGGACGTCCCATGTATACAATACAACAAAAGAGCAATGAGCTACAATTTTACGGCCTAAGCATTAAAATCTGAAAGTGAGCGGATTTGAAAATAAATCAGAGTAAAACAAAAACAACAAAGATATATGAACTTGGATCTTCTCAATTTCTAAAAAGTGTGTGTGGGGTGGAGGCCGAAGGGGGATCAGGCTCAATCTAGAGTTAATGAACTTTAAACAGAAGTTAAGAATTAATTTTAACTCAAACTATAACTATTAGTTATTGATCCAAACTTCTATTTTAAACTAATCAATCTTTCTCATTCTATCCAATATGGAATAATATTCACATATTAATAACCTCAACAAAAAATATTGAAGAGACTATTGCTATACTACAACTATTAATTTATTTAGTAAATACTTATGACTTTTTAGTATAAATTAGGAAAAGAGTGCAATTCATGGAGGATAATTAATGCAATAGTTTCTTCACTAATTTTTCCTGGTAGTGGAGATAATTTAAATCCAAAATATATTCTAATTACACACATATATAGTACTGGTTTTCTTCTTTCCTTAGAATCTTTCTTATTTTAATCTACCAAGTTTACATGATTACATTTAGAATTTGTTGAGAAACGGTGTCGCTGCTTGGCTCGGTCGCTTCAATCACCACGATGTTCCTTCTCGTGTGCACCACCAAGGACACAAAGGGGAGAAATCAACTCGGTCTCTCACAAAGAAAGAGGGATCGCAAAGCGGTGGGCCGGAGAAGAGCCTCACAGAGAAACAGGGAGAGGTTCGCACAAAGCCCTCTCGATCTCCTCACCCTCGAAGCTACTACCAACCCTTCTATATATAGAAGAGGCAGCCGACAAGAGGGAGAGATTTCTAGGTTTTCAGCGGCCGTCGGGAGGGAGGAGAAAACTAGGGTTTGAAATGGACTAAAGGGGGAAAAGCAGAGGTCGGGCATATAGGAGGTGGCGGGCCTCTCCATCGAGATGGGCCGGCGGTTCATGGGCCAAACAAATAGCAACAATCTCCACCTTGGCCCAAGGTAGTGCGAAGAAAGGAATACTGAATCGCAGGACTCATCATCGCCATAACATTACCATTACCAGATGATCACAAAGAGGATACAAGCAATGGAAGAGAATACACAAAGTAAACTCGGATCACAAAGATCGGGCAAGATCACCAAGCATGCCAAGTCCATTAAAGGACCTAACTCTACCAAACGGTCATCGAGTTCAAAGGAAAAAATCACAAAGCTACTAACAAACACAAAGTAAGTTAATAGGCCACAAAGGCAACACACAAAGCAAGGGAAAATTACCCAATGTCAAAGTTCAAAATTCTTTGACACGAGATAAATTTTTCAGTGAAACACTTAGTACCCATGTCATTGGATTAAATTAGAGGGAATTTTCTCCAACTTCACAATACTCTTTTCAACTATATCCCTAATGTAATGAAATCGACATCAATATGTTTAGTTCTATCATGAAAAGCGGATTTTTGCAAAGTTGAATAGCAGATTGACTATCGAAAATACAACCACATTTTATCAAGAAAACCAATTTGGATATAAGGCCCCTAAGCCAAATAGCTTCTTTAAAAGCTTGATTAAGCGATAACATACTCAGTTGATGAGTAGATAAAGCAACAATGGGTTGTAGTTGAGATTTCCAACTTATGCAAGAGCCACACAAAGTGAACACATAGGAAGTAGTAGATTTTCTATTATCTCTATCATTTGCATAATTGGAATCTACATAGCCAACTAGTTTAACACCTTCTAACACTTAGAGAAGGTTAATCCTACATTCACAGAGGATTTTAAATATCTTAAAAGCCATTTCAAGGCATTCCAATGAGGCATACCAGATTTGACATATATCTACTCAAGCAACTAACCGCATATGCAATGTCGTCTAGTGCTAACCATGAGATACATGATGATCCTATAGCATTCGAATATGGCACATTCTTCATATTATTTATTTCAGTTTCAGCTTTGGGGACTGATCCTTACTCAACACAAAATGGGAAGCAAGAGGCACATTCACGATTTGGCATCGGACATAGCAAATTTACTCAAAAGTTTTTCGGCGTATATGGGCTTTGGTTTAAAACTAGCGTAGATTTGTTTTGTCTCTAATAATATTCATGCCTAGAATTCTTTTGCATCGCCTAAGTCTTTCATGTCAAAATTTTCACAAAGACATTTTTGAACATGCTCAATGGACTTCAAACAAGGGCTAACAATCAACATGTCATCCACATAAATTAAAAGAAATCTGAGTGCACGAGTCTATATTCTTATAATACGGCAATGATCGTGAGAACTCCTTTTAAACTTTAAAGATTGCATGCATTTATCAAATCTTATATTCCATTGCCTAGGTGATTGTTTTAAACCATACAAAGCCTTTTTAACAAACACACATGATCGTGCAATTTAGGGTCCACAAAGCCCTCGAGGTTGGTGCATATAAATATTTTGTCAAGGTCACCGTAAGAAAGCAAGAGTTACATCCATTTGTTTTAATTCCCAATTAAAATGAGCAACTAAAGCAAGCATAATTCTACTGATGAGTGAATTTGACAACAGAGCAAAAATTTCAAAGATAATCAACTCCCTCCTTTTGAGTAAATCCCTTAGCTACTAACCTAGCCTTAAACCTAACACCTTGATTCTTGTTTCACCTTAAATGACCACTTACATCCACTCTGAGAACAACTAGCGTGTTTAGGAACAAGTTTCCATGTTTGGTTAATTCTCGGATTCCATCTCACTCTTCATAGCACTAATCCATTCTTTAGAATATTTTGACCTTAATGCTTCACTATAAGTCTTAGGTTCATTGCACTCAAGGGATTCAAACACATTAAAGGCAAACTGGGACATATTACAATCACCAAATTGCAATCTCTATATCTATCGGGTTTCCTAATGGTTCTTTTATTTCTATCCCTAGTGAGTTGATAATCATTCAAATCATGCATGTTATCTATTTCATATTATGCTCCACCTCATTAGGAATAATCTCATCTTGATTTTCAATAATTATATTCTCTTCTGAGGTAATTCAGATTGATTAATAATAGGCATTTGCTCCACCTCATTTGGAGCATCATTTTAGAAATAGGAACGGTAAAGATAAACAAGGAAATTCATTTTCATTAAAAATAACATCTCTACTTATTACTATCTTAAACCCGGTTCACTCTTATTCCAAAGCCTATAACCTTTTACCCTTGAGGGTATCCTAAGAAAACACATTTCTTAGATCTAGGTTCTAACTTATCAATCCTTTGATGCACATAGCCAGACTCGAAAATTCTCAAGTTATTTAAATCAAGAGGTTTGCCCGTGAACACAAATTCGTGGCATTTCCTCCTAAGGGAACGTAGGAGACCTATTAATCAAATAAAAGCTTGATCACAATGACTTCTCCCGGAACTTCTTGGAGAGCCGGATGTGGCCAACATAGCCCTCACCCTCTAAGAGAGTTCTATTCATCCTTTCAGCAACCCCATTTCTTTGTGGTGTGTAGGGAGCAGTTTTATGTCTTTTAATACCCCAAGTAGCACAGGTCATTCAATTGTTTGTTATAAAACTCAAGACCATTATCTGTCCTAAGAGTTTTAATTTTCTTTCCCGCTTGGTTTTCAATCATAATTTTCAGCTTTTAAATTTGTCAAAACTTGATTTTTGTTTCATGAGTAAAACCCAAATTTTCCTAGAGTAATCATCAATTATGGAAAGAAAATATTGGTTCCCTCCATGCGTAGAAACACTAGAGGGACCCCACATCGGCATGCAAATATTCAAGTACATTAGTACACTTAGACTGATTAGGAAAGAAGAAACAGAAAACTAACCCTATGTTGTTTTCCTAGCACACAAGATTCACGAAAGGGATGGTGGATATTTTATCACTACCAAAGTGACCTCCTTTATGCAAAATTTCTAATCCTTTATTACTCATGTGACCTAATCTATTATGCCATAAAATAGATTTATCACCTATCCAGAGTTAAGAGAATCAAGCACAGGTTGACATGACAAACATACAAGTTATTTTGTTTTTCGGTGATAAAATAACAAGAGACCCTTTCAATTTTCATAACCCTTTACCCCATTTTCCCTCCAAACCATCATTTTCTAGAGATGCACAAGAAATCAAGTTATAACTTAAATCGGAACATGCCTAACATTCTTCAAAGTAAACTTCGAACAGGAAAACCTAAGGCATACATCACCGCTCCTAAAACATTGCTTTTCTTTTCATTTGCCATTGACACAAAGCCATTCTCTATTTTCTTGTAGTTTGAAAACATGTTTTAAAAGGAGTCATATGAAAAGTACAACCGAGTCTAATAACCAATCGATTTACACAAAGAATCGGACAACACAGAGTTCAAATATGCATAATCACAAAGATTATTAATCATGAAAATTTCACCCATTTTGCCCTCACAGATACCATATTAGCATGATCATTTTGTCGATATTTCTTAGGTTTAGGACAATCTTTAATAAAGTGACCAGTTTCATGACAATTATAGCATTTTTAACTTTAAACCCGGACTTAGATCTACCCCTTCCATTTTCAAATTTTTCTTACTTGATTCCCATTACTTGCATTCTTTTGGTTATTAGACCTATTAAAGGCCTACCCCTCACATGCATAACCTCACCAAGATTTTTATTTTCCCGAATGTTTTAAATCTAATTCCTTACTCTTAAGACCATTGATCACAATATCAAGGGTAACCTCATCTCTACCATATTTAATAGCGATTTTACATCACTATATGAGTCGAATAGCATTTAGAAGTGCAATAGAGTATATTCGCCTATATGTTTATCACCTGCTAACTTAATGTCCGAAATAAGTTTTGTGAAAACATCTAGGTTCTCCTCAATGTCCTTAGACATATCCAATCTAAATTTGAAAATTTTTCAAGCAAAAACATTTTATTGGGTAAAGAGGTTTTCAGATATAGTTCTTCAAGTTTATCCCAAAGGGTTTTAGCAGATTCCAAAATTCCAACTTTTCTAAGCACGTGAGTCGATAAGTTCAAATAAATTGTGGAACATGCATTTTCGTTCATTTCCCTTTTTTTCTTGATTGAAGCCAATAAGTTCGACCAATAGCCTATGGACTTACTGAATTAAAATACATTTTATTTTTGTTTCCAAATGCTAAAATCGATTTTCCGCTGAACGGAACCAAACCATATTGAACCATACCATAGTGATTAGTAGCGCACATCCTTCACACGTAAGAATAAGACAAACGACCAAATGAAATTTTAATTTCGTGACCAAATTAAATTTTAATTTCAAGACCAAATATCGAAGTAAACGCAGAAGAAAAATGATACGGGTCAACTAAAGGAGCAACTATCAACGTAGCGAAATTGATCGTCCTTTACTGCGAAACCCTAGGATAGGGTTTCGACCTTACTGTGACGGCAATGGCGGCGCATTCGATAAATTTTGAACGGCGTGGCGGTTGACTCGGCGATCTGTTGGAAACGGCTCGGCTCGGGCCGGTTTTGAACAGCGGCGACTCAACGAGGCTCGATACAGCTGTTGAGAAACGGTGTCGTCGTTGGCTCGAAGCTTGCTTCAATCGATCCACGATGTTCCTTCGTGTGCACCACCAAGGACACAAAGGGGAGAAATCAACTTCGGTCTCTCACAAAGAAAGAGGGATCGCACAAAGCGGTGGACGGAGAAGAGCCTCACAGAGAAACAGGGAGAGGTTCGCGACAAAGCCCTCTCGATCTCCTCACCCTCGAAGCTACTACCAACCCTTCTATATATAGAAGAGGGCGTACCGACAAGAGGGAGAGATTTCTAGGGTTTCAGCCCGGCCGTCGGGAGGAGAGAAAACTAGGGTTTCAAGGCGGACTAAAAGGGGTCCAGGCATATAGGAGGTGAACTGGGCCTCTCCATCGATGGGCCTAGCTCATGGGCCAAACAAATAGCAACAGAATTCATAATGGAAACAAATCTGATGGCTATATAACATGATAATTATGATGTTATCATGCAAATAATGTTTCAACAATTGTTCCCTCGCCATTCTCACCTACAAGCAGTTTTTTTTTCAGTTCAAATCCAAACCCGATCCAAAAATCATTTTCCACGGACAACTGATCGGGTTCAGTCCTCAAAAAATAAGGACCCGACCCGAATTTACAGCTGTCACTCAGAATCTCATCATTACACCCCGACAAAAAAAAATCAATTAATTAACTAAAATAACTCCCACAAATTTCTCGTTAAATATAAATGCGCTACCGCCGCTCCCGTCACTCTCCAGTCAAAAAGCGTCCCATAAAAGGGAAAAAAAAAAAAGAAAAGAAAAAAAAAAAATTCACAGAATTGAAAACCTTTCGATCTCAGAGAAGAAAGAGAAGAATCTATGGCGGTCTCTCTTCCAGTTGTGGCCTCCGTCTGTTTTCTCCACGTTATGGCCTTCGTTCTCGCCATCGGCGCCGAGAAACGCCGGAGCACGGTGAGCCCAATTTCCCCTCATTTTCTCTCCAAAACCCTAAAGATTCGATTTTGATAGTTTCTCTGATTAAAAGCCACAAATTTGTTGCAATTAAGATTTTTTGACTAAATATATTTTTCAGTAGATTTAACCATAATTCAAGAAATATCTTTGACAAATACATGTTTCAATAAGTTTCATATACTAAACTATTTCTTTTCAAATTCATTAAAACCCTATAAGCATGTACAATTCAATATAATATGTGTGATCTAATATAAAATCTTAATTAAAAACCTCTAAAAGAGTTTGACTAACAAAGTTTCTATATTTGGGGGGTTTTTGAAGGGGAAAGTGAGGGCGGACGAGTACGACGAGCGTACATACTGCGTGTACGACACGGATGCATCGACGGTGTACGGATTGTCGGCGTTTGCGCTGGTGATGTTGAGCCAGGCGCTGGTTAACGCCGTCACGAGGTGCCTCTGCTGCCGGCGAGGGATCTCTGGTGGTGGGCCAGGGGCATGCGCCGTTACGGCCTTTGTGGTGTCTTGGTGAGTGTGGATTTGGGGTTTTGTTTTAAGGTTGCTTATAGCCAGTTTTATTAATTGTAGTTTAGTAAGCTTGTTTAGATAATTTTTATATTGCTTTGTTTATTATTATAGCTTAGTGGAAACTAATTAAAGCCCTGTTTTCCTGCCTGATTAGCTGGATCGGTGTAAGCTATAAGTCACCATTGTGACTGCTTGTTTTGCTTATCTTAGAAGACCGATTTTGGTACCAGATTTTTTGTACAAGTTGCAAATTTCTTTTGGATAGAGCAACATTTGTTCGTGTATTCTATTTGCTGCATTGGTGTACCTAACAATCATGAAACCATTTCTGATGTGAGCCAATGTTGAATTGATGCAAATTAGTTTCTTTCCATGTGTATTGCTTGGTAATACCATGATCTTCTTAGGGGGCGTAGGTTGGTTCTCGAGGAGTTGCAATTGTAGTTGTATGCAACTAATGTATAGTGTATACTATACAGTTGCACTTGTAGTTGTAGTTCCAACTATTCAAAAAAAAAAAAGGCAAAAAATCGAGTTCCCACCAACTACTTACACAAAGTCATCTGGCATGGAGCTCTTCACCTACTCAGATGCCCAACCAGATGCAAGATACGACCGCCAAAATCTGTACCTTTGGAGGCAAAAACAACACATGCACATGCACCATGCTCCAATTCATCGGAATAGGCCTGTACAATTACAATATCTATAACTGGAAGCATTTATGACCACTCTACTAGTCCTAAATTGAACAACCTTGATTACTATCCCATGCTCAACTTTGGTTAAAACATCAGGTCCCTGAGCACTCAAGAATAGCAGTGGCGACCTGGTCGGGTTAGCTGAGCTTGCTTCAAGTGCAAATTTGACCGGACCCAAACAAGTTTAATGCATACTCGACCTGTTAAATAACCCTAATATATTCCACTTAGAACCAATGTTTTAAATATCGGCGGATAAACCGATATTATCGGCGATTTTAAATTGATTATCGTTTTCGTATGTTTATCGCCGATAATATGGCGATAAAGTGAGTTATCGGCCTATATTGTCGGCCCAAAAATCGGAATTATTAGCATTTGGTTTGATTTTTGATTTCGAGCAACGGGCACCTATTCAATGCACTTTAAACCCGACCTGACCCGAGTTTCTACCATTGGTTAGTGATCCTAAATATAATTATTTATATTTTGGTATGTTTATATTTCATTAAGTATGGTTAGATTACATTTTAGAATATTATATTTTGTATATAACCATCCGGTAATGTCACTCCGATAAATACTACTTATCCCCGATATATCCCTGATATCCACTATCCGATATGGATTTTGACCGTTCGATAAATCCTTGATAACCGATATTTAAAACCTTGCCAACTAGACCACATGACCAACTTTGGGGACAAACCAAATGGCTGCATAAAGCATGCCATACCATGTCTGAGCGCCTAGTTAATAGTAGGGATGACATCATACCTCATCTGTATAAGACAGCCAATGCTTACCATTGGCCTCCAACGAGATTCAGTTTGCATTCGGCCTCCTTGATCAGTGTTTATCCTGCATCAAACTGTAGAAAACTTGCGCAAACAGTTGAACCTGCTCAATCATTCCACTGACCCAATCATTCCAGTTTTTCTTATTCCCTTGATACTACTCTTCTTGCAGTTTCAAAACTGCTTTCCTGTTACTTTTTGCATAATACTCTGTTCTACAACATATGTTACCTTCGAAACATCAATGTATCTCCAAGCAGCTGTCTTTATTATGCCTCTGATTGTCTTTGAACCATATGATATCATTTTTGAGTTGAAAAAGAGCAAATAAACAAACATTTCATTCGTGAATTGTAACATCAATAATGTGCTAGAATCTTATAAAAACTTATTCAACAGTAAAACGCCTGCTTGTCAATTGGAGATCGTATGGCTACATTTGAGAAGCATACATTATTGTGCAACCTAATCAATCTTTGGTAAATTTCTAAGTTTTTGCTTCTGACAAAACTTATAGTATGTTAGTAACCGGTATAGTAGTCACTGGGTTTATCTGATTCCTTTCCTCTGAAAAAAGCAACATTAACTACTTCTCAAATTGTTTTCTCCCTGTTTTGCTTCAAAGGATTATCATGCTCATGATAGTGTAAATTATATGATCTCTTCCTCTGTAGACTTCTCAGCTTTTATTTTGAAAGAAAAATCCATTTCTTTTTCTCAGTAGAAGAGGGATAGCATAGACAGGTCAGTGAAAGATTGTCGTTATTCAGCCAATCACATCATCTCCCAGACTAATAAGAAATCCGTTGTCCTCCACCTTAAGAACACTCAATATTGCATCTGACATCTTCAATTTTGATGAAATACAAAATCCATGCACTTGAGGTTGATTGTCATACAAACTTCTCTGGGTACCTTAACCTTACTGGCATCAGTTGCATTATACTCCTTCAAAACAAGCTTGTTATGATGCTTCTGCCCTGGTTTGCACAGTCACTATGGAAGCAAGACTAGTACTCCTATCAGAACGCATTGTGGTGCGGTAACATATCATCCCTTGATTTTGATTGTGTTATTCCCTAAATACCCCTCTACTACCCCTCTGCTGCTATCAGAATGGCCCGCAACGTGCGGGTCGTTCTGATAGGATTTGTACTCTGGAAGCAATGACATCATATACTCTTAAGTGCAATTATCACATACTTGCATAAAGTGCCATATTAGCAGTTACTTTTTATTCCTAAGAGGACAAAATGATATGGTCTGGTCAGTGGTCAATCTTCTTCGAAGTGATTATTCTATTTGACCACGTAAAAATCTTGAGATGCAACCGTATCAAATATGAGTTGTTCATATACAAACACTAAAACAATCAATACACCTTTTCTTGGGAAAGGGATTGACAAGTGTTTTAAGGAATAAATACTGTGTTGTTCGTCGAAGACTTTAACGCCTTGCACTTGGCATAGAAAGATATTGGGAATGTGCTGAATCATAGACTGTTACTGACCATCGCCACTCTGGTTCAGACCACATAAATATCTAGAAAATTTTAACCTATAGTAATAAATATTTAAAGTAAGTATGCGCTAAATCCTTAACAATTTTGCTTTAGATGCAATCTTAAAAAAAAAGGAGTTGTTCATTTGTTATACTTTATTTCGATATGCAACACTAAATAGTCAAGATACATTTTCCCAGGAAAAGAGGCTGAAAAGTGTTTTAAGGTAAAAATACTGTGTTGTTCTTCGAAGGCTTTAACGCGTTGCATATTTTTCATACAGTATGGTCTATAACTTGACATAGAAAGATATACATAGGAATGTGCTGTGTCCTAGCCCAATAGTGACCATATCCCCATTCTAGTTCAGTTCACCATCTGCCGAATTCTTTTTATTGTATCCATGGAAAAATCATCTGTATCAAATCCTAGCAGTTATGTTAGTGTTTTGTTTTTTTCCTTACAGTTTGGGAAGGTATTTTTTTCATAGAGTGTTCAGGTGTCGCTTCTTTTGTATTCTCCACCTTTTATAATTATAGTGATTGATCATCCTGCTGCTGTCCATGTATGTAGGCCATTGTGCCAAACTGTGCAGATGATGTTTGTTTGTGGTGTTCTTTTCCTCAGGGTTATTTGCACTTAAATTAAATACCCCAAGTTTATATCAATTTCAACTTTGATACCCCCAAGTTTTTTTGCCCAACAAATACCCCAAAGTTCAACAAAAATTGTGACTTTGATACCCAAGTTTTCTTTTGCCCAAAAAATACGCCAAAGTTCAAACAAAATTTAATGTTGATACCCCCAAACTTTTTTATGTTCAAACTTTTGTTAAATTTAGGGGTATAAAAGTTAAATTTTATTGAACTTTGGGATATTTTGGGGCAAAAACAAACTATGGGGCATTAAAGTTAAAAAGGAGGTAAACTTTGGGGTACAAATTACTCCTTTTCTAATTATATTATCGACATTCTTAATTGCGACTCGGCTTACTTATCTATTAATTTTATAACAACAAACAGGTTGAGCTTTTTGGTAGCGGAAGCTCTCCTCATAGCAGGATCAGCAAGAAATGCCTACCACACCAAGTACGTGGGCTACTATAGAAAGAAGGACTTATCATCATGTGCAGCGCTTCGTAAAGGCGTTTTTGCTGCAGCAGCTGCAATGATTTTGATCTCGTGGGTGTCACTTCTATCATATTACTGGAGCTACTCCAAGTCTGATACAGGAGGTTGGGTGAAGCACCAAAATGATACTGGCATTGGGATGGCAGAATATGGTCATGATAACCCTGAGATCGGGAAATCTCAGGTCCGATGAGTTTTTCTTTCAAGTCTAAGGGTGATGTTTCTAAGTTATTATATATAGAGAACATTGTATTGTAACTTATTGGTATAGAAGTTTGTAGAGGTTTGAACATGATGATTGGGTCTTGAAGTAATTTTCTATTTTTCTTTTTCGTTTTTCTTTGTGGTAGATCAACTAGTTCCTCTTGTTTTGTTGGTGTAAGATGGATGGAAAATCATCAGCTTCTGCTAAAGACTGATACATACACGTAAGATATAATGATGCATACCTCTTGTATCATGTATCAGTTGACGTTGCTATGTTTATGATCTGTTATTTTGTATTCTATTTTGCTTTGGGTGTGAGCTTGCGATAAAATGTCATTTACTAGTTAAAAAAAAGATTGATAAATGTAAACAAGACACCAAATATTGCGCACATTACGTGCACTTACGACATTCAACACATTCAAACAATGGCTGTGCATTCATGAAAAGCAAGAAATACACATCTTGGCATTCATGAAAAGCAAGAAATACACATCTTGCTCGTAGAAATAACTGCACACACATGAAATGTTATATGAGTACATGCACAATCAATACGTTATACACATGACACACACAATTATATTAGACATATGACATGTACACACACACAGCACACTTAAATAGATAGATGCACACGGAAAGTATGAACAACATACATGGCATGCTAATGGCAAACAACATATGACATATATAAAGATGCCCCTTTGCAAGAAAAATAGTGGATGTAGGATTATTTATCCGAACTACTATAAAATATTGTGTGTTCTGTGATTATTTTCTTAGTTTATTGCTTTATTTACTGTTTATTATTATTATTATTATTATATTTCCGCTGCATAGTATCTGTGATATCGAAAAAGAGTAGGCAATACTATTCACCCCCCTCTAAACTTGCATCTCAGATCCTAACAGTTGTGTGCTATCCGGTGTCGCCAATGTGAGAGGTTATACGAGGGATTTGAGAAACGGGTTTCTTGTGGAGGGGGGTTGCAGTGGGTTGAGCGAGGGTCAGTGTGTACTTGCTTTGATCGAGCCCATTGGAGGAGTTGCCCTGGAGATTATATGATCAGCAAGCCTTTTACTCAATGAGATTGTAATGATTGATACTTTAATTGATTTTTGGTCGTGTTTATCTGTTTTTGGTGTTTTGGGTGGTTTATGTTAGTCGCAAATAATGGTTGCAGAATTTGATCGCTAGGTGTTTGGTTTTTTGCTTGTGAGAACTCTCTACATCTAGTTTGTCAATTAGGGTTTAGTTTCGTGAGATTGGTGCTTCTTAGGAGAGTCTCAAACGCATTCAGTTCCGAAGTGGGTTTGGTCTAGCAAAAAACATGGAAGAGGATTTAATTTCTCGCTAGAAAAACAATTAAAGGAATATGTTCTCAAATATCAAATATGCTTGTGCTCGTGATTCGAACGACGGTAATCTGTTTGAGTAAAATAGGAGATTCTCGGAGTTGGGGGGCACATAAGTTTACCTCGATTCATAAACAATTTTGAAGCTCGCCAAAGTTTGGCTCCAACACGAATTTTAACCCCATAGCATCAATTATGGAGCTATTGTATCCACGGCCATTGTTATCCCAATCTAGTTATTTGTTATACAGATACGTAGATATCTTATATAAGTTCATTCCTTTACTAGCAAGTTCAGCTCTACCCCATGTATGACTGTGTCCAAACTGGCAGCATATCTTTGGCACATTTCATCGAACATGTTGAGTGCAACTTCTGAGACATTGAATTGTGGAGGCTGAATAGCACTTATTAACCCTATTATTTCACCTATTTTTCACTTACATACCCCAACTTGTATATGATAGCAAGAAATTACCCCAAGGTTTTTTAAACTTGCACTTATATACCCTCACTTTTTTTCCATGGCACTTAAATACGTTAAAGTTTTTATAACTGACACTTAAATATCCTAAAAATTTTAAAACTTGCACATAAATACCCTTATGCAAACTTGAGGGTATTTAAGTGCAAGTTCTAAAAACTTTAGGGTATTTAACTGCCAGTTTTTAAAAACTTTAGGGTATTTAAGTGCTAGGTTTAAAAACTTTAGGGTACATAAGTGCTACCAGAAACAAGTAAGGGTATATAATTAAGTACCAGTTTTAAATATTTTAGGGTATTATCTTGCTACCAGATACAAGTGGGGATATGTAAGTGAAAAGTAGGTGAAGCAATAGGGTGTATTAGTGCTATTTAGCCAATTGTGGATCAGTGCATGGTGAATTGTAGAGAAACATGTCTCTTTCTGGGGTTTTTAAGCTGATATTTGTTGTGCTTAGTTCTTGCATGTTGAAGCTACTATAACGACCTTAGTCTTAGTTTACACAAACAATATTCACCCAATAATGCTCTCTGTTATCCTACCTCAATCACTATCTAGGTCCCTGTCTACTATAGACTTTTAAGCATCCCAACAATTTCTCTTGACCGACTGAACAATTCACCTTCTCTAGTTCAAAACAACAACAGCAGCAACAAAAATATGTAAATTTTCAAAATTACATATAATGACCAAGAAATTTCACACAATAAAGGAAAGAGCTGTTCAAAATTACATATAATGGCAGAAAACTCGTTCGAGTGACAAGGCATGGGCTCTATATCTCTAGAAGCCACGCTCTGACTTTGATGAGAGCTTGAGGAACGGAGGGAGGGAAAGGTTTTCGGGCAACCATATCTCCAAAGTACTCTCAACCCACTGAAAGAGAAAGAAATTAGACAAGGGTAGAATAGGAAAACAATTGTGAACAGGAGAAGATGAAATTTCCGCACTTTCTCCCCATAATACCCTCCAACCCAGCAGGCGGTAATATGCGGTAGAAGCTGAAATAAAACATCATATACAGGGGCAGAAACGGAAGAATAAGAAAAAATGTATCTAGCTTTTAAACAATGTTTTTTTTATAGTTATGAGTATTCATGGCTAATGATGTTACAACCTTTTATTGCAGAGGGAGAAGTAGATTTTAGTGAAAGATTGTGACCTTGATTTTAAGCAAATGAAAGTCATGCTTCTTGCATAATTTTTTCTCTCTCGCATTTTCAACATTTATGTGCTCTGTCTGAGAATAAGGAAAATATTTCAATATTAGTGCTAGTTGAAACATCTTCTCATTACTTTTCAGGTACTGGTGCACTTAAGAGGATCATGTTTTTTCGCTGCTGTGTTGCTAACATGTTGTTTCCCTTTGCAGGTTCTGTTGTAGTGGCAGGCCTCCTGTTGATATGTCTATCACTAGCTCTCTATTTTTACGGGCGTAGAAAGGCTTCAAACTCAATAATATTTTGTAAAAACAATCTAAACAAGAATAATAACGTCGAAGCATTTCTAGAGGAATATGGATCTTTGGCTCCTCGAAGATACTCCTATTCAAGTGTGAAGAAAATAACCAAAGCTTTTCAAGAAAAACTAGGCCAAGGTGGTTTTAGTACCGTGTTCAAGGGCACTCTCAGTAACGGTCACGTGGTTGCAGTGAAGATCTTAAATGACTCCAAAGGTGATGGAGAAGACTTCATCAGTGAAGTTGCAAGCATTGGTAGGACTTCTCATGTTAACGTTGTTAGCCTTTTAGGCTTTTGCTGTGAAGGGTCGAAAAGAGCACTCATCTATGATTTCATGTGCAACGGGTCACTTGAGAAATTGCTCTACTTTGAGCAACCAAAAAAAACTCTAGATTGGGACAAGTTATATCAGATAGTGATCGGCGTTGCTCGAGGGCTAGAGTATCTGCATCGTGGGTGCAACACACGCATAGTTCATTTGGACATCAAGCCTCACAATATATTACTTGATCAAGATTTTTGTCCCAAGATTTCGGATTTTGGGCTTGCCAAATTATGCCACAAGAAAGATAGTATAATTTCCATTGCAGGTGCTAGGGGAACCATAGGATATATTGCACCGGAAATTTTCTCAAGAAATTTTGGAGTTGTATCCACTAAGTCTGATGTTTATAGTTATGGAATGATGGTGCTAGAAATTGCTGGAGGAAGAAAGAATGAAAACACATATATTGATAATAGTAGTGATGTATATTTTCCAGATTGGATATATAAGCATCTAGATAAAAGTGGCAGTCTCTCATCTTTCGCGGACTGATGAAAGTGAAGAAACTGTGAGAAAATTGTTCTTGGTTGGTTTGTGGTGCATCCAAACAATACCTCAAGGTCGACCTCCAATGAGCAAAGTTATTGAGATGTTAGAAGGCAGTGTTGATGACTTGCAACTTCCACCAAAACCGTATCCATCTTCATCTCAGTGTGGACTGTGGACTGGTAATTCCTCTATTAAGGATATCTGTTGGGATGATCGTAGCTCTTCAGCAAATTCATAACAAGCATTTTGTTTTAGTGAAAAAAAAAAAACACTTGCAATGTATGCATCTTCCGCTAGTAGAGAACTTGGTTTCTTGTTTGATTGTTCCAGGCTCAGCTATATTCTTATAATGTTGCTTGTGATGGTAATGGTACATTTGTTTTCTTGGGGGCTCGATTGGGTTTGTTGAGTAATTGCGATCAGGTAATATGCTAGTTGTGAACTATTGGGAGTGGCCGTTGTGAGAGATTGTGAAGGCTTTTGAGAAGTGGGTTTCTTGACTGCACCAGATTGTGCAGAGTGCATGAGCAAGGGACAACGTGGGTACAGTGAAGCCAATGACAATTTCATGTGTATTTGCACGGATTGAGCCCATTGGAGGAGTTGCACTGGAGATTATATAATTAGTAAGAATTCTTCTCATGAGATTATTATGATTGATACTTTTATCTAATTTGATTTTTGGTAGTTTACGTCTGTTGCAAGTAATGGTTGTATAAGTTGATGGTTGCCTGTGAGAAGTCCTCAAGTCCAGTTTGTCAACTGGGGAAGCTTGATTCCAACCACAAATTTTTAACCACATAGCCTGATTTAGAAGCTCCAAGCTTTACTAGATATTTCGACAATTCCAAAATGAATGATTGGTGGTTTGCATGTATATGAACCTCAGTTTCAATTTAGCTCGAATGAACTCCAACTTGGAGGACTTGGTTGCTAGATTAGGGCAGCCGGAGATAGTTATAATGTCATCAAGAGGAAGTTGCTGTACTGTTACTTACGAAAAATTGATTATCATGTGGAATATAGAAGTTCATTCTTGATACTTGATCTGGTACTTTGCTTTGCTCCTCTGCAGTTGAAACGAGAACTTTGCAGTTGAAATGAGATTAGAGGATAGCTAGGCTGTTCTTGTAACGCATGATGGTAGTATTTTAACCAGAGCATACTGTGAGATTAAACGGTAAAATAAAGTGTTAGATTTAAATCTAATTAAATCTATTTATGGGCACATATGTTACATTAATGTGTAGTGCTATACTTAAGGCTAACCCACTAAAGTGATCAATCAATTGGGTTAATGGGTATTTAATTAAATCATGGTGCGAGCGTGTAGATACTGGGTTGTTATTACAATTTGATGAGGGGCCAAATTGTAAAAGTACAACACCTATATATATGGGGTTATGGTCCCTAATCTAGGGTAATGAACTCTCTCATCTCTTTTACCCCATCTAAAGAGAATTCACTAAAGGAGAAACCCTAAGATTAGAAGATCATCAAAACCTAATTGATTTAACTATGGATTCGTATTGCTTCACTGCCTTATTATGTTTATCTCTTTGGATTAATCATGTTTATTTCACCAACAAGTGGTATCGAGCCAAATTCGTGATTAATTCTTAGGGATCTATAGATTAAAGTTGGGTTTTGATCTTAAGCTGCGTTTTGGTTGAGAAGCGCTCACGGATGAACAAGAAGAGACCGATTTTGGTCTCTTTTTCTTCGATTTTTGGGTCTCCATTGTCGTTCCCTCGGCTCCCGCGTGATGCTGTTGGCGGCACCATTATCAATGGAGGCAGGCGGTACAATCATGAACCCTAGGGTTTCCAAACCCTAGAATTGAGAACGGCGGTGGCGGCTCGGTTCGAAACCCTAAGGGTGAAAGAATTCAAAGCGAACCTCGTGTTCGAACTTGATTGAACCCGTTCATTCTTCCAACGAACCTCGTTCGAACTTCGCTTGAACCCCACGTTCATTCTTCCAAGCGAACCTCGCGTTCAAACTCAAGTCGAACCTCGCATTCGAACCTCAAGTCGAACCTCGTGTTCGAACTTCAGTTGAACCCCACGTTCATTCTTCCAAACGAACCTCGCGTTCGTTCTTCCAGTCGAACACCGCGTTCGAACTTCAGTCGAACCTCGTGTTCGAACTTGATTGAACCCGTTCATTCTTCCAAACGAACCTCGCGTTCGTTCTTCCAGTCGAACACCGCGTTCGAACTTCAGTCGAACCTCGTGTTCGAACTTCAGTTGAACCCCACGTTCATTCTTCCAAACGAACCTCGCGTTCGTTCTTCCAGTCGAACACCGCGTTCGAACTTCAGTCGAACCTCGTGTTCGAACTTGATTGAACCCGTTCATTCTTCCAAGCGAACCTCGGCGTTGTTATCAAAACGAACCTCGCGTTCAAACTCAAGTCGAACCTCGTGTTCAATTCGGATGAATTTCGATTTGGGATTAATTGAATTTCTCAAATAATCCATTAAGTCTTTTAGGCTTTTATGGGTCTATCTATGGTTGATTAAAATGGAGAAATCTATTTTAAGTTGGTAGTGAATCAATTATTTAATTCAAATAACATGACACTAAGTCATTAAGGTTGTCTTTTATTCTAAATGATTAATTGAAACAAGATGTTGCCAAAGTAACCTCTCTTGTGTAGATTATTCATGAGGGATATTAGATGGTTGTGTGGATGTCTTCGGTAAATATTTAATCGGCCCAAAGGAAGGTTAATATTTATGTAGACTGCATACACATCTGCGATGATAAATGTGTGACAATTATAAAGGTTTACACATGAATAATGAATCAATCCAAAGATAGTTTTATTATTTGACATGCGTTATTGTCAGTGTTTGATCATTGCAACAAGGTATCACTTGCAATTAATATTACTGTCCAAAGACTTAATATTAATGATGTGCCAGATATCTTGAGATGGGATTTTGTAATTATTTGAATTTTATTGATTACTAACTACAGTTATTAATGTGAAATCTTTTGTTTATTTCAGCTAATGCATCTGCTGCATCAATTTCTGCTAACATCAACTCAATTCCCATGCTCAATGGGACTAATTTTAAGGTTTGGAAAGAGAACATTTTAATTGTTCTTGGCTGTATAGATCTAGACCTTGCATTAAGAACTGAACAACCTCAACTTCTCACTGCGGAAAGCACTCCTGATGCAAAGAAGGATTGTACCAAATATCACGCCTGGCGTGTCAAGAAGGGTATGTTCCTTACTTTGGTCTGTTCTGAGGTTAATTTAGTCTCAGTACCCAGAAATACTTGGTGGTTAGATTCAGTTGCTACTACTCACATAAGTGTTTCTATGCGGTTGCGAACTCACAGAAAGCCAGTGATGGTGAAAGACACATCTTTGTGGGCGATGGACAATCGGTAGATGTGGAAGCAATAGGGCATTTTAGGTTACTATTAGGAACTGGTTCCTATTTGGATTTAAAAGATACTTTTGTAGTACCGTCTTTTAGACGGAATTTGATTTCTATTTCTGTATTGGACAAATCAGGTTATTATTGTTCATTTGGAAATAGTCAAGCTAGTTTATCTTTAAATTCAAATATTGTAGGAACTGGTTTCTTGAGTACTTTTGATAACCTATATTTGCTTGATACAATTGCTTCTTATAATGAAACCTTGAATGTGGAATCACGTGGTACTAAGCGTAAATTAAATAAGAAAAATTCAGCAACATTATGACATAAGCGCTTGGGTCATATCTCAAAAGGTAGAGTTGAGCGTCTTGTGTCTGATGGCATTTTAGATTCCCTTGATTTTACAGACTTTGATGTATGCATTGACTGTATCAAGGGAAAACAGACCAAAGTTAAGAGATTAGGTGCCAACAGATCTTCAGATGTCTTAGAATTGATACATACAGATATTTGTGGGCCATTCCCTACGGCATCTTGGAATGGTCAATAATATTTTATATCATTCATAGACGATTACTCACGTTATGGGTACCTATATCTCATTCATGAGAAATCTGAGTCTCTGGACATGTTCAAATCATTTAAAGCTGAAGTTGAAAATCAACTAAATAAAAAGATTAAAACCGTTAGATCTGATGGTGGTGGTGAGTACTACGGTAGATATGATGGGTCAGGTGAACAACGTCCAGGACCATTAGCTAGATACCTAGAGGAATGCGGTATCGTCCCACAGTACACCATGCCAGGATCACCTAGCATGAATGGTGTAGCTGAAAGACGAAACAGGACTCTTAAGGATATGGTAAGAAGTATGATTGCTCATTCTTCTTTACCAGAGTCACTCTGGGGAGAAGCACTAAAGACAGCAGCTTACATTCTAAACAGAGTACCAAGTAAAGCGGTTGCTAAAACACCTTATGAGCTTTGGACTGGTCGAAAGCCCAGTTTAAGCACTTACATATTTGGGGATGTCCAGCTGAGGCAAGGCCTTATAGGCCAAATGAAAAGAAATTGGACACCAAAACAGTTAGCAGCTACTTTATTGGGTATTCTGAACGTTCTAGGGGCTACAAATTTTATGATCCCACACTCAGGACCATTTTTGAGACGGGAATAGCAACATTCTTTGAGGATGTTGAGTTTGGAGGGAGAAATAAGGTTAGAGACATTGCTTTTGAGGAGGAATTGGCTTCAAATCCAATCCATACTGTCATTTCCGATAATATTCAAGTACCTATACCTGTTATTGATCAAGAAATGAATCCGGAACCTCAAGAAGACAATGTTGGACAACTCCCTGTTCCAGAAGAACAAACTCAACAACCTCAAGAACAAGTGCCATTAAGGAGATCCACGAGAGAAAAGAGAAATGCTATTCCGGATGATTATATTATATTTCTCCAAGAACATGAGGAAAATAATGGAATGATGGAAGATGATCCAATCAACCTTCATCAGGCCATGAAAAGTTCTAACTCTCAAAAGTGGATTGATGCCATGAATGAGGAGTACAAGTCTATGCAAGACAATAAGGTTTGGGAACTTGTTCCATTGCCAGAAGGTGCAAAACCAATTAGTTGTAAATGTATATTTAAAACCAAACGGGATGCAAAAGGAAATGTGGACAGGTATAAGGCACGTCTTGTAGCTAAAGGCTATACTCAAAAGGAAGGCATTGATTACACAGAGACTTTCTCTCCAGTTTCATCGAAAGATTCTTTTAGAACAATCATGGCACTTGTTGCTCATTTAAATCTTGAGTTACATCAAATAGATGTTAAGACTGCATTTCTCAATGGGGACATTGATGAGATGGTTTATATGGTGCAACCAGAAAACTTTGTGTCGGGAGACCCAAAGAATATGGCTTGCAAATTAAGTAAATCCATTTATGGACTCAAGCAAGCTCCTCGTCAATGGTATCACAAGTTTCATCAAATAATTATCTCGTTTGGTTTTGAGATGAATCTTTGTTGATGACTGTATATCAAAAGTTCAGTGGGAGTAAGTATATTTTTCTGGTTCTGTATGTCGATGACATATTGCTTGCCACTAATGATATAGGCATGTTGCACGAAACCAAAAGATTTCTATCAAAGAATTTTGAGATGAAAGATCTTGGCGACGCCTCTTTATATTAGGAATCGGATACATCGAGATCGTTCTCGAGGTATACTTGGATTATCACAAAAGAGCTATATCGATAAAGTACTCAAAAGGTTTGGCATGCAAGATTGCGCACTGTGACAACCCCGTTGCTAAAGGAGATAAATTCAGTCTCAATCAATGCCCTAAAAGTAACCTTGAAATTCAGAAATGTAGAAGATTCCCTATGCTTCACCGTAGGGAGTCTAATGTATGCTTCAGTGTGTCTGCGTCCGGATATTGCATTACATTGTTGGTATGTTAGGCGATATTTAAGCAACCACGGTATGGATCATTGGATAGCGATCAAAAGGGTTATGAGGTATCTTGAGAAAACAAAAGATTATATGCTCACATACAAATCGAAACGGTTGGAGGTCATTGGGTACGATTACGATTTTCTTTGGATGTCAAGATAGCGAAAGTCTACATCGCTACATTTATATGTTAGCTGGAGGAGCTATATCCTGGAAAAGTGTCAAACAGACACTTGTAGCTTCTTCCACTATGGCAGCAGAATTTATAGCTTGCTGTGAGGCATCCAATCATGGAATATGGTTGTGAAATTTTGTCACTGGACTGCGCATTCTGGAAAATGTTGAAAGACCACTTAAGTTATTTTGTGATAATAAATCAGCAGTAATGTATTCCAATAACAACAGGGAGCTCATCTAAGTCAAAACATATTGACATTAAGTTCCTAGTTGTGAAAGAAAGGGTACAGAGTGGTCAGATATCCATAAAGCATATTGGGACAAACTCCATGATAGCTGATCCTCTTACTAAAGGATTACCACCCAAGGTCTTTCATGAGCACACAGCTCATATGGGTGTTGTAATATTTGAGGATATCTTATTTTAGTGGGAGTTTGTGATTTTATTGCTTTATGTGTATTTTGGACATATTTATGTTTGGTTATTTTCTGATCAGAATAAAGTATTCGGATTAAATACTCTGCTACATTATGTTTGAGGATGACCTCACTAAAGTTTAAGGTAGGACCAGTTGAAAATAGACATGCACAGATCACATTGCATGTAATTTTCATGCTACACATCCATGATTGATCTATGTCATTTGATTGTATTGGTATATGTGACCATTGATGGGTTTAGTCACGATAAATATGACGAAGACCGCTTTGATCCTATAGTGATATAGTCGATGGACGAGATTGTTTGGAAATACCCTTATTAGTGATAGCAATTTTTGAGCTCATAAGGTTATACACATTTTAAGGAAACATATGGTGCCCAAGTGGGAGATTGTTAGATTTAAATCTAATTAAATCTATTTATGGGCACATATGTTACATTAATGTGTAGTGCTATACTTAAGGCTAACCCACTAAAGTGATCAATCAATTGGGTTAATGGGTATTTAATTAAATCATGGTGCGAGCGTGTAGATACTGGGTTGTTATTACAATTTGATGAGGGGCCAAATTGTAAAAGTACAACACCTATATATATGGGGTTATGGTCCCTAATCTAGGGTAATGAACTCTCTCATCTCTTTTACCCCATCTAAAGAGAATTCACTAAAGGAGAAACCCTAAGATTAGAAGATCATCAAAACCTAATTCAGATTTAATTATGAATTCGCAGATTGCCTCACTGCCTTATTATGTTTATCTCTTTGGATTAATCATGTTTATTTCACCAACATAAAGTACTTACCTTTGTTGGTATCATGGGTTAAATGGGAAACTTGGTGCTTCATATATTCAGGATTTCTGCTTTTGAGAGTTTGTGTTATTTTTGTTGATTCTTTTCTCATGTTTGAGTTCAAAACTTATGCAATTCATTTTTTTTTCCCTCCAAGGAAAGCTACATGTGACAGACTTGCTGCTAATATGCCATTAAGAAGACTTTGACTCGCGACTTGATGTCCCATTTTAGTTTTATCTTTTCTACAGGTTTGTAGCTATCATAGTTTCTATTTAATTTCTGTTTCCATTTCTATCTAAAGTTTAGTTTTATCTTTTCTACGGTTTCCATTTCTATCTACAGTTCTACAAACATTATCATCGCTTACTGCTGTGTTTTCATGCGGGTGTTAAATTCTTCGTAATTTTCAATTCGAGCCTGAGGGTAACCTCCATCCACTGGTCATTTAATAACAAATAATGAAATTTAAAGGTTGGTCATTGTTGTCGTCTTCCTCATAGATTCCATTTTCTTTTCCTTCCAAATTATTTCAAATTATCTTGGGGCTCAAACAGAGGGCAAAAAATTCTATGGTTCCCTTGTCAGCAACGTATTCCAAACATAAAAGATCTAACCTTATTTTTATTCCCCGATGACTTGACTTAGTCAATATATTTGTTATTGAAGTTCTCCAATGGCTACTAAGCACAAAAAACTTCCATTCTTCTTTTCTCATTTCCTTAAAATTAAAAAAATAGACTATTTAACTATTAGGTTGTCTGAACTTTGAAGTTCATACTTTCCAATGGCTGTTCCCTTCATTTACTTGCTCCTTTTCTTTGCTTTCAGCCTTCCTTGCTTTTCTTTCAAATGTCCCAACCAAGTAAAGTATGGAGGTTTTGATATCAACTACCCTTTTTTCACAAATACTACTCCAGAATGCGGAGGAAAATATCTGGTAGTATGCAACGGTTCAGTACCAATGCTCCAATTCGAGGGAGCTTCTTATGCCGTTATGAACATCTCCTACCCTTCAAAAGTTATCACAATTAAAGATGAGGCACTCAGTCAGTATTTTGCTAGATCAAACTGCAATTTTCTTTTTAATTTTACGGCTCCAATCCATCATTTTAATCTTTTTAATCTTTCCAATGGCTTTTCAACTCATGTGTCTACTAATTCCATCAACTGTTCGATGGTGGACACCGATCTTTTCAAGGGGTTTTTCCGTGTGAGCTACAATTCCAATCTGTGTGGAGACTATAATTTTTGTCATTCGGATAAAGATCGCTCACTTGTAGATCTTCCTCCGAATTGCTCGAGTGCTAAACCCACTTTGTTTGAGTGGATTTTTTCATTTAATGAACACGATGAAAGTTTTTCTCTTCTCTCTGCTGGTTTTTCACGTCAAGTGAAATTACAGGAAGATTGCTTCAGGAATGGTGGTGGAGTTTCCTCCTGCAAATGTGACCATAGTTGCAAAAGTAAGGAAAATTTCCCTCCAATATAAATAGATTGGAAACATTTTTTGATGAGTATATTAGTTGTTTTATGAAGTTTTCTTAGTATCATTATCTCTATGAAGTTTTCTTAATACCATTATCCTACTTATTAGCCAACACTGGTAATTCATATAGGATTTTTATGATAATGTTCTGTGACATCAAAGTATAAAATGGTTGCAGCACCAAATTTTTTGGTTCTTGGGGCTGGTTATTGGGTGTTTTCTTTTTCTAGGGTATCATATCATTTGAGCTGAAATTCCATGGATATACATAGTTTTCTAAGTATAGGAAGTTTGTTTGTGTTATGTTGGTATAAACAGTAACTTCCACTGTTATTGATTAGATATTAGCTGTTGTATTTTTGTTTTCCTTTTTATTGTTCTTTTGAACCCTGGTTTGATATTTTAGGACTTTTTCTGGATAACGGGATCCTCTTTTTTTTTCTTTTTCCCCTTCCTTTTCAGAGTATCTCTATAATTAACTCCATCAGACTGTATAATATAATCTGCTAGGAAACTTGGTGAATATTCATCCGTTAATCTCCAAGAAACTTAGTGAAGTAAAATGTAATCAGATTTCATTATTCTTAGTCAAAAATCATTTTATTTGTTCAATAATGATTTTGAGTTATTATGGGAAGAAGAACAAGTGGATCGTCCGGTCCAATGTAGAAGAAAATGAGGTCAGATCAACTCATTTTCGTGGATGGAGAAATTCAACTATTCTTTTTTCTTTTTTTTCTTTTTTTTTTTTTTGGCCCCGTCACAAATTTACCAATAAGTGAATTAAAAAACATCACTTTTCTTGTCTTGTAGAGGAACTCGGTGATTTATGCTTCGCTAGTGCAATTTCTAAAATTTACTTTTGGTTGGATGAGGTCTCATTTGAGAAGATTCTGCTTTAAGTTAGTGCTTGTAATGGGTAAAATAGAAATTAGACAGGTACGCGACTTGCATTTTGGTCCACTGGATATCTTTAGAGGTTTGTGTAGGCTCCATTGATTCTATTTGGTGACTGTATAATGTCATCAAGAAATTCTTGCAAAATGCTTTATTTGATTCATAAATTCCATATATGAACTTGCAAACGTTTGACAGCCCAGAATGACTAAAAAAAAGTTTAGGCGTGACTTTTATACATAATCTCGATCTTATAGAAAATGATGATACTTGAAGCTGATGATGTGCTATGAAATATTCCAAGGCAACAGTTACCGCTTATTTTCCTAGTATCTTGTAGATCAAGTAGATGGAGAAGGACTTGGTAACCAAATGAATTCTATGGGTAGCATGTTTTTCTTTGTTTATGCTATCTGTTCTTTTTGTCTGATTTGCATATGTTTTATTCGTAACTGATAATGATACTTCATATCTCAGCCGTGAACCACTAGTTAGTATAAACTTCATGTGCAAGTTTCGAGTCGTTGTCCAGTCAGAATTATTTCAATTCATGGCATTAATTTTTTTCTGCGAGGAAAGTTACGTGTAGACTGACTTGAAGCTACTGTCCAATGGAGGAGACTTTGACTGAAGACTTGTGCTAATTAAAAAGCAATTGCACCTATTGATTCTCGGTTCGATTGTGGAAATAATATTAAGTTCCTTCATTCAGAGTTTATTTTCAATTGTCTTAAATTTCAAGGGGAAGTCTATGCATTCAAGTGGTCTTCAACAAATTAAATAGATTTACATTTTTCTTCAAAGAAAATTGGACTTCGTCAAAACCAACAGTTGGCCTTTCAATGGGGGTTCATGAGTCAAGAGCTATCTGCTGACTGAGATTTAACACATTAGGAACTCTTATTTTATTCTCTTAAAAGGAGAAGCTCAATTCTAAAGTGCTGCAAAGCTAGTCTTTGAGGTGCCATCATCTATGGCTCTTCCCTTAGCTTACTTCTTCCTTTGCCTCCTCTTCTTCCTTCCCAATTTTTATTTCTCATGTCCAAATTCCTTTATGTGTGGAGATGTCGAAATTCGCTACCCTTTTTTCTTAAACGCTAGGGATCACCCTTCCTCCACAGATACTACACCTGATACATGCACAGGCAAGTATAGTATCAGTTGTGATGATGATTCTCGACCAACGATGAAATTTTACGATCTTGAGTATCCTGTGATGAGTATCTTGTACCCAGAGAAAGTTCTCATACTTCAGGATCGGGCACTTGGCAATTATTTGCTTCGAGGAAAATGTGGGTTCCTCTATAATTTTACAGACCCCATTCCTAATTTTCATGTTCCACCTCGGTCTCCAGCTCTAATCCAACTGAACAGCTCCGTAGATTGTCAAAGAGATATTAATGCTTTTCTCACGCTTTTTCCGGAGCTCAATGGTTCTAACCATGGCAATGATTGTAAACTATATTATTGGGAGGAACTAAAGGATCATCATGCGCCCGCTTCTAATAACTGCTTGGCCACTCAGCCCACTTTGCTCGAGTGGAAACTTTCATTTGGCAGAGATGATGGTAGCCTTTCTTTATTATCTGTTTGTTTTTCGCGTTCGTTTGAACTGCACGAAGATTGCTTTTACTGTCAAACAACAGATCAGAGTTGCACTGGCAACAATCGAGCTGCAAATTCCTCATGTTCGTGTGAGAATATTTGCAAACGTAAGTGTTCTTAATATTTTGAAGGTTAAGATACTCTTTTGGTATGCAGAAATAATGCTTCTTCCATATTTTTTTGAACCTCTCTATTAATTTAGATGTTAATTTCCCTGATTTGGTTAATTAGATCAGTTTACTAGTTCTTTTAAGTAAGGTTTCAACCAATTAGGTTAGTATTCAGGATTACACTCATAAGGCTCGTGTATAGAGTTGATTATAAGCTTTCTGACTAGTGCTTAGCTGTGATGTGGGCACTTAATCTATTTGGTTGAACACAAACGTGCTTCCATAGTGTGGTTTAGTTATCGTTGTGTTTTGGTTTTGTTAATGGTATCTCATAGGTTTACTTACATTTAATTGAATTTCTTTCTTTATCATAATTTCATTATCAAGAAATACACAGATTCAACAGAATTGAGGAATTCCATAAAATGAGTTTGGGAGGGAAATAATTACCTTAAGCAAGAACTCAAAGAGTGATATTAGTTGTCTTTATTGTTTCTAACCTCTATTCGGAGGAAGAATATTACATGTGAAATAAAACAAGGGATTACCTAGTGTGTACCACGAGCATTCAGTACTTTGATTATACCATGTTACGGAATTAAAAGATGGACTCCTATCCTTCCTTAAATATTTTTAGTCTTGCATTGACAAGCACTTGGAATTCATGTAACAGTTCTATCTGATTCTGATCGATTTTACTATTCAAAAATACAATTGGCATCTATATATATATATATATATATATATATATATATATATATATATATATATATATATATATATATATATATATATATATATATATATATATATATATATATATATCCGAGGAACCACTTGTATTAAGATAGATTCCATGTCTAATCTGTAAATTATTTTCTCACTTCAACATTTCATGTTCCTTTATGCTGCAGATAAGGGAAGCAGGTCAAGGAAGAAAACTATTGGAATAGGTAATGAACATGATACTCTTCTTCTTCTTCTTTAGTCTTTGAGCAGATACTCTTCTGATACTCAGTTTTTCAGATTTAAATAAGCTATTTTATAGTTGTAGATGGTTTCTTTTTCCTCTTCTTGAGAAGGAAATATGACATCCTGATATTAAGCTGGTTGCTTTAGACTGCATCACGAAAACTGAGTATTGATGTATATTTTCTTGTGGTGATTATAGAGGTTACTGGTTCTCACAAAAAATTCTTCGTATAAACTTTTATGTGCATTACATTACTTAAGACTGTATTATATTCTTCCCATTGTGATTACGAGTGACTATACTGCATAGATTACCACCGATCTGCCACATCAACATAAATGTACAAATATGGGCACTCTAAACGGGTAAAACCGTTTGGGCAAAGCATGACTGAAACGGTTAAAACCATTTGGACTGATAAAAACCCTGTTTGGGCAGAAGCCGTTGGGGATGGCTGCACCCAAACGGTTGCCCAAACAGTTGTCCCAAACGGTTTAAACCGTTTGGCCAACTTCCCAAACGGTTTAAACCGTTTGGCCAAGTAAATATATTATATTTTTTTTAAATACCTAAAAACTTGTCCAAACGGTTTTCGCCATTTGGGCAACATTTTGTCCAAACGGTTCAGACCGTTTGGACTGTTGTCAGTTCAAACAGTCCAAACAGATTAAAGCATTTGTACGTACCCGGATTTGCCCAAACGGTCACAACTGTTTGGCCTGTTATTTGGCCAAACAGCTTAAATCGTTTGGACATACCCAAATGGATGTTCTAGCCCAAACGGTGTAAACCATTTGGGCAAGGGATTTTAATTTTTTGTAGCAATTTGGCTGCTTTATTTAGCTACACATCCCAGACAATGACATAACTTAATATCTTACAATGAAATCGAAAGCAAAAATATATATAATCAAAAGCATTCAACCCATACAATCAGCCAAACGAAAACACATGAAGCGGACAAAGTCCCTACTACTCCTAAATATGTACAAATATAAAATACATATAATATGTCTGTCTCTAATATCCAAAGTGTCTATAACATCCAAAATAAAACAAGAATGGCATAAGCCATCTAATCAAGGAATTGAAGAAATTCTTCGGAGAATGTCCTCCTGGGAAAAGCCCGAACGCCTCAAGTCCACAAGCATCCTAGCAATATCCTTCTGTGCTAAACCTTGAGCACTAGAAGGAGAAGGGTAAGTAGTCAAAGCAGGACGAGTAGAAGGTGGTATATCAGTAGCAAGCTGAGAAATTGGAGCAGGACGAATAAAAGACGGTGGATTAGTAGAAGACTGAGAAGTGGGAGGAGGAAGAGCGCTCTAAGAATTAACCTGTAAAGTAATAGCAATGTATTAGTGTATACATATGTGTATATGTATGAGTATTAAGTGTATGTATATGTCAATGTATATGTGTATGTGAGTGCGTGTGTATATATCAGCATATGTACCATTTGGCTACTAAGCCAATGCATCTGAACCCTAAGCTCATCCCTAAGATTGTCCATCTCAGCTACCCGAGATCTAAGATCCGCCATCTCGTGACGTAGCTCCTGATTAGAAGTGCCAATTTTCAGTATGGTGGACGTCCTCAAATAAGACCTGGTAGCACCAATGCCCATAGCTCTCTTATAACCACCGTGATGCCCTCCATGTAGGGAATCTAACTTATGGGTGAAAGAGAGTGGATCGTCCTCTATGGTGGAATCAACACCTGATGAGGTCGCCTTCTCGATGACCCGATTCTATACCATGCAAAGTATTCAAATATAAGTCAACAATGCAAATGTAGATATATTTAAGAAAAATCCACACCTAGACAATAGAAAATGATGGGATAATTCAAACAACAAGGCAGATAGATGTTGGTAATAGTTCAAACGTCCATTTATCACATTTTTTTGGGTAGTACAACCTCAAGATAATTCCAACACAACGTCATATGCTTTCTCAAAATCATGCTTAACATTAAGGCATGTCATGAGATGAACTTTCGTCACAAAGAGCTTCTTGAGCAAGAATAACATTTGTTGTTGAGGCTAAACAAGATTATATGAAACGCTAAACAAAAATTATACGACGATGGGACTTTCTGTCAAAACTGGAAGTATCGAAAAGGGCATTCTGCCACAACAACAATGAGTATAAAGAAGAGCTTAAGCTTGCAAGTAGTCTGAATGAATACTGACATTACTGCAAATGTCTTCATCTCGAAAAATCAGGTGCTGTAGATCCATATATGAACCCATCCACTTTTATATTGCACTCAGGTATCACCAGCACAACACTGGGATCACAAATTTACCCATACATTATTTGTAGCTGTAGAGATTATATATACATAATACAAAGAAAATTTTATATGGTGTTATATACTCTATTGTTAGTTTATAGTGTACATATATACTTCCCAAATTTTAAGGGATATTACCTATGGTACTGTACTATTGTGTTCCTCTTGTATTATACAATGAGGTATTGTAGTATAGTTAATTGATAAGGCTAGATTCATGATTTGATACAGTTCTATTATGGCCTAAGTATCTTGAAAGGCTAGAATTATATTAGTTCTTATGTATTGTGCAATGTGAAATATAGTCCTCTAACTGATTTCCCTCTTTAAACTCTCTTATTAATTTATTTAAGAGGGAACTAAGCTTGAAAGCCAAAGACTACACTGAGATAGGATAAGAAATAAGCATATTCACACTTACGCAGTACTCCTTAGTGCCATTGTCCGGGTATATGTAGTCTTCGATGATCTGATCTACTGGTGACGAGTGGGTACCCAAATAGAGTTTCAACAGTGTAGGTGTACCACCAGCATCAATGATTTGATCATTTTGCAATTCACCAAAAATATATATGTATAATCGATCATTTCATTAAGAAATAAATAATATGGATTTTAAATAGCTTTAAGAAGCAAATTTACCAATTTCCCCATGGCCTGACACATGTTCCTCGACACCAGGATAGGTTGTTCTACAATGCAAATTTGATACCTGATTCTTGGCATTATGTCTTGCCTCCGCCTACATAGCAATGTTATATTTAGATTTGTAATCGAATAAAGGTAAAACTAATTACCTACCAAACACTTGATTTAGTTTAAATTATACACCTCCTTGTCTTGTGAAGCATAATAAGCGCATAAGTTCTCCCATTTGCCTCTCTCAACCGAAGAGAATGCCAGTGTCGAAGAGAGCCTCCGGAGTGTCGAAGAGAGCCTCCCTCTCCACTTCGGGAGTATTTTTCCATACTTCATAACACTCTTTTTTTACTTGACACCTATTATACCGGACGGTGTCCTGCATCTGTGACTTCACGCCTCGGTAAACAATATGATTAGAGAGAGGGCGCTCAGGATTCGGGGGGAGAAACTCGTAATACTTTTTCATATATAATAAATAAATCACATGATTAAAACATTATGTACCAAATGATAATAAATTAATTGGATAAATCAAAATGCAAATAAATTTATACCAGACATCTTGTAAAGAAATTGTCAAATGACCTATTATGTTCATCGCGCCATTCTATATGGAGTGGATACTTCCTGTACCGGCAGCTCTCCTCCCCCCAACATACTTTCCCCATTTCTCAGCATAATCACCAACATGGCAGCCCTTGTCATTGAGGTACAGAGGCCATGCTTTTCTCCCTAATTAGCATCGGGCTTTAACCTATAGGCTACATTGGGGCCTCGAGTGCAGATAGATGATCATGATAGCATCAGATATGACAAGACAAACAAGATATTAGACAATATAAAGAATAATAAATAATAAATAATATATATATATATATATATATATATATATATATATATATATATATATATATATATATATATATATACATGTATATGTATATGTAATATATATATATATACACACACACACACTATACACACACGCACACACGCGCACTAGGTCTATAACCTTGTCGCTCCGCACATCTAAAAGCACGATTAGGACGAAGATTAAAAATGTATTTAGGAACACATGCCGATGCAGATGTAGATGCAGCTAGGCAATAAAAATATTTTATTTAAGTACCGTGTGAATCAAATGATACATAGCCAATATGACATTTAATACACTAAAATATACTAACCTGACAACTGTCCAGAAGGTATGGAGTGTGTAGTGGGGGTCGTCAGTAAATCATTTGCGTCGTCTAATGCCGCTCGCCGATCTGCTAATTAAATTAAAAAAATTAATCAAGGATAGGATGAAATGTTTCTATATGAAAATGCTATATATAAGATTGAGCAAAATATCATTTATTGACTTACTATAATGCTCATCATATGGAACCAACAAAAATATTAAGAGAGAGACTGGTCAAAATTCTAGATTTCTGATCAAAAGGTTTATTCATAATGTTTTCAAGTAAATAATACAATATTCTCAAAAGATACTAAATACAGAAACAAAAGAATAATGCTTTTAAGAGATTGCTAAGAAATACAATAAAATGCTACAAGAGTACAAATCATATAGGAACCTTTTTAAGTATCAGACAAGTTGCCATCTAATAACACCTCTAACTCATTCTGATTTGTTGCATTATGGGAAATAATTTATGAGGACACTGAAGTTTATTCTTCAGAATGGTAGAGCAAAACCAAGTTATTTCACTATTCTTCAGAAAGGTAGACCAAAACGAGTACTGTTGATATAAAGCACAATAAGTAAAAGGCAAGCCAGTTCCGAACTAAACAGAAACATGATTTATTCATTAGGAAAAAAATATTTTTAATTATTGGGGATTAAATGTCAACCTCTCAAACTTATAATATAATATATAGGAAATCCAATCATAATGCAAAACACAATCAAAATAAAATTAAATAGTAACTAACCTCTGGTCAGAGTAAACTCCCCAATGCTAGGGATGACTGTAGCAGCATGAGTAGATTCGAGATCTCTTCTACGCTCTCTCGCCTCACGATGCAGGTCTTCACACTATATAAGTCTGCGTGATCTACTTCGTGATGGAACTCCAGACATCGTTGTCAATCCCTAGAAAGAAGTTTACAATTCATATGAGATATATGCAATACATGAATATAAATTTGAAGAAGTAACTTTTAACATGTAGAAATTTTTATAATGGTTACCTTTTTCATTCTATAGATGTGTTAGGTTCTACAGATGTTCTAGAGGGATATCTACAAGGATTTCACTATTCAGATCATTTCTAACCCATAAAACTTCATCATATCCAAGAAATTTATCTTCACATACAAATCCTTCTTGCTCAAATTCTTCGTCAACATTGACCCCTACAACCTCCATATCTGCGAATTGTGGGACATTGTAAGTATCCCTAGGCCTCCATCAGCATACAACACTCATCCCGGATGCTTCAAGCACTTTGAGTAGTATACTTGAAATGCTTGTTGTGGAAACATAAATAGATCATCCTCAAAGGAAAAAATGTGTGGTGTTCACACTTGTCAATCCTTATTCATCTATCCAAGTCCCGTAGTTCTCTCTCCACTTTCCAGTTCCATTGTTCATATCATACCCAACACACTGAAATACATAAATGCGTCCTGCTTGTCCCGGATAGTTGATGCCGAGGATGTTATCAAGGTACCCATATTATGTTTAGCCATTGGTTCCTAGGGTTGCAATTCTACTATTCTGGGTGGTTCTAGATTCTTCTATATACTTGACTTCAAACTTGTAACCACTAACACCGAATCCTTTATAGTATTGCAAGTTCCTTATCAAATGTTGATTCTATACTCAGTAATCGGCTCTGACAAAACGGTTAATGTGGTAATTACATAAAGATGTTAGTTTAAATTAATATAATGACTTAGAAATATGAGAAAAGAGAAATCTTACGTAATATTTAATCCAGTCGCAAAAATTATCCTGATGATGTTTTTCCACACGTGCCTCATTCCAATTACGATGTGTTACATGTATTTCATCCTTGTGAATTCCAATGTCAAAATGAGTCGTTAATGTCAGAAAAAAATCCATAGGACCATATGTAGCTTGAATTTGAAATATTATTTAACCATTTCAATTAGACATATCAACTTACTTAAATCATTATCATGTAAGCACTAAATATTTCATCGTGGGTAAATATTAATCATCCCTACTTAATTCAAACTCATCCTTTCACTGAAGACTTCACTTACACATGCAATTCACTATTCATGTCCACACCGTAGAATGCAAATTTGAATATCGTCACTTATAGATGTAGCCTCTAGTTTTGAACTAATTTTTAGCAGATGTTACCAAAAGATAATACGTTCAAAGTAGCTTTCAAACTCAAACAGAATTTGAATCGTTCTTTGTTTTTTGAGCAGAGAATTGTTCTTTGTTTATTTAAGCTAAAACTCCATGTGAATTAGTTTTAAAGATAGTTGAGTTCTTCTAACCACTTAATACACTCTTTTGGATTATTCTTACTAATCTCCACTTAATTCAAAGTCTTGGCTGAACGGAACAAAAATAGAAGCCTTTTTAACATATCAACTACGTTCGTAACCAAACTTTTATATCTTTATTTCAAGTAACAAAGTAAAAGTTTGACAATGCACTAACTTGAGCAAGACAAGTTTTAAATTGCCGAATTACATCAAGAGTTCTGCTAGCATTTCATGTAAATTCAAATTAATCACCAATGTTGGTAAACAAAACTCTTGCTTGAGCGATTTTGAATTGCAAAATACAATGTCAACTATTTCCATCCTTACTATCTATTTATGGACTTTTTACTAGGAAAAACCTCACCTTAAAAAAATCCAATAATACATGGACGAAAATCTAATAATCATACACAATAGATCAAAGATACTGATATTAATCCATAAAAGCAGCATCAGGAACACCCCAATTTCACCTATTTTCTGAATAAAGAATTAAAAAAAAGTTGAATTTGAGACCTTACCAAGTTATTTTTGCAGCCATGGCCATCAAATATTTCCTTTTTGGAGAAGAGGAATAGACCGTCGCTACTTCTTTTGATCAAGAACCCTAAAATCCAATCGACCAAAAGAAAAAGTAATTCGCATCAAAACAACAACAGCAACAACAAAAATATGTAAATTTTCAAAATTACATATAATGACCAAGAAATTTCACACAATAAAGTAAAGAGCTGTTCAAAATTACATATAATGGCAGAAAACTCGTTCGAGTGACAAGGCATGGGCTCTATATCTCTAGAAGCCACGCTCTGACTTTGATGAGAGAAAGAAATTAGACAAGGGTAGAATAGGAAAACAATTGTGAACAGGAGAAGGTGAAATTTCCACACTTTCTCCTCATAATACCCTCCAACCCAGCAGGCGGTAATATGCGGTAGAAGCTGAAATAAAACATCATAAACAGGGGCAGAAACGGAAGAATAAGAAAAAATGCATCTAGCTTTTAAACAATGTTTTTTTTATAGTTATGAGTATTCATAGCTAATGACGTTACGACCTTTTATTGCAGAGGGAGAAGTAGATTTTAGTGAAAGATTGTGACCTTGATTTTAAGCAAATGAAAGTCGTGCTTCTTGCATAATTTTTTCTCTCTCGCATTTTCAACATTTATGTGCTCTGTCTGAGAATAAGGAAAATATTTCAATATTAGTGCTAGTTGAAACATCTTCTCATTACTTTTCAGGTACTGGTGCACTTAAGAGGATCATGTATTTTCGCTGCTGTTGCTAACATGTTGTTTCCCTTTGCAGGTTCTGTTGTAGGGGCAGGCCTCCTGTTGATATGTCTATCACTAGCTCTCTATTTTTACGGGCGTAGAAAGGCTTCAAACTCAATAATATTTTGTAAAAACAATCTAAACAAGAATAATAACGTTGAAGCATTTCTAGAGGAATATGGATCTTTGGCTCCTCGAAGATACTCCTATTCAAGTGTGAAGAAAATAACCAAAGCTTTTCAAGAAAAACTAGGCCAAGGTGGTTTTAGTACCGTGTTCAAGGGCACTCTCAGTAACGGTCACGTGGTTGCAGTGAAGATCTTAAATGACTCCAAAGGTGATGGAGAAGACTTCATCAGTGAAGTTGCAAGCATTGGTAGGACTTCTCATGTTAACGTTGTTAGCCTTTTAGGCTTTTGCTGTGAAGGGTCGAAAAGAGCACTCATCTATGATTTCATGTGCAACGGGTCACTTGAGAAATTGCTCTACTTTGAGCAACCAAAAAAAACTCTAGATTGGGACAAGTTATATCAGATAGTGATCGGCGTTGCTCGAGGGCTAGAGTATCTGCATCGTGGGTGCAACACACGCATAGTTCATTTGGACATCAAGCCTCACAATATATTACTTGATCAAGATTTTTGTCCCAAGATTTCGGATTTTGGGCTTGCCAAATTATGCCACAAGAAAGATAGTATAATTTCCATTGCAGGTGCTAGGGGAACCATAGGATATATTGCACCGGAAATTTTCTCAAGAAATTTTGGAGTTGTATCCACTAAGTCTGATGTTTATAGTTATGGAATGATGGTGCTAGAAATTGCTGGAGGAAGAAAGAATGAAAACACATATATTGATAATAGTAGTGATGTATATTTTCCAGATTGGATATATAAGCATCTAGATAAAAGTGGCAGTCTCTCATCTTTCGGCGTGACTGATGAAAGTGAAGAAACTGTGAGAAAATTGTTCTTGGTTGGTTTGTGGTGCATCCAAACAATACCTCAAGGTCGACCTCCAATGAGCAAAGTTATTGAGATGTTAGAAGGCAGTGTTGATGACTTGCAACTTCCACCAAAACCGTATCCATCTTCATCTCAGTGTGGACTGTGGACTGGTAATTCCTCTATTAAGGATATCTGTTGGGATGATCGTAGCTCTTCAGCAAATTCATAACAAGCATTTTGTTTTAGTGAAAAAAAAAAAACACTTGCAATGTATGCATCTTCCGCTAGTAGAGAACTTGGTTTCTTGTTTGATTGTTCCAGGCTCAGCTATATTCTTATAATGTTGCTTGTGATGGTAATGGTACATTTGTTTTCTTGGGGGCTCGATTGGGTTTGTTGAGTAATTGCGATCAGGTAATATGCTAGTTGTGAACTATTGGGAGTGGCCGTTGTGAGAGATTGTGAAGGCTTTTGAGAAGTGGGTTTCTTGACTGCACCAGATTGTGCAGAGTGCATGAGCAAGGGACAACGTGGGTACAGTGAAGCCAATGACAATTTCATGTGTATTTGCACGGATTGAGCCCATTGGAGGAGTTGCACTGGAGATTATATAATTAGTAAGAATTCTTCTCATGAGATTATTATGATTGATACTTTTATCTAATTTGATTTTTGGTAGTTTACGTCTGTTGCAAGTAATGGTTGTATAAGTTGATGGTTGCCTGTGAGAAGTCCTCAAGTCCAGTTTGTCAACTGGGAAGCTTGATTCCAACCACAAATTTTTAACCACATAGCCTGATTTAGAAGCTCCAAGCTTTACTAGATATTTCGACAATTCCAAAATGAATGATTGGTGGTTTGCATGTATATGAACCTCAGTTTCAATTTAGCTCGAATGAACTCCAACTTGGAGGACTTGGTTGCTAGATTAGGGCAGCCGGAGATAGTTATAATGTCATCAAGAGGAAGTTGCTGTACTGTTACTTACGAAAAATTGATTATCATGTGGAATATAGAAGTTCATTCTTGATACTTGATCTGGTACTTTGCTTTGCTCCTCTGCAGTTGAAACGAGAACTTTGCAGTTGAAATGAGATTAGAGGATAGCTAGGCTGTTCTTGTAACGCATGATGGTAGTATTTTAACCAGAGCATACTGTGAGATTAAACGGTAAAATAAAGTGTTAGATTTAAATCTAATTAAATCTATTTATGGGCACATATGTTACATTAATGTGTAGTGCTATACTTAAGGCTAACCCACTAAAGTGATCAATCAATTGGGTTAATGGGTATTTAATTAAATCATGGTCTGAACGTGTAGATACCAGGTTGTTATTACAATTTGATGAGGGGCCAAATTGTAAAAGTACAACACCTATATATATGGGGTTATGGTCCCTAATCTAGGGTAATGAACTCTCTCATCTCTTTTACCCCATCTAAAGAGAATTCACTAAAGGAGAAACCCTAAGATTAGAAGATCATCAAAACCTAATTCAGATTTAACTATGGATTCAGGTATTGCTTCCGCTGTCTTATTATGTTTATCTCTTTGGATTAATCATGTTTATTTCAGCCAACAAGTGGTATCAGAGCCAAATTCGTGATTAATTCTTAGGGATCTATAGATTAAAGTTGGGTTTTTTGATCTTAACTGCGTTTTGGTTGAGAACTGCTCACGAATGAACGGTAAGAGACCGATTTTTGGTCTCTTTTTCTTTCGATTTTTTGGGTCTCGCCGTCGTTCCCTCGGCTCCTCGCCGGCGATGCTCGCTGGCGGCACCGCTGTCAATGGAGACAGCGGCGGCTGCAATCATGAACCCTAGGGTTTCCAAACCCTAGGGTACAGGAACCCAAACTGGTGGCGGCGGCTCCAGTTCGAAACCCTAAGGGGTGAAAGAATTCAAACGAACCTCGCGTTCGTTCTCCTCAAACGAACCTCGCGTTCAAACTCAAGTCGAACCTCGTGTTCGAACTTCGATTGAACCCCGTTCATTCTTCCAAGCGAACCTCGCGTTCAAACTCAAGTCGAACCTCGCATTCGAACCTCAAGTCGAACCTCGTGTTCGAACTTCAGTTGAACCCCACGTTCATTCTTCCAAACGAACCTCGCGTTCGTTCTTCCAGTTGAACCCCGCGTTCGAACTTCAGTCGAACCTCGTGTTCGAACTTCAGTTGAACCCCACGTTCATTCTTCCAAACGAACCTCGCGTTCGTTCTTCCAGTCGAACACCGCGTTCGAACTTCAGTCGAACCTCGTGTTCGAACTTCAGTTGAACCCCACGTTCATTCTTCCAAACGAACCTCGCGTTCGTTCTTCCAGTCGAACCCTGTGTTCGAACTTCAGTCGAACCTCGTGTTCGAACTTCAGTTGAACCCCGCGTTCGTTCTCCTCAAACGAACCTCGCGTTGTTATCAAAACGAACTCCGCATTCGTTCTCAACGCGAACCTCGTGTTCAATTCAGATGAATTTCAGATTTGGGATTAATTGAATTTCTCAAATAATCCATTAAGTCTTTTAGGCTTTTATGGGTCTATCTATGGTTGATTAAAATGGAGAAATCTATTTTAAGTTGGTAGTGAATCAATTATTTAATTCAAATAACATGACACTAAGTCATTAAGGTTGTCTTTTATTCTAAATGATTAATTGAAACAAGATGTTGCCAAAGTAACCTCTCTTGTGTAGATTATTCATGAGGGATATTAGATGGTTGTGTGGATGTCTTCGAGTAAATATTTAATCGGCCCAAAGGAAGGTTAATATTTATGTAGACTGCATACACATCTGCGATGATAAATGTGTGACAATTATAAAGGTTTACACATGAATAATGAATCAATCCAAAGATAGTTTTATTATTTGACATGCGTTATTGTCAGTGTTTGATCATTGCAACAAGGTATCACTTGCAATTAATATTACTGTCCAAAGACTTAATATTAATGATGTGCCGAATATCTTGAGATGGGATTTTGTAATTATTTGAATTTTATTGATTACTAACTACGGTTATTAATGTGAAATCTTTTGTTTATTTCACTAATGCATCTGCTGCATCAATTTCTGCTAACATCAACTCAATTCCCATGCTCAATGGGACTAATTTTAAGGTTTGGAAAGAGAACATTTTAATTGTTCTTGGTCAGATAGATCTAGACCTTGCATTAAGAACTGAACAACCTCAACTTCTCACTGCGGAAAGCACTCCTGATGCAAAGAAGGATTGTACCAAATATCACGCCTGGCGTGTCAAGAAGGGTATGTTCCTTACTTTGGTGCATTACGAGGTTAATTTAGTCTCGCATCTTAAATACTTGGTGGTTAGATTCAGTTGCTACTACTCACATAAGTGTTTCTATGCAGGGTTGCCTGAACTACCGAAAGCCAAGTGATGGTGAAAGACACATCTTTGTGGGCGATGGACAATCGGTAGATGTGGAAGCAATAGGGCATTTTAGGTTACTATTAGGAACTGGTTCCTATTTGGATTTAAAAGATACTTTTGTAGTACCGTCTTTTAGACGGAATTTGATTTCTATTTCTGTATTGGACAAATCAGGTTATTATTGTTCATTTGGAAATAGTCAAGCTAGTTTATCTTTAAATTCAAATATTGTAGGAACTGGTTTCTTGAGTACTTTTGATAACCTATATTTGCTTGATACAATTGCTTCTTATAATGAAACCTTGAATGTGGAATCACGTGGTACTAAGCGTAAATTAAATAAGAAAAATTCAGCAACATTATGACATAAGCTTGGGTCATATCTCAAAAGGTAGAGTTGAGCGCCTTGTGTCGATGGCATTTTAGATTCCCTTGATTTTCTGAGACTTTGATGTATGCATTGACTGTATCAAGGGAAAACAGACCAAAGTTAAGAGATTAGGTGCCAACAGATCTTCAGATGTCTTAGAATTGATACATACAGATATTTGTGGGCCATTCCCTACGGCATCTTGGAATGGTCAATAATATTTTATATCATTCATAGACGATTACTCACGTTATGGGTACCTATATCTCATTCATGAGAAATCTGAGTCTCTGGACATGTTCAAATCATTTAAAGCTGAAGTTGAAAATCAACTAAATAAAAAGATTAAAACCGTTAGATCTGATGGTGGTGGTGAGTACTACGGTAGATATGATGGGTCAGGTGAACAACGTCCAGGACCATTAGCTAGATACCTAGAGGAATGCGGTATCGTCCCACATTACACCATGCCAGGATCACCTAGCATGAATGGTGTAGCTGAAAGACGAAACAGACTCTTAAGGATATGGTAAGAAGTATGATTGCTCATTCTTCTTTACGAGTCACTCTGAGGAGAAGCACTAAAGGCTGACTTACATTCTAAACAGAGTACCAAGTAAAGCGGTTGCTAAAACACCTTATGAGCTTTGGGTGGTGAAGCCGGTTTAAGCACTTACATATTTGGGGATGTCCAGCTGAGGCAAGGCCTTATAGGCCAAATGAAAAGAAATTGGACACCAAAACAGTTAGCAGCTACTTTATTGGGTATTCTGAACGTTCTAGGGGCTACAAATTTTATGATCCCACACTCAGGACCATTTTTGAGACGGGAATAGCAACATTCTTTGAGGATGTTGAGTTTGGAGGGAGAAATAAGGTTAGAGACATTGCTTTTGAGGAGGAATTGGCTTCAAATCCAATCCATACTGTCATTTCCGATAATATTCAAGTACCTATACCTGTTATTGATCAAGAAATGAATCCGGAACCTCAAGAAGACAATGTTGAACAACTCCCTGTTCCAGAAGAACAAACTCAACAACCTCAAGAACAAGTGCCATTAAGGAGATCCACGAGAAAAGAGAAATGCTATTCGGATGATTATATTATATTTCTCCAAGAACATGAGGAAAATAATGGAATGATGGAAGATGATCCAATCAACCTTCATCGTGCCATGAAAAGTTCTAACTCTCAAAAGTGGATTGATGCCATGAATGAGGAGTACAAGTCTATGTAAGACAATAAGGTTTGGGAACTTGTTCCATTGCGAAGGTGCAAAACCAATTAGTTATAAATGTATATTTAAAACCAAGCGGGATGCAAAAGGAAATGTGGGCAGTATAAGGCACGTCTTGTAGCTAAAGGCTATACTCAAAAGGAAGGCATTGATTACACAGAGACTTTCTCTCGAGTTTCATCGAAAGATTCTTTTAGAACAATCATGGCACTTGTTGCTCATTTAAATCTTGAGTTACATCAAATAGATGTTAAGACTGCATTTCTCAATGGGGACATTGATGAGATGGTTTATATGGTGCAACCAGAAAACTTTGTGTCGGGAGACCCAAAGAATATGGCTTGCAAATTAAGTAAATCCATTTATGGACTCAAGCAAGCTCCTCGTCAATGGTATCACAAGTTTCATCAAATAATTATCTCGTTTGGTTTTGAGATGAATCTTTGTTGATATTGTGTATATCAAAAGTTCAGTGGGAGTAAGTATATTTTTTCTAGTTCTGTATGTCGATGACATATTGCTTGCCACTAATGATATAGGCATGTTGCACGAAACCAAGAGATTTCTATCAAAGAATTTTGAGATGAAAGATCTTGGCGACGCCTCTTTTATATTAGGAATCCAGATACATCGAGATCGTTCTCGAGGTATACTTGGATTATCACAAAAGAGCTATATCGATAAAGTACTCAAAAGGTTTGGCATGCAAGATTGCAGACCAGGTGACACCCCTGTTGCTAAAGGAGATAAATTCAGTCTCAATCAATGCCCTAAAAGTAACCTTGAAATTCAGGAAATGCAGAAGATTCCCTATGCTTCAGCTGTAGGGAGTCTAATGTATGCTCAGGTGTGTACGCGTCCGGATATTGCGTACATTGTTGGTATGTTAGGCAGATATTTAAGCAACCCTGGTATGGATCATTGGATAGCAGTCAAAAGGGTTATGAGGTATCTTCAGAAAACAAAAGATTATATGCTCACATACAGGAAATCAGAACAGTTGGAGGTCATTGGGTACACTGATTCTGATTTTGCTGGATGTCAAGATAGCAGAAAGTCTACATCAGGCTACATTTATATGTTAGCTGGAGGAGCTATATCCTGGAAAAGTGTCAAACAGACACTTGTAGCTTCTTCCACTATGGCAGCAGAATTTATAGCTTGCTGTGAGGCATCCAATCATGGAATATGGTTGTGAAATTTTGTCACTGGACTGCGCATTCTGGAAAATGTTGAAAGACCACTTAAGTTATTTTGTGATAATAAATCAGCAGTAATGTATTCCAATAACAACAGGGAGCTCATCTAAGTCAAAACATATTGACATTAAGTTCCTAGTTGTGAAAGAAAGGGTACAGAGTGGTCAGATATCCATAAAGCATATTGGGACAAACTCCATGATAGCTGATCCTCTTACTAAAGGATTACCACCCAAGGTCTTTCATGAGCACACAGCTCATATGGGTGTTGTAATATTTGAGGATATCTTATTTTAGTGGGAGTTTGTGATTTTATTGCTTTATGTGTATTTTGGACATATTTATGTTTGGTTATTTTCTGATCAGAATAAAGTATTCGGATTAAATACTCTGCTACATTATGTTTGAGGATGACCTCACTAAAGTTTAAGGTAGGACCGGTTGAAAATAGACATGCATGCATCACATTGCATGTAATTTTCATGCTACACATCCATGATTGATCTATGTCATTTGATTGTATTGGTATATGTGACCATTGATGGGTTTAGTCACGATAAATATGACGAAGACCGCTTTGATCCTATAGTGATATAGTCGATGGACGAGATTGTTTGGAAATACCCTTATTAGTGATAGCAATTTTTGAGCTCATAAGGTTATACACATTTTAAGGAAACATATGGTGCCCAAGTGGGAGATTGTTAGATTTAAATCTAATTAAATCTATTTATGGGCACATATGTTACATTAATGTGTAGTGCTATACTTAAGGCTAACCCACTAAAGTGATCAATCAATTGGGTTAATGGGTATTTAATTAAATCATGGTCTGAACGTGTAGATACCAGGTTGTTATTACAATTTGATGAGGGGCCAAATTGTAAAAGTACAACACCTATATATATGGGGTTATGGTCCCTAATCTAGGGTAATGAACTCTCTCATCTCTTTTACCCCATCTAAAGAGAATTCACTAAAGGAGAAACCCTAAGATTAGAAGATCATCAAAACCTAATTCAGATTTAACTATGAATTCAGGTATTGCTTCCGCTGTCTTATTATGTTTATCTCTTTGGATTAATCATGTTTATTTCAGCCAACATAAAGTACTTACCTTTGTTGGTATCATGGGTTAAATGGGAAACTTGGTGCTTCATATATTCAGGATTTCTGCTTTTGGAGAGTTTGTGTTATTTTTTGTTGATTCTTTTCTCATGTTTGAGTTCAAAACTTATGCAATTCATTTTTTTTTTCCCTCCAAGGAAAGCTACATGTGACAGACTTGCTGCTAATATGCCATTAAGAAGACTTTGACTCGCGACTTGATGTCCCATTTTAGTTTTATCTTTTCTACAGGTTTGTAGCTATCATAGTTTCTATTTAATTTCTGTTTCCATTTCTATCTAAAGTTTAGTTTTATCTTTTCTACGGTTTCCATTTCTATCTACAGTTCTACAAACATTATCATCGCTTACTGCTGTGTTTTCATGCGGGTGTTAAATTCTTCGTAATTTTCAATTCGAGCCTGAGGGTAACCTCCATCCACTGGTCATTTAATAACAAATAATGAAATTTAAAGGTTGGTCATTGTTGTCGTCTTCCTCATAGATTCCATTTTCTTTTCCTTCCAAATTATTTCAAATTATCTTGGGGCTCAAACAGAGGGCAAAAAATTCTATGGTTCCCTTGTCAGCAACGTATTCCAAACATAAAAGATCTAACCTTATTTTTATTCCCCGATGACTTGACTTAGTCAATATATTTGTTATTGAAGTTCTCCAATGGCTACTAAGCACAAAAACTTCCATTCTTCTTTTCTCATTTCCTTAAAATTAAAAATAGACTATTTAACTATTAGGTTGTCTGAACTTTGAAGTTCATACTTTCCAATGGCTGTTCCCTTCATTTACTTGCTCCTTTTCTTTGCTTTCAGCCTTCCTTGCTTTTCTTTCAAATGTCCCAACCAAGTAAAGTATGGAGGTTTTGATATCAACTACCCTTTTTTCACAAATACTACTCCAGAATGCGGAGGAAAATATCTGGTAGTATGCAACGGTTCAGTACCAATGCTCCAATTCGAGGGAGCTTCTTATGCCGTTATGAACATCTCCTACCCTTCAAAAGTTATCACAATTAAAGATGAGGCACTCAGTCAGTATTTTGCTAGATCAAACTGCAATTTTCTTTTTAATTTTACGGCTCCAATCCATCATTTTAATCTTTTAATCTTTCCAATGGCTTTTCAACTCATGTGTCTACTAATTCCATCAACTGTTCGATGGTGGACACCGATCTTTTCAAGGGGTTTTTCCGTGTGAGCTACAATTCCAATCTGTGTGGAGACTATAATTTTTGTCATTCGGATAAAGATCGCTCACTTGTAGATCTTCCTCCGAATTGCTCGAGTGCTAAACCCACTTTGTTTGAGTGGATTTTTCATTTAATGAACACGATGAAAGTTTTCTCTTCTCTCTGCTGGTTTTTCACGTCAAGTGAAATTACAGGAAGATTGCTTCAGGAATGGTGGTGGAGTTTCCTCCTGCAAATGTGACCATAGTTGCAAAAGTAAGGAAAATTTCCCTCCAATATAAATAGATTGGAAACATTTTTGATGAGTATATTAGTTGTTTTATGAAGTTTTCTTAGTATCATTATCTCTATGAAGTTTTCTTAATACCATTATCCTACTTATTAGCCAACACTGGTAATTCATATAGGATTTTTATGATAATGTTCTGTGACATCAAAGTATAAAATGGTTGCAGCACCAAATTTTTGGTTCTTGGGGCTGGTTATTGGGTGTTTTCTTTTCTAGGGTATCATATCATTTGAGCTGAAATTCCATGGATATACATAGTTTTCTAAGTATAGGAAGTTTGTTTGTGTTATGTTGGTATAAACAGTAACTTCCACTGTTATTGATTAGATATTAGCTGTTGTATTTTTGTTTTCCTTTTTATTGTTCTTTTTGAACCCTGGTTTGATATTTTAGGACTTTTTCTGGATAACGGGATCCTCTTTTTTTTTTTCTTTTTCCCCTTCCTTTTCAGAGTATCTCTATAATTAACTCCATCAGACTGTATAATATAATCTGCTAGGAAACTTGGTGAATATTCATCCGTTAATCTCCAAGAAACTTAGTGAAGTAAAATGTAATCAGATTTCATTATTCTTAGTCAAAAATCATTTTATTTGTTCAATAATGATTTTGAGTTATTATGGGAAGAAGAACAAGTGGATCGTCCGGTCCAATGTAGAAGAAAATGAGGTCAGATCAACTCATTTTCGTGGATGGAGAAATTCAACTATTCTTTTTTTTTTTTTCTTTTTTTTTTTTTTTTTGGCCCCGTCACAAATTTACCAATAAGTGAATTAAAAAACATCACTTTTCTTGTCTTGTAGAGGAACTCGGTGATTTATGCTTCGCTAGTGCAATTTCTAAAATTTACTTTTGGTTGGATGAGGTCTCATTTGAGAAGATTCTGCTTTAAGTTAGTGCTTGTAATGGGTAAAATAGAAATTAGACAGGTACGCGACTTGCATTTTGGTCCACTGGATATCTTTAGAGGTTTGTGTAGGCTCCATTGATTCTATTTGGTGACTGTATAATGTCATCAAGAAATTCTTGCAAAATGCTTTATTTGATTCATAAATTCCATATATGAACTTGCAAACGTTTGACAGCCCAGAATGACTAAAAAAAAGTTTAGGCGTGACTTTTATACATAATCTCGATCTTATAGAAAATGATGATACTTGAAGCTGATGATGTGCTATGAAATATTCCAAGGCAACAGTTACCGCTTATTTTCCTAGTATCTTGTAGATCAAGTAGATGGAGAAGGACTTGGTAACCAAATGAATTCTATGGGTAGCATGTTTTTCTTTGTTTATGCTATCTGTTCTTTTTGTCTGATTTGCATATGTTTTATTCGTAACTGATAATGATACTTCATATCTCAGCCGTGAACCACTAGTTAGTATAAACTTCATGTGCAAGTTTCGAGTCGTTGTCCAGTCAGAATTATTTCAATTCATGGCATTAATTTTTTTCTGCGAGGAAAGTTACGTGTAGACTGACTTGAAGCTACTGTCCAATGGAGGAGACTTTGACTGAAGACTTGTGCTAATTAAAAAGCAATTGCACCTATTGATTCTCGGTTCGATTGTGGAAATAATATTAAGTTCCTTCATTCAGAGTTTATTTTCAATTGTCTTAAATTTCAAGGGGAAGTCTATGCATTCAAGTGGTCTTCAACAAATTAAATAGATTTACATTTTTCTTCAAAGAAAATTGGACTTCGTCAAAACCAACAATTGGCCTTTCAATGTGGGTTCATGAGTCAAGAGCTATCTGCTGACTGAGATTTAACACATTAGGAACTCTTATTTTATTCTCTTAAAAGGAGAAGCTCAATTCTAAAGTGCTGCAAAGCTAGTCTTTGAGGTGCCATCATCTATGGCTCTTCCCTTAGCTTACTTCTTCCTTTGCCTCCTCTTCTTCCTTCCCAATTTTTATTTCTCATGTCCAAATTCCTTTATGTGTGGAGATGTCGAAATTCGCTACCCTTTTTTCTTAAACGCTAGGGATCACCCTTCCTCCACAGATACTACACCTGATACATGCACAGGCAAGTATAGTATCAGTTGTGATGATGATTCTCGACCAACGATGAAATTTTACGATCTTGAGTATCCTGTGATGAGTATCTTGTACCCAGAGAAAGTTCTCATACTTCAGGATCGGGCACTTGGCAATTATTTGCTTCGAGGAAAATGTGGGTTCCTCTATAATTTTACAGACCCCATTCCTAATTTTCATGTTCCACCTCGGTCTCCAGCTCTAATCCAACTGAACAGCTCCGTAGATTGTCAAAGAGATATTAATGCTTTTTCTCACGCTTTTTTCCCGGAGCTCAATGGTTCTAACCATGGCAATGATTGTAAACTATATTATTGGGAGGAACTAAAGGATCATCATGCGCCCGCTTCTAATAACTGCTTGGCCACTCAGCCCACTTTGCTCGAGTGGAAACTTTCATTTGGCAGAGATGATGGTAGCCTTTCTTTATTATCTGTTTGTTTTTCGCGTTCGTTTGAACTGCACGAAGATTGCTTTTACTGTCAAACAACAGATCAGAGTTGCACTGGCAACAATCGAGCTGCAAATTCCTCATGTTCGTGTGAGAATATTTGCAAACGTAAGTGTACTTTTTTTTTTTTTTTTTTTTTTGAGAAAAAGGATGGAATACCATAAAGGTATTCCAACCAGCTAAATATTAGCAAAATGGTTGATACAAAGTTCGAGCATACCCCCAACTCCAAGGGTATGTTCTAATAGTTCTGAGTTCTACATAGCAAGAAAATAAAATCACATCCCTTAACATAACACTACATATAGGAGTCATTAAAAGAAACAAAGTACTGAAAGATAACACTGTAAACAAGCCCAAGAGAAATGCTAAAGATAAGCAATTTCTACAACTAATCTTCATTCCAGCAGAATCATGTTCTCCCCATTAGTGTCTGCAGCACCAGCATCAATCTGAACATTTCCCTGTCCACTTCTTTTTCTCCTTCTTCGTTCCTGCAGCCTGGAAGCTCGAGCAGACAATCCATTAAAACCTAGTCAAAAGGTTGAGTAAGTAACAATTTTGATTAAAATATCAAGTGATCTCTTTCTTTTGTCTGAGAAAATTCTATCATTTCGTTCTTGCCACACGCACCAAATCAGAGAGCAGATGAAAATATCTCTTCTCAAATTAGATTTCGGGTCACTGCTTAATCCCCAGTTTAGCCATACATCTTTCACTGACATCAGTCTAAAATCATCATTGGTGTTCAGCTTATATTGTAATGATTTCCAAATTGAAAAGACAAACTCACATTCAAGGAACAAATGTGTATGATTCTCTTCTAGTTTTGAGCATAAACAGCAAATTTTATCAAACTGAATTCCTTTTTTTTCCAAAATGTCTTTTGTATTCAATCCATTTCTAAGAGCCAACCAGACCAAAAATCTTACTTTTAAAGGAATATGTAGTCCCCAAATATTTACACAATCATACCTCAATCCTCCATCACTAAGAAAATGATAGTAGGATTTAACTGAGAACACTTTGTTTGGGTCCCACAACCATTTTCTCTTATCTGTGTGCTGCACCAAATTCACTGTGTTAAGAAACTTCATCAGCTCAAAATATTGGGAAACCAAGCTACCTGTCAGTTGAATTCTAAACTGAACATTCCAAATCCAAAAATTCTGCTCCTTCTTCCTCAAACGTAAGTGTTCTTAATATTTTGAAGGTTAAGATACTCTTTTGGGATGCAGAAATAATGCTTCTTGCATCTTTTTGTGTACCTTTCTATTAATTTAGATGTTAATTTCCCTGATTTGGTTAATTAGATCAGTTTACTAGTTCTTTTAAGGTTTCAACTAATTAGGTTAGTATTAAGGATTACACTTATAAGGCTTGTGTATAGAGTTGATTATAAGCTTTCTGATTAGTGCTTAGCTGTGATATGGGCACTTAATATATTTGGTGAACACAAACGTGCTTCCGTAGTGTGGTTTAGCTATCGTTGTGTGTCATAAGTAGGTCAGATGCTCGTGTTTTAGTTTTTTTAATGGTATCTCATAAGTTTACTTACATTTAATTGAATTTCTTTGTTTATTTCATTATCAAGAAATACACAGATTCACCTGAATTGAGGAATTCTATAAAATTAGCTTGGGAGAGAAATAATTACCTTAAGCAAGAATTCAAAGAGTGATATTAGTTGTCTTTCTTGTTTCTAACCTCTATTTGGAGGAAGAATATTAGATGTGAAATAAAACAAGGGTTTGCCTTGTCTGTACCTCGAGTATTCAGTACTTTGATTATAGCACGTTACGGAATTAAAAGAGAGCAGTCTGACTCCTATCCTTAAATATTTTTAGTATTGCATGTCGTCCATCAAGGGCATTGACAAGCCCTTGGAATTCATGTAACAGTTCTATCTGATTCTGATCGATTTTACTATTCAAAAATACAATTGGAATCTCATATATATATCCGAGGAACCACTTGTATTAAGATAGATTCCATGTCTAATCTGTAAATTATTTTCTCACTTCAACATTTCATGTTCCTTTATGCTGCAGATAAGGGAAGCAATTCAAGGAAGAAAACTATTGGAATAGGTAATGAACATGATGACCTTTTTCTTTTTTAGTCTTTGAGGAGATCCTCTTCTGATACTCAGTTTTTCAGATTTAAATCGGCTATTTTATAGTCGTAGGTGGTTTCTTTTTCCTCTTCTTGAGAAGGAAATATGACATCCTGATATTAAGCTGGTTGCTTAAGACTGCATCATGAAAAACTGAGTACTGATAAATATTTTCTTGTGGTAATTATAGAGGTTGATGGTTCTCACAAAAATTTCTTCGTATAAACTTTTATGCGTGTTACATTACTTAAGACTGCATTATATTCTTCCCGTTGTGATTACGAGTGTGACTATACTGCATAGCCTACCATCGGTATGCCACACCAACATAAATGTCTCTTCATAAAAAACAATTTATCTAATGATGCAACTAAAAATGTAGATTCGTGTACTCTTTTATCTAATTATGCAATTTTGCATATGTTGTTTATGGCTGCAGTTGCCGGTGCAGGAGGAGCCTTAATCCTTGGATGTTGCGTCGGTCTTTTCTTATACATGAATCGTAGGAAAAGACGACAGCAATCTAGCCTCATTTCTCAGAGCATATCTTCAGAAATATCCTTGAAGAACGGCGCTGAATTAGTTGATACCACATACCATACACATATCTTCTCCTATGAAGAGCTGGAGGAAGCCACAGACAGCTTCAATGACTCAAGAGTGCTTGGTGATGGTGGTTTCGGTACTGTATATAAAGGTAATTTAAGTTTTCAGAAGTGAGTTCCCGCAATTTCTGCAATTCTAAAAGTTATTGGGGGTTTATTGTGGTTTTGAACTTTTTTTTGGGGGTTTCACTGCAGAAAGCTGAAAGTTCTTGGGAGTTTAGTGTAACTTACCCTTATATTTACTCCCATATAAACATGTGCGTTATTTTTTATTGGAAATTGGAATTTTATATCAAAAATTGGCAATGATTTGACTAGAAATTAAAAATGAGGATGTGAAAGAGTAGTGTCAAATTCTTCCAAGAATTTTCTATTCATTCTGTAGAACATGCACAAAAACATGCACAAGACAGCTAGTTCAAGAGTCGACTACTAGGCATTGTAGTCGACTAATATGAGTTGTAGTCGACTAATATGAGTTGTAGTCGACTAATATGAGTTGTAGTCGACTAATATGAGTTGTAGTCGACTAATATGAGTTGTAGTCGACTAATATGAGTTGTAGTCGACTAATATGAGTTGTAGTCGACTAATATGAGTTGTAGTCGACTAATATGAGTTGTAGTCGACTAATATGAGTTGTAGTCGACTAATCGGTATTGTAGTCGACTAATCTGATGCATTAGTCGACTAATATGAGTTGTAGTCGACTAATCGGCGATTCAAAACGGGTCTAATTAGGAATTGGTTTTAAACCCAATTCGCTTAGAGGTTATTAATAACCCCAACTTGATTGTTAGGGTAAGTTTCAACGTTTGGGCGACCTTTGAGAGAGTTTGGTGCATCTTTGGAGAGGAGATCTTTGAGAGAGTTAGAGGTTTGTTTTAGGGTTTCTTTGTGAGAACTTGTAATCCTAATTTGTATTCTCTCTTTCTATTAGTGAAAATCCCTCCTTACCCCGTGGACGAGGCAACTTGTCGAACCACGTAAATCTCGTGTCTTTACTCTTTTATTGTGTTTTTGCTATCGCTTGTGGTGGTTTCTCTCGACGGTTCGCTGTCCGCTACCAACAATTGGTATCAGAGCTATTGTTCAGATTGGAAGTGGTGTAATTTCTAATTTGAGGGGGTGTTCGGTGATTCCTGAGAGAAGCGGATTCACGAAGACAAACAGAGGATGGCGTCAACCAAGAATCACCAAAGTGAGAAAATTCGAGATTGAAAAGTTCAATGGGAAGAACGATTTTTCCTATTGGAGGATGCAGATGAAAAACTTTCTAATTTCGCAAAAATTGCACAAGACTTTGGATGGAAAGGAGAAGAAGAACAAGGATATGTCTGATGAGGATTGGGAGGAGTTGGATCTCGAAGCACGCCGATTATCCTATGCCTCGAGATGGATGTAGCTTTCTTGGTAGATGGAGAGGAAACGGCCAGGCGTGTGGAAGAAGTTAGAGGGTACCTTCATGACGAAGAGTCTAACTAACCGATCTACTTAAAATCCAAATTGTATACTTGCAAGATGGAGGAGGACTCATCAATCCGGAACACATCAACAAGTTTGATAGGATCATATCAGATTTGAAAGACATAGATGTTAAAGTAGGAGACGAGGATCAGCGCTTCTACTACTGCCTCTCAAGTCTTATGAGAACCTCGTGCAAACACCGAGGCTTGTGGGAGAAAATCAAGATGGATGAGACTAGAACGGCACTTCTAGCTGACGATCTTCTGAAGATCGCAACTAGTGACATGGCCATCGGCGTAACAGGAACAAGCGCAGGATTGTTTGCAAGAGGAAGGAGCAATGAGCGAGGAAAAGGCAAGGAGGAAAGTCTAGATCTAAATCAAGACCTCTTGCGGAAAAGGATGTTTCAAGCGCGCGGAAGCTGGCATTTCAAAGTCGACCGTCCAAATAAGAGAGTAGGTGGAAAGAAGAACAACAACAAGACCGAGAGGAGAGAGGGCAAGGAAGAAGCGAAGCCACGCTTCGTGAGGAAGGAGCGATAAGGAATGCTATGTCGCCACGTGGCGAGGAGATCTCCTGAAGTAGATACTTGATTCGGTTGCTCTTACCATATGTGTCCAAATAGGAAGTGGTTTACTACCTACGAGGCATTGATGGGGAACTCAGATTGATGGGGAATAACCATGCTTGTAAAACAAGGGCTAGGTAATATCAAAATCAAGATGCATGATGGAGTGGTTCAACCTTGACGGATGTGAGGCATGTTCCCGACTTGCGGAAGAATCTTATCTCGCTTGGTGCTTTGGACTCCGGTGGTTGCGGGATTGTGACGGAAAACGGAGTGAAGAAGGTTGTTCGTGGTTCCTTAGTAGTGATGAAGGGTGTTCGTCACGGTAATCTATATACTCTCGTGCACGACGGTGACAGGAGATGCGCCGGTTGGAACTGAAGGAAGTGGTGGAGACCCATGTGAGCACACACGGTTATGGCATAGGCGGCTTGGGCATATGTCGAGAAGGGTCTAGTTCTCGCTTGGTAAAGAGGGTCTCAAGAATCAAGGAACCTAGCATGGATTTTTGCGAGGATTGTGTGTATGGAAAGTCACACAGGTCAAGTTTCAACAAAGAAGTCTAAGAGCGAGGGATACTAGATTATGTGCACACGGATGTTTGGGGTCCGGCTCGCACAACTTCCAAGGGTGGTTCCGTGTATTATGTCTCGCTTATTGATGATTATTCTAGGTATGCTTGGATTTATTTTCCAAGCACAAGAATGAGGTGTTCGAGACATTCAAGAAGTGGAGAACAATGGTTGAGAACAGACAGAAAGAAATTGAAGACGCCGAGATCCGATAACCGCATGCAGTATACGATGGTGCTTTCAAGGAGTTCTGCGGATCGAGGGAATTGTTCGACACCGACAACAGTCTACACCACGCCAGAATGGGGTCGCAGAGAGATCGAACCAACACCGCGAAAAGGCGCGAGTATGCGATCTTATGCGTGATTGGGCAACGAATGGTGGGCGTAAGCTGTGGTTACTGCCTTTGTTACATTGTGAACCGCTCACCACATTCGACATTGATGGTGATACACCCTATAGGGTGTGGTCAGGAGCATGCAGATTATGATAGGCTCGTAATTTTCGGATGTACCGCCTACTATCACGCCAACGAGGGAAAGCTTGACGCGAGGGCCAAGAAGGCAATATTCTTGGGATATGCAAGGGCGAAAGGCTATCGCCTTTGGTGTACGGAAGATTCAAAGTTCGTGGTCGCCAGGATGTTACCTTTGATGAGAAATCCATGATTGCTAGGGCCCAAGGATGATGGTGTTATGACCGGTGAGACTTCTAAGTCTCGTGTTATTGAAATAGAACCTAAAGACCAACTAGGTTCTAATCGTGCTCAAGTGGGAAGTCGTAGATGATGAGTTTGAGCAGAGGAGGTTCAGCAGAAAATACACAGCACTACAACAACAAAGCAGCCGTGGATAATTTGGCTTCCACTAGGCCAAAGCGAGCATACAAGGTGTACTAAAGTCGGGGCTGATCAACCCCTAAAGCACTATGGGCGTGCTAATATGGTTGAATACGCGACTCTGTGGAGGAGGACGAGCCGGTCTCCTTCAAGGAAGCTATTCGGGACAAGGATAGTGAGAGTTGGTTGGTCATGATGGAGGAAGAGATGGAATCTCTTCGGAAGAATCATACATGGGAGGTGGTCCCATTGCCCGTAGGAAGAAAAGCTATTGGTTGTAAGTGGGTGTATAAAAGAAAGGAAGATCTTTCAGAGCTCGGTGGTGTAAGATACAAGGCGAGGCTAGTGGCTAAGGGTTTTGCACAGAAAGAGGGTGTGGATTACAATGAGATATTTTCTCCGGTGGTGAAACACACTTCTATTCAGTGCTATTGAGTATTGTTGCTCATGGTGATTTTGAGTCGATCAACTCGATGTTAAAACAGCCTTCTTGCACGGAGACTTGGTAAAGAGGGTCCACCAAGAATCAAGGAACCTAGCATGGATTTTTATGAGGATTGTGTGTATGGAAAGTCACACAGGTCAAGTTTCAACAGCAAGTCTAAGAGCGAGGGATACTAGATTATGTGCACACGGATGTTTGGGGTCCCACGACAACTTCCAAGGGTGGTTCCGTGTATTATGTCTCGCTTATTGATGATTATTCTAGGTATGCTTGGATTTACTTTCAAGCACAAGAATGAGGTGTTCGAGACATTCAAGAAGTGGAGAACAATGGTTGAGAACAGACAGAAAGAAATTGAAGACGCCGAGATCCGATAACGTACGCAGTATACGATGGTGCTTTCAAGGAGTTCTGCGGATCGAGGGAATTGTTCGACACCGACGCCGTGTCTACACCACGCCAGAATGGGGTCGCAGAGAGATCGAACCAACACCGCGAAAAGGCGCGAGTATGCGATCTTATGCGTGATTGGGCAACGAATGGTGGGCGTAAGCGGGCTGCTTGTTACATTGTGAACCGCTCACCACATTCGACATTGATGGTGATACACCCTATAGGGTGTGGTCAGGAGCATGCAGATTATGATAGGCTCGTAATTTTCGGATGTACCGCCTACTATCACGCCAACGAGGGAAAGCTTGACGCGAGGGCCAAGAAGGCAATATTCTTGGGATATGCAAGGGCGAAAGGCTATCGCCTTTGGTGTACGGAAGATTCAAAGTTCGTGGTCGCCAGGATGTTACCTTTGATGAGAAATCCATGATTGCTAGGGCCCAAGGATGATGGTGTTATGACCGGTGAGACTTCTAAGTCTCGTGTTATTGAAATAGAACCTAAAGACCAACTAGGTTCTAATCGTGCTCAAGTGGGAAGTCGTAGATGATGAGTTTGAGCAGAGGAGGTTCAGCAGAAAATACACAGGCACTACAACAACAGCAGCTCGTGGATAATTTGGCTTCCACTAGGCCAAAGCGAGCATACAAGCAGGTACTGAAGCTGGGGGCTGATCAACCCCTAAAGCACTATGGGCAGGCTAATATGGTTGAATACGCACTCTCGGTGGAGGAGGACGAGCCGGTCTCCTTCAAGGAAGCTATTCGGGACAAGGATAGTGAGAGTTGGTTGGCTGCGATGGAGGAAGAGATGGAATCTCTTCGGAAGAATCATACATGGGAGGTGGTCCCATTGCCCGTAGGAAGAAAAGCTATTGGTTGTAAGTGGGTGTATAAAAGAAAGGAAGATCTTTCAGAGCTCGGTGGTGTAAGATACAAGGCGAGGCTAGTGGCTAAGGGTTTTGCACAGAAAGAGGGTGTGGATTACAATGAGATATTTTCTCCGGTGGTGAAACACACTTCTATTCGGGTGCTATTGAGTATTGTTGCTCATGGTGATTTTGAGCTGGATCAACTCGATGTTAAAACAGCCTTCTTGCACGGAGACTTGGATGAAGAGATCTACATGCATCAACCTGAGGGCTACAAGGTTGAGGATAAGGAGAATCATGTGTGTCGCTTGAGGAAGTCACCGTATGGATTAAAGCAATCTCCCGGCAGTGGTACAAGCGATTTGACTCCTTCATGTGAAGCATGGATTTTCCGGCGATCATGATTGTTGTGTTTACATCTGAAGCTTCATGGAGGTAATTTTATCTATCTTCTTTGTATGTGGATGACATGCTTATTGCTTCTAAGAGGTGGTGGAGATAGATAGGTTGAAATCTCAACTTGGTGAAGAGTTCGAGATGAAGGACATGGGTGCCGCTAGGAAAATACCGGTATGGAGATTAGAAGAGAGCGCTTAATCGACGATTGTTCTTGAGTCGAAGGGCTACATAGAGCGGTGATCGCGAGGTTCGGGATGCAAAGTGCTAAGTCGGTGGTGACTCCATTGGCTCCACACTTTAGGCTTTCTCGGTAATCAATCTCCCACTACAAATGAAGAGAAGGCGACATGGAGCGCGGTTCCCTATGCTAGTGCAGCTGGCGCTTAATGTATGCAATGGTGTGTACACCGCATATTTCACAGCGGTTAGTGTGGTCGAGATTCATGGCGAATCCGGAAAGGCGACCGGGAAGCAAAGGAAGTGGGTCCTCGTGTACTTAAAGGGTACAGCTTGATACGGTCTGTTTTGGTGGAGAAACATGTCGATTGACGGGTTTGTGGACTCGATTATGGGCGATCTAGATAGACGGCGATCTACTACCGTTATGTATTTAAGATACATGGAGCTCCGGTTAGTTGGCGATCGATGTTACAGCTGGCACTTTCTACTACAGAGGTCGAAAGTACATGGCCATGGCGAGGGAGTGAAGGAAGCATTGTGGTTATGGGGTCTTCTAGACGATTTGGGGATTGAGCAGAAAACGTGAACTTGTGGTGTGACAAATGAGTGTAATTCACTTGGCGAAGAATCAGTTCATCATGCTCGCATCAAGCATATTGATGTCGTATCATTTTGTGCGGATGTCATAGAGGAGGTGATATTTCTCTCATGAAGGTGCACACGAATGAGAATCCCGCGACATGTTAACCAAGGTGGTCAGTGTAGTAAGTTTAAGCATTGCTTAGACTTGCTTCATATCGCCTTGTTGATTTGCCCAAGAGGGCATGGCTTCTGGCGTAATGGGTAAGGAGGAAATGATTTGAGGTGAACTACGGTGAGCTTGATCCCTGGAGGGTACGAGCAAAGTGCGTGTAGTGACGCACTGATTGGCCTCGATTGGTGATGGTGATCTCTAGATGTTCTTGGTGTTCTTCGGGTGTTCGTCCAAAATTTGAGGTGAATCAAATGATGTACGAGGTGGAGAATTGTAGAACATGCACAAAAACATGCACAAGACAGTTTTTCAGGTTCAGTAGTCGACTACTAGGCATTGTAGTCGACTAATATGAGTTGTAGTCGACTAATATGAGTTGTAGTCGACTAATATGAGTTGTAGTCGACTAATATGAGTTGTAGTCGACTAATATGAGTTGTAGTCGACTAATATGAGTTGTAGTCGACTAATATGAGTTGTAGTCGACTAATATGAGTTGTAGTCGACTAATATGAGTTGTAGTCGACTAATATGAGTTGTAGTCGACTAATATGAGTTGTAGTCGACTAATCAAGGCATTCAAAACGGGTCTAATTAGGAATTGGTTTTAAACCCAATTCGCTTAGAGGTTATTAATAACCCCTAACCCGATTGTTAGGTAAGTTTCAAGCACGCTTTGGAGCGACCTTTGAGAGAGTTTGGTGCATCTTTGGAGAGGAGATCTTTGAGAGAGTTAGAGGTTTGTTTTAGGGTTTCTTTGTGAGAACTTGTAATCCTAATTTGTATTCTCTCTTTCTATTAGTGAAAATCCCCTCCTTACCCCGTGGACGTAGGCAACTTGTCAACCACGTAAATCTCGTGTCTTTACTCTTTATTGTGTTTTTGCTATCGCTTGTGGTGGTTTCTCTCGACGGTTCCGCGGTCCGCGCGCCCAACACATTCCTACAAACCACAGCATGATATTTTTTTTTCGCAGTTTACCCATCTTCAAGTCGTACAAAAGGAAGCTACTTTATATCAGAGAGGTGAAGGGATTGCCAAATAACATTTTTCTTTTTTTTTTTTTGGATAACCTCTTTCCTTCACCAATATGAAATTTGGGCATTTATCAAAGGGTTTTCCGCAGAAACCATCTTTAAAAAAGAGTGATAATGCGAAAACCACATTTAAAAGTTCCATTAATACAAAATCCGGTAGCAACCAACCACCTTTACCTACTTTCCGATGAAATATCAATTGAAATGACCAAAATGACCTAAAAAAACACACGTGCCACACACTGAATTTGGTTTAGGTTTGGTTAAGAAGCCGTGCGTGGCTGGCACGTGTGCGTTGAGAGCGTTTTGAGCATTTCAATAGAATTTTCACCATTAAACAAGTCCATATGGCTGACTGCTAGAGAAAAAAAAATATTTAATTCCATCATTCTTTTATTTAGAAGTGGGGTTTGTCCCACATGGTGTTCTCCTGTTGGTGTTGTGTGATGTTTATGGAGTACCTAAGAATTTTTCCCTTTAAAAGTAATTTTTGTATTAATTAAGCGTTAAAAGATGATTTTCGTGTTGTCACCCTATTTTAAAAGTGGTTTTTGCAAAAAACCCCTTTGTCAAATTTCAGATACTTTATTTTCTTATTTCGAACTGTTCAAACTTGATGATGTCCCTCCTAGGCGAGCTCAAAGATGGTCGTACAGTCGCCGTCAAACGCCTATTCGAGAAGAACTACCGAAGACTTGAGCAATTCATGAATGAAATTGAGATCCTCTCCTGCCTCCGCCACCCGAACCTCGTCGCGCTCTATGGCTGCACATCCCGACACAGCCGTGAGCTCCTCCTTGTGTACGAGTTCATCTCCAATGGCACATTGGCAGACCACCTCCACGGCCCTCTCGCATCCAAAGGAGCAATTTCTTGGCCCATTCGTATATCCATCGCCATCCAAACAGCTGACGCCCTAGCCTACCTCCACTCAGTCGAACCACAGATCATCCACCGTGATGTCAAAACCAGCAACATTCTTCTTGACAAAAACTTCCATGTAAAAGTCGCAGATTTTGGTCTTTCAAGGCTGTTCCCCTTGGACGTGACCCATGTGTCCACTGCACCGCAAGGTACACCTGGGTACGTCGACCCTGAGTACCACCAATGCTATCGGCTAACAGACAAGAGCGATGTTTACAGCTTCGGAGTAGTATTGATTGAGCTCATATCGTCAAAGCCTGCAGTAGACATCAGTAGGGATCGTCACGAGATAAATTTAGCGAACATGGCGATTACTAAGATACAAAATCGCCAGATTGATCAATTGGTAGACTTTGAGCTCGGGTATCAGTCAGATTTAGAGATCAACAAAATGATTGATCATGTGGCGGAGATAGCGTTTCAGTGTTTGCAGCCAGAGAGGGATATGAGACCTAGCATTCGAGAAGTCTTCGAGATTTTGAAAAAAATTGAAGGTGGAGAGTATAAGGCTGACAAAAAGAACGTGTCATCATTTTCACTGGATACCGTTACAGAGAAATGGCCTAGCAGGTCGACGACGTCTAATAGTAGCAGTTGAAGTCTTACTTTGCTTTATTATCTTCTTGTTGATTTCCTCCGAAATTTTTCTTTGATTAACTGATGTAGAGTTGGAAGTTTTCACTGGGAAGTATGTAATCAATTTGATTAACTGATGTAAATTAAGTTGGAAGTTTTCACTGGGAAGTACGTAATCAATAGGAATGTACATAGTGAATAGAGTTTAACTTGTTATATGAGCATATGCAGTTTCTCGAGAAAAAGATTGTAGTAACAGATAGTTTTTTTTCTCTCTCTTTTCTCTATATATATATTGGATAGAAAGTATCAGACATTTTCAGCTGTAAGTGTTGATGAGTTTGTAATGGTTTCTGATTGAGAGACCTTAATAAAATACAGTTTTTAACACTGAAATTTTTAAGGGAAAATTGCTCACTAAAAGCAAACCCACAATTCTTTTAGCCCCCAAAATACAAAACCCAAGACTTTCAAACATTTGAAGACCATTGTTATAGGTTGCCTCAAATATTCAAATCCATATTGCTTTGGGAATTCTTTTTTGACTTGGCTTGTTTTGGTCAAGAGTCTTACTTACATTAAACTTTGTACAACCAATCAAATTAGAAGTCTATTCCTACTTGGACTCTTGTTGAGGTCTTCAAGGCTATATAAGAACAGTCTTTCAAGCCAATTATGATCATTAATTTTCAGAGCACCAATCAAGAAGAGAGTTCTTTTGTGAAGCCTATTTGATATTTTTCTCTTTTGTTCCTTTATTTGAGAGAGATTGTATTAGGCTTTTGGGGTGTGGTTTAGGATTGAGTGATTGAGAGATCTCCATATTGTATTCCTCACAATTAGTAAAGTTATTCTCCTCCTTCGCCCGTGGACGTAGGCTTCAAGCCAAACCACGTATATCTTTGTGTTCGTGTGTTCTCGATATTTTCGTGCTTTCGTGTGATTGATTTTAGTTTATCCTGGGGTTTGTCATAATAACCATAATACCCCCCCCCCTCTCTCTCTTTTCATGATGTCTCTGTGATGATTAGAAATAGGTTTGGGGGGGGAATTCTAGTTCCCACCAAATTCTTACAATGGTGTCGACATCGGTGATAGAACTTTCCCGGCGTTCGTTCATGAGGCGGAGAACACTGCGATCTTGAAGATGGTGGTGACGAAGACGTGGATCGTTCTAGATCTGGAAAAAGGCAGGAACTCTGACGACTCCTGATGTGAGAGTGAAGCTAAGGATCAAGATCTGGAAATGGACGTTCTAGATCGATCCAATTCGATTCGAAATTACTGTAAATTTATAGATCCGGTGAGCTTTAAATTTGATAGTAGTTTTTGAACTGAATTATTATTGTGCAATTCGCCCCCCCCCCCTTTTAACTTGTACTTGAACCTGAGTGCTATATTTTTTATTACTTTACATATTGTTGTAATTTTTTTGAAATCGATGACTTGAGAATAAAGCAGAGTCTGTAAATTTATATATTATTGTTATTTTAGTGTAATGAGTTTGTTGTTAAGGTTATGAGTTTGTTGTGAAGGAAGATTATGAGTTGGTTGTTAAGGTTATGAGTTGGTTGTGAATGTTATGAATCGGTTGTGAAAGTTATAAGTTTGTTGTGAAGGTTATGAGTTAGTTAACAACAATCACAACAAACTCATTACCGAGTTTCACAACCAACTCATAACCTTCACAACCAACTCATAATATTCCTTCACAACCAACTCATAACTTTAACAACCAACTCATAACATTCACAACCAACTTATAACCTTCACAACCAACTCATAACATTCCTTCACAACCAACTCATAACCTTAACAACCAACTCAATACAGTAAAATAACAACAATATGTAAATTTACAGACTCTGCTTTACTCTCAAGTCATTGATTTCAAAAAAAATTACAACAATATGTAAAATAACACAAAAATATAGCACTCAGATTCAAGTACAAGTTAAAAAGGGGAAAATTACACAATAATAATTTAGTTCAAAAACTACTATCAAATTCACACCTCACCGGATCTATAAATTTACAAGAATTGATCGAATTGGATCGATCTAGAACGCCCATTTCCGTGATCTTGATCCTTAGTTTCACTCTCACATCGGAGTCGCTCTGAGTTCCCGCCTTTTTCTAGATCTAGAACGATCCACCGTCTTCGTCACCACCGTCTTCAAGATCGCAGTGTTCTTCGCCTCATGAACGAACGCCAGGAAAGTTCCGTCACCGATGTCGACGCCGTTGGAAGAATTTGAAGGGAATTAGAATTTCCCCCCCCCCCTCCCAAAATCCATTTCTAATCATCACAGTGACATCATGAAAAAAAGAGAGGGGGTATTATGGTCTTCAAATGTTTAAAAGTTTTGGGTTTTGTGTTTTGGGGGCTAAAAGAATTGTGGGTTTGCTTTTAGGGGTTTTGATAGCTTTGAAAAAGTCTTAGGTTGGGGGTGAATACTTGTTGTTATTTTGGGGGCTAGAAACAATTCCCCAATTTTTAATGGTGTAAAATATTTACTAAATAATAATAGTTTATTATGGGACGATTAAGATTACGGTAACATAGTTGATTTTATTTTTACGACTCGCGCGAAGTATAACTGCTAATTTCATCATACGCTGAACTTTAGTGTATTTCCAACAAAACCCCCCAAATTTGTTTATTTCAGTAAGCATCCAAAACTTTTTGGTGTCTCACAAAAACCCTCACAACCCCTCAACGGAGCCCTACCAATAAATAAATAACAAATAAGTAAAATATGTTTGTAAATGATAAATTTTTCTCTCAAAGACATTTTATTTACTTGCCATTTACAAGTAGGGCGTGTCCCTTGAGAAAAGTTGATAGTTTTGGGGATTATGTGAGATACCCCAAAAATCAAGGGTTTAGTGGAAGAAACAAAGTTTAGGGGAGTTTTGCGATGAACTCCCCCAAAGTTTCTGGGGTTATTCTGAAATTTACCCAAAATTTTAACTTTTCACTCTCTCAACCTTGTGAGAAATTCCGCATCAAATCGAACAGTTTGTTCGTTGCGCCTCCATTTAATTACAAATCCCCATGGAATTAATCCATCGCTAGAAATCGATCAGAGATCTCGCCATGTCGGAGGATTCCCACGGCCCTAGCACGCGGGATCTCGTCTCCAATGCTTGCGCCGGCGCCTCCGCAGGTGATCCTTTTAACTTTACTTATTATTATTAGGGTTTTGATTTTGAGATGGAATTAGTTGATTGATTCTGTTTAGGGTTCTACAGGGATTATAGCTGCGACCTTTGTTTGCCCTCTGGATGTGATCAAGACCAGGCTTCAGGTCCACGGCCTGCCCAATTTGCCCAATCGTGGTATAATGCTTTTGATTACTGTTATTTATTTGAATTGAGTTGTTTATGATTGCGTTGGTGTAGCTTAGGAATGGAATTTGAAGAATGGCAACTGTTAAACCCTAAGGAAGGGGATTATTATAGCAAATTCAAAACTAAGAAAGGAAAAGCAGGGCGATGATGTGTTTGGTCCGGAGTAGTTGGAATCGTAAACGTGTTTACAACTAGTTTCAGCATCTATTGTTGTGACACTTTTCAACTCTTGAGGATGAAATGAAGTTTGATTTTAAATAATTTCTGAAATGAGTGTTCAAGATATGAATGAGCCCTCTTGTTTTCTCTATAACAAAAAGGTAGCTTTAATGAATAGCCACCCACGTGTTATATAAGAGCACCTCTATTGAAAGAGCTGCCTCTCCCCAATGCTGCAATATGTAGTTGTTGGACTCAACAACGCACGATAGTTAAAAGGGAGAGGTTATGAGTATATATCTAAAGCCCAAATATGTCATGTATCGTTAATGCGTGGGTGCACCTGGGTAAGGGGTTAAGCCAAAAGTGTGTTGAGAATTTAATGCGTAGACGAGTTTGTACTTAAATGAGAGAGGCAACTCCTTAACGAGGGTAGTGGATCCTACCATGTTTAAGGAGTTGAACTTGTGGTTGGTAAAAAGTGGATTAGAATTGGCCCAGTTTCTTTTAGTTCATTCCCCCTCCCTACCCAGGTTACGATTGGATCATCTCCCTCCCTGGACCAATCCTAACTTTGTTAAGGACTTAACCAGGTCAAGGATGGTTTTTGCCAAACACACCCTTATAGTCTATCTAAATTGTCTTAGGATAAATTTGCTCAAAAAGTATGATAGACAACGTCATGGGTGATTACAACAATGAGAAGAAGTTTACATGACGAAAAATAGAGTTGCGGTCAATGCTTGTGCAAGAAGTGCAAAACAAGTGGAAGAAATTTAGTTGGAGTGGAAGAACCCAGTTAGATAGGTGGAACACAGTTAGACTAGAAGAACCCACTTATATTGGAAATTTGGAATAAACAATGATTGGATTTGGTTCCAGCTAATAAAATTATGGAAAGTTATGATAAAATGTAATAAAATGAAGATGACTAGCGAATCATTCCTAGAGATGAAATTATGAAAAATTAGATCAAGGAATGGAAAAAATGCAAGTAGAAAGAGAATTCATCATCTATTTCTCGTGATATCAAATAAAAATAAAAAAGAAAGCTCTACACTGGTGAGATTTATTTCAATGCTCTTGGATTTTGGTTTGGAGTTCCAGTATAGATTGATTAGCTTGTAGTTTGCTTTCCTTCCTCCGTGTTGACTGGGCAATTTATGAGTCTTTGCAACCGTCAGCAATGGTTTCTTGCCCGGTGCTAAATACAATAGGCTAAAGAAAAATTAGTCACTAATTGACTTGGTTTACCATCACCAAAATATTAGGAGTCACAGTTACAACTTATACGTGTTAGCAAAGAAGCCTTTCTGCCTATGTATACTCTATGCCACTCTACTGTTCTAGAATGCACATTGGACTTGCTATCAAGTGGCCACTGTTCCAATTATCAACTGGTACTTCTCGTTCATAGAAAGTAGCATAGCTGCTATGTTCAGTAAATTCATTTCTTTAGCATTCATTTGTAAATTTCGTCATCTCAAGTTACTAATTTTTCTGCATTACTATCCAGCTTCAGACATTAGTATGACAAATCCAGTTTTGTCTTTTTACATTTTATCCTGAAATGACTTTTTAATGCAAAAGATTCTAAATTCTCTTTTTTCTTTTTAACATCAAGCCAGGAAGCTTCATTATTTCAAGCCTACAACAATTAATAAAAAATGAAGGCATTCGAGGAATGTATCAAGGTCTTTCTCCAACAATCTTGGCATTACTTCCAAACTGGGCCGTAAGTTCTTTTTTATCTTGCAAACTAATCAGTTACTTTAGTTTCATAAATGTTGGAATTGTCAACTTAATTTAAACCACTTAGTATTCAATCATATTGCTGATGACAAGTCAGAAATTCTTTAACCCCCGCCATGTATCACAATTGCAAGCATGAATACTGAAAGAACTGGGAGACAGAACTCCATGAAAGATCATTACAGTTGGGTGACTAGACAAAGATTGAAAAGTGCCAAGAAATATTATGGACTTTTTTGTTCACTCTAGTACCGTTACTATTATTGAGCTGATTAAATTCTTACTATGGCCTGTTAACCTTTTTTATATGAGTAATGATATTCTTCAATATTGTCATTTTTGTCTGCAGGTTTACTTCACAGTTTATGATAAGCTGAAAGGCGTTCTTCATTCACATGGTCATTTTCACAAAATACTCTTCTGTCAATAATTTTTCTGGCTTCATTTTCAGTAATGACACATCTAATAATGCTTCATTCTGAAATAATAACAATAACAATAAGCTTTTTATGGTCAGCTACATGAATTCTTTTCTTCCATTTTGCTTTGTTAAGGATCTTTTTCTGGGAGAAACTAACCATTATTATATGCTTCTAGTTGTCTCTACCCATTCGTTGAGTCCACGCAAAGTCTTCCTCTCTACATTGACTATGATCATCTCACTTCAAAATGCGCTAATCACATGTCCAGACCATATATATTAATTCTTCCTTTCTTATAAAGGAGAAGCAACTTTAACTTCTTGTGTATGCAATAATTGCTTATCCTATTTCTTAGAGTATAGCATTCATCTATCTTTCATTCTCAACTGTCATTCTCATTTCTGAAACATAAAGCATTTCTAGCCCCACATCCTATGGAATTTTTTCTTCAATTCCGTGTGTATCTTAGAATTGCATAAGATCTCTGAAGCACTTTTCCACATAAATTGTCTTACTTTGATTCTAGGGAGGACAACTTAATGAATGAAATAATTTTCATTAATCATGACAAATATACATTACAGGGGCTATATGGAAAGTTTGTCAAGATTACGTTTGACTTGTTTACATGCAGCTGATGGAAATAACCAACTCTCAATTGGTGTAAACATGATTGCTGCCTCAGGTGCAGGAGCTGCAACGGCTATTACAACCAATCCGTTGTGGGTTGTTAAGACCAGACTCCAAGTATGCTTTAATAGCTACTCAAGATTTTGAGTACATATCTTGCTTGATTAATCACCCTAGTTACTCAATATCTATTTCGACAGTTTGCTTTCCTGCAGTAATGCAGTAAGTTGTTTTGGGAAAAAGATAAATTGTAATCATATTGCAGATTCAACATCTGGGTAGTTGTGCTATGGATCTAATTACTCAATATCGACGTGTGTGACATATATTGGAATATAGGAACTACAATAAGCACAATATGAGGAGACAGTGATTCCCAATTACCTAAAGCTTGAATAAATTTGGCATTTAAGAGGCATGGACAAGGACTCAGGAGATGGATGCACAAAACGGAAATTAGTTTAAAAGTACGGCATGGGAAGATAGCTGCAATGCAGCATGATACGAGAATATATCTAAACAAAAGTGGACTGCTCACATATATACACATATTTTGTTTTCCATCCAAAAGTCCAAACATTTTTTTTAATTAATAGGTTTTTTGCACTTAAATACTCCAAACTTTACCCATATTTAACTATGATACCCCATAGTTTTTTTTCCCCAAAAAATTCCTGAAAGTTCAACTAAATTTTAACTCTGATACCCGCATTACTTGATATAATTTAAGGAGACTACAAAGAGCAATTGGGGCAAGTGATATAATCAAAGGAGGCTACAAAGAACAATTTTGGCAACTTTGGGACTATGCAAACATCACAAAATCAAGGAAGAAACCTATCATCATAATACTTTTGAGGGTTAATATGAAAAGATTCGAGACAACGGAAATTGTTGCTAGCAGGTGGTTGTTTACTTCCTAAGATTACAAGCTAAGCTATGAGAGTTGGAATGAAAAAAATTGCTTTTTGTAGTCTCCTTCGATTATATTAATCAAGGGGGTATCAAAGTTAAATTTTATTGAACTTTGTGATTTTGTTTGGGAAAAAACTTTGGGGTATCAAAGTAAAAAATCGGGGTAAACTTTGGGAGATCCAAAAGTCCCACATTAGAAGTATTAAGAATTAAGGTTAGTTTGGCATATATTATTAGCCACAACTTGATGAATTAAGCTTTTGGATAAAATGGTTCTTGACATTTAGATTTTTAGTAATCACTAAACATTGAATAATTAATATAGTACGCACTTTTCCAGATACTTTATCTTTTTCATAAATAGCTGCTTATAGTCCTTCAGGATAGCTTTATGGTTCTGCATTAGGCATATATTAGATGCTTAGGAAATTTGTCAATTATATGATAAAACCGTACGTCATCACCCTGGCCTCAAGTGTAATTGCTCCAAGCCAGTTGTTCAGTCAGTTATAGTAGTTACTTCATCAATGGGTTGTAGATCTGGCCAAGTAAAATGAAAAATAATCATATTCAACTCAATATAACCGTTACAGTATCTTCTACAGTTCTACCCATATTTATAAATCATTCACATTACCAGCAACTTTAAGTCCTTAAAGTTATGTTATAAAACCCTGCAAGATGCTTAACTTTTCTGATATAACAAATCTGTTAATTTATGTATAGACACAAGGGATGAGGCCTGGAGTGATACCATACACTAGCATATTTTCTGCTCTGACAAGGATTTATCATGAAGAAGGCATCCGAGGGCTATACAGGTCAGTTGCTTTTCTGTCATAATCATGTTTTTCCTCCTTTCAGCCCTTCAGTGATTATTTTCTTTATATGCTGCATCTTGACGTGGGTAGTGGCCTTCTTCCTGCTTTAGTTGGAGTTAGCCATGTTGCTATTCAGTTTCCAGCATATGAAAAGATCAAGGCTTACTTGGCAAGAAGGGGTAACAAAATCTCTTTGCTTTCTTCTGTTTTTTTTAGCTAGAGATCTACACATAATTCTTCTTCTTTTGTTTTATCATAATGCTGAACTTTCTGAGCCATTCCATGTAATGCCAGATAATACAACTGTGGATAAGCTGAGTCCTGGAAATGTAGCTATTGCTTCCTCACTATCAAAAATACTTGCCTCAACTATGACCTATCCTCATGAGGTATCAGGCTTTGTTCCTTATTCACATTGTCAAAAGAATTCTATGCAAAATCTCTCTAGATATCTGAGGATACTTTACCAAGGTCATTTTTGGCTGCATAGGGAAAGTTGGAAACTTAAACAAGATATTGCAGTAACATAGGACGATCTAGTTTCTCAAGCATTCTCTGTTAGATTTTCCCCTTCTCTCACAGTGAACAGCAAGGAGAACTAATTTTTCCTCGTCTTTCAATCCTTCTCTCATAAATGAAAACTGGTATTTAAAGAGATGGAAGGGAAAGAAAAGGGAGAGAATCAAAGGAGGAGATAAAGGCTTCAGTTCTGTTATTCTATTTACCGTGTTTGCTTTCAAAGACACTGTGAGAGAGTACTTTTCCTCTAACTGTTACTGTAATCATTAATCTGAAAATGTATATTCAAAAGCCCTATAATATGTTACTAACTTTACCTCTATTTTCTCCCATTTTACCTGCCTTTTTTTAGTGTTTTTAGTTTTTTTAAAATTATTTCGTGGCCTTTTTTCTCTCTTTTTCCCTTAGAACATTTTGAGTCAAAGGTCTTTCCTTTTTCCCCTTCTTTTACTTTTATTAAATGTAATGCCGCTTTTTTGTCCAATGCTTGAAAATAAATGAAGGAAAAAGAATAACTTCAAATTTTGGGAACATCCAATAAACTAAAGTAAAAATAAATTGTTGTGTCTTGGTTGTTACAGATTAAGACATATTTTTTATTCCTTTGCTTTTACTGGCTAAATCCAGTTACAACTTCTATTATTAGCTGATTTCCCCCTCTCTGCTTGTGCCCTCGTTTTCTTTCATCAACCAATCTGGATAAAGCTATTCCGTTTATTAAAAAAAACTAGATAAAGCTGTTCCTAGTTTCCCTTTCCACTTTTATCCCTGCTTATTATCAGTTTCTAGTTATGGAATGCATGCAACTGTAAATGCTCCTGTACTCCACCTTAAATTGCAACAGGAAGTAGGGGGCAAACTTGGATGGTTTACTCCGGTATAGAAAAGAGAATACTTGCATTTCCCACATAATTTATTTCTTGAGTTCATTGCACATAGACCCTCTTTAGTATCAATGTTTTGAACTTACTACCCATGTAGTTTCATTGTTGCAGATAGTCCCGTAGGTTAATTTTTTTTACTCTTTTACCCTTGGGTAGACTTAACTAATTTCACCCAGGGGCAAAATCTGCCAAAATTTCCCAAGAGTTAAAATGTCAAATTATCTCAGAGGTCTATCTGCAACAATGAAACTACAGAGGTAGTAAGTGCAAAACAACGATCCTGCACGAGCCTATGTGCAATTAACCCTTATTTCTTGGATTGGAGGGAACTTCTTCATGTTCAAAATATAACATCATTTAATCGTATCAGGTTGTGAGATCGAGGCTCCAAGAGCAAGGCCAAGCTCGTGATAGTGTGAAACATTACAAGGGTATCATTGACTGCACTAAGCAGGTTTTCCAGAAAGAAGGAATCCCTGGCTTTTACCGTGGATGCGCCACAAATCTTTTGAGAACCACACCTGCAGCTGTCATCACTTTCACCAGTTATGAGATGATTCAGAGATTTCTACATCGTGTATTGCCACCCTAGCAGAAAGAAAGGAACATACTCCCTGGCTTTTACTGTGGATGCGCCACAAATCTTTTGAGAACCGCACCTGCAGCTGTCATCACTTTCACCAGTTATGAGATGATTCAGAGATTTCTACGTCGTGTATTGCCACCCTAGCAGAAAGAAAGGAACATACTCAAATGTCCTAGAGCCGGGTGACAGAAACAAAACTTGAAGCTGACACAGATATTTATTGTTTTGTAACTGGATGCTGATTAGGATGGGGTTATAAGATTTGTACTATTCCCTTTTTTTCGATAAATACTTTTTTTTTTTTAAATTTCCCTTCGAACTGGTGAATTGTGTGTGCTTGCTTGGTGATGTTTATGGCTGTAAATCTTATTGAGTGGATCTTTAGTTGAAGATCTGGGGTGGGCTTTTTTTAAAACTTGCCAACTTCAATTGCTGCCTAAATTAAAGGTTCATGTGCAACGCTCTAATTTGTTATCAGCTGAGTTGCATTTAAATTTCTTTTAGTTTCTCCTACTTTGCACTTATGTACCCTCACTTGTTTCCGATAGCACTTATATGATAGCACTTGTAAGGAAAAAGCTAAATGGACCTTTATCCTGCAATTTTCTCAGGAAAAAAGGTACTAAAGTTTCATCAAATTTCTATAGTCAGTGGTTTTAAGTCTATTATCACAAGATATTGTTACTGGAAATGTAAATGCACCTCCAAAGCATGCAGGGTGTTGTAATCATGTGTTTGTGTAAATGATTTTCTATCAATATAAAAAAAAAAAAAGAAGTTATGGTTAGCCTTGGCATAAATGGTTAGGTTGTTGTCCTGTGAGCGGATCAGGGGTGCGAGTCTCGAAGCAGAATCAATGCATGCGGGAGGTAAGGCTGGGGTGCGAGTCTTGGGAACAGTATCATTGCATGCGGCAGGTAAGGCTGGGGTGCGAGTCTCAGAAACAGTATCGATGCATGCGGGAGGTAAGGCTGCATACATCAGACATTACTAATTCAGAAGCTCAGAGAACTGTGATCATCAGCTGCAACGATATTTGGCATCACCAAATTTAACATCAAACAGACATAAAATCACAGGTTCATCATTATAACAACACTAGATTCTGAGGTATACTCAGTTTACAGTCCATTTATAGAACTCTTAACTACTTATTATCCATTGAGTTCCTATACATACGCAGTTTTCAAGGATCACTCAGTAATTATACAGCAGGCTCAAGTCTTGTTTCACAAAACACAGTCACTTCACTTTATTGGCATCCTCTTCAGGATAACGAAGAGTTCCAAACATCCAATCCATCAGTATAGTAAAATGCCCATAGTTGTGGCGATATGATGTATGATGAATAGTATGGTAACCGGCACCCATGATAGGCCATATATCGGCATGGATGCAGTCATGAATATTGGTTGTCCAAATTGTCTCGAAGAAGATAAGCGCGACGTGGTTTGCGAAATGGGTTGGGATGAGGAACAAACACATGACATGAGCTGCGGCACTCAGAAGTCCATCCATGGGCTCTGATGCTAAACCTGAAAGAAAAGAAAAAATTTCATAACAAAGTTTTCTGCGTGGAAATTAGTACTACAGTGTTTTAGCACTCATAATATTGTAATGTAAATTGTCATATCATTATTAGAATATTATCATAAACGGAGTTGGGGATTTGGATCCAAAAGTATAGTGAAGTCGGAATATAATGTGGAGATACTTTATTTTTAATTTTTTCCTCCTTAATTCATTTTGAAGGTGAGATTTACTTGAGTATTAATTGATCTATTCAATATACGCTCAAAATTTTAACTGAAGAATACAGACTATTGTAATTAATTGCATCGTTAACTAAAAGGTACTGCTCTGTATCAGTTTGAGACCAAAGGAAAATCTTACCTGCAAATGGTGAAAGTGTATTTTGCTTGTTATAGACATGGTGTGTGGCATGAAGATACTTGTACAATGGCTTTATCTCATGCAACTCTCTGTGTACCCAATATATCGTAAACTCGCAAATTGATAGATATATCATCAAATAAGCAAAATACAGTGGCCAACCAACTTCACTGATACTTGAATAGCATTTTGTCCATCCTCTTTCAACAATGTATTCTGATAATGTTGGAAGAGCACAAAACCAAGGCAAACCCTTCATTGCATATTTTACTTGCAAAAGCATGGATCGGTTCGATGGAATCTCATCTGCTCATAGGAAAATGATTGAGAAAATGCACATAAATAAGTAGAGGATAATGTGACTGAAACCTGAAGATAGTATCTTAATATATATGCTATGATGTATGAAACTTTCATGTCAAGTTTTTATCAAAAAAAAAAAAAAAAGGCACCTGGGTTTTTGAAAGCATGTCATAACTGATGAGAATGAATGACAATTCCAGATCATTGTTCTTCGAGGAAGCAAGCTGAGGAACAGTAAGCTAGCATTGGAGAATTGCTTTCATTAATGTGTCTGTAGTTTATTTCATTAATGGGCTGGGTTTAAAAACAGCCCGAGCTTATTTAAATTCGTCTTTAACTTATCAAAAGCGTTACTATTTTACAAGTTGAATTGGTTCCGTTTTATCAAGGAGAATTTTTAAAAGACTATTTTTTAAAATAATAAGTAAAACCAATTCTTTTATGAAAATATTAGCAAAATCGACCTCTTTTTGGCTAAGTGGCCAATAAGAGGTCGATTTTACAAAATACTAACTTTAAAATACACAGAACTAGTAATCCCGTGTAATTAGTGGTCGCTAATTACGGTTAATCTGAAATGGTTGTCTCATATATTTTTGCTGAAATACTTGAGGTTTAGTTAATGAGAACTAAATACATGGTACTAGTGTGTATTTTAATGTTGAATTTTTGCAAAGTCAACCTCTTTTTAAAAGAGGTCGATTTTGCTAATAATTTTATAAAACAATCGATTTTGCTAATTATTTTTCAAAAGGGTCTTTTAAAAATTCTCCTTTATCAACACAAGATAATCATAAGATCTTTATTGATATTGAGAGAATTTTACAATGGTAATTAAATTGGAGACAAATACATGACACATAATTGAGAAAAGAGACCATCATAATATATTTTTCTTTTGGTGCTAGGCCATCATAATATTACGTATAATTGTTTCTATAACTTAATTAAGTTTATTGCTAGTTATTTCTGAAAAATCTAAGCATCTTAATGGAATATTCTAATTTTATTCCTAACTATTAATTAAGATGAAGGGTAAATTTGGGGAGTGACTACAATTTAAGAGAAAACAGCTAATTATAAATGATTTGAGAACCAAAACTAAAAACACATATGATTTTAGGGGTATATGTCAACAGAATCGTTGAATAAATGGGTTAATTGTGAATAGACCCCAAGTAGTACTATCTCCCGATTGCACATAGATCCCTTGCAGTTTTTGCAAATCACCCCCTGAGTGAAAATTTTTTGACTTCTTAATTTCATAGAAAGAGAAAATTGTTTCTTGACAAATAGACGTCCTACTCAGGATAAAAGTGTTAGAGAAAATTTTTCTCAGGGAATTTACCTGCAACAGTAGAACTACAAGGGTCTTCACAATTAGGTGACAATATAGAGGGTCTATCCGCAATTAACTCTAAATAAAATGATCAGGGTTCTATATATAAAAGAAAGTCTAATTAGCACTTAAATATCTACTAGTTTCGCACTTATATTATACCCCCATTTTTTAGATAGCGCTTATATATCTTAAAGTTTTTAAAATTTATACTTTAATACCTCCTAGTTGTGCAAATGTATTAATCAACTTCTCCTTGAAAATTCTAATGTGACACTCACATGCTAATTTTAGAATTTTTAACCCTTAATTTTTTAACTTTCCTGACATACTAAAGTTTTATTTTAAACCTACCCAGTTCTATTTTAAAATAAGCCTTTAATACATTTAACTGTAAATTTATCAATTATTAAGAGTTTAAAAAGTTCTAAAATTAGTACGTGAGTGTCACAAGGGAATTATCAGAGGAAAATTCTCAAGCTTGCATAGCTGAAAGTGCTGTGAAAGAGCAAATTTTAGAAACATCAGGGTATAAAAGTGCTGCCAAAACCAAGTAAGGTATATAAGTGCAAAACATGGGAAACTAAAAGGTATTTAAGTGCTAATTAGCCTAAGAAAAGAAAAAGAAAAAACTTGACCTTCAGGAACGTAGACGTTGCGCTTGAGGTAGTATATGTAGAAGCACCAAAGGGAGCAGGACACCAAGTAGAGGATGATTCCACTGCTGTAGTTCCTTAGCCAGGATCTAATGGGCCGGGGCAAAGGTTCCCAAGTCCAACCCGGTAACAGGGCGGTGAGCACAACCTCGTTGTACCAGTCCGTCTCCTCAGTGAAACGGTGGAGGTACTCAGCTCTATCCATTGGGGTAAGCTCACCAGCGGCGACAAGATCGTTCAATGAATAGGGAAAGAGGGAGGTTGGGGGAGGAGCCGAAAGCATGCAGAGCGTGTATGGGGTTTTATAGACATCTATGCATAGTAGTGGACCCCTAAACTTTTTCTAAGTTATATCCAGTCTAATTTAATCTTATCGTACTCCTTTAAAAGCACCAGTTCGAGAAAAGTTTTTCATGATCAATATTACATTTCACTATTTTGAATATTTCATTTAAATCTTAATCTATCATAATCATAATTATATCCTATCCAAATCCCACGTGAACTATTTATAGCTTAACAATTTAAAAAAAATAATATTAATAAAATATATAAAACAGTTTTACGATATTAGTTTGTTAAGATAAATAAATTATACATAGCTAACATATACTATATACATTAAGTATTGCAAAAACCCCTAAAAGTTTTAAAATTGCACAAATACATTTAAAAAATAATATTAATAAAATATATAAAACAGTTTTACGATATTAGTTTGTTATGGTAAAGAAATTATACATAGCTAACATACTATAATACATGAAGTATTGCAAAACACCGTAAAAGTTTTAAAAGTGCACAAATATCTTGAAAAGTTCAAAATTATAAAAAACATCCTAACGCTTCAAAACTTAAAACAACAAACATGAAATCAAAAATTTAACAACAGCCTTTGAAGAATTTAAAATTTTCAGTTAACACCTCAATGTCTCAAAAATTATAGAAACACCCTCAAAAGTTCAAATTACAAACAAAGACCATGAAATTCTAAAATTTCAAAACTTGCAAATAACATAGATGAATTTAAGGGATTACCATGATGCACTTGAAAATTTCTCGACGCTTCAAAACTTAAAATAACAAACATGAAATCAAAAATTTAACAACAGCCTTTGAAGAATTTAAAATTTGTAATTAACACCCTCAATGTCTCAAAAATTATAGAAACACCCTCAAAAGTTTAAATTACAAAGAAAGCATCCTAAAATTCTAAAATGTTAAAATTTGCAAACAACAAAATGAATTCAAGAGGTTACCTTCAGGCACCTAAAAATTTAAAATTTGCCAAAATTAACCTCAAAGTTACAAAATTACAAAAAAACTCCTTCAAAATTTAAAAATTGCAAAAACTCTAAAATTTGAAAATTTATAACCAGTGCACATTAAATCTAGAAACTATTGGCAAACCACTGAAATCTGAATTTTTAGAAAATAACCCAAAGTTTTAATAATTGCAAAAATACCCTCAAAATTTTAGAGTTGCAAAAATATCCCGATATTTGAAAATTACCACCTACACTGAAACATAGAAGTTACAACTACTAAACTTAAAAGTAAATTTTTTAAAAACACTCCCAAAATTTTAAAATTATAAATCACACCCTAAAAGTTCAAACCCACAAAAAGGGCTGAAATTTCAAAACTTGGCAAAGAAAAGTGTAATTGTTTGGTATTCTTTTATTAAGATATATATATATATTTATTTCCAATTTAGGGTTTACTATCCCTTTTCCGCATCTAAAAATAATCTAAGTTGATCTTTGGTAAACAAAAGCAATAATAATTGATTAAAATATCCGGTTAAGGAATAAAAATTTAAAAATATATGATAGCATAAAAATTATCGTCACTATGTAAATTAAAGTAACTCCATATAATTTTACTAATAAGTTGGAGCAGCAAAAATACATAATTAACATTGATTGATAGAAGTTTAAATCCATAAAAATGATAAAAGAATATAATATAATAGCTTAGCATTAATTGATAATAATTTTGAAACATTAATCTCGATGTTAATAATATTTATAGGGTAAAAGAATACAAGGAATTACGTATGGAGAAACTATCGGAATGTTTAGAGATATCCTTCAAAAGAATCAAGTTATTTCCATTGCAAATGGGAAAGTGGCGAAATAAATATAAAATTCGGAAAACGTCCATGCATCACTTGAATTGACATTAACATAATGCATATCCATCAAAGAAGCGCCGATCGAGTTCCATTGAAGAATAATTTAACAACTATATCCCAATCAAAGAAGAATTCTTCATGGAAGATACAAGAAAAATTAGTAAGTATTCATAAATTTCATACTTTGTTCTTCAAATACTAAAGAAATTAAATATTAATATTATAATCTAAGACAAATTGGCAATGAAAAATGGAGGTATTTAGTTCGGATCTTTGTGAAAAATAACAGGACAGAGCAAAGATAATATTATTGACATAATAGAAACTCTTATTGGATGCACATCAGAAGAATTTATTGTAAAAAAAAAAGAGGTAGCTCCTAATAAGTAATTGTTTGGGTCGAAAGTTGATTTCTTTGTCGTTTCCATTACAAAACTTAAGAAAATTACACTTTAATTTTCAGTTACAAAGAAATTTTAAATAACTCTCTCACAAACTCGAACAAAAGACACTACAAGTGTAGATCTCCTTTTGTGGGACTTTGCCTGCGGCGGACGCCAGAATCCGTGGACCACCGAGCAACGATCGTCAAATCGACGGAGTTTAGTTAATGCTTCGCAAAGGAAACAAGAACTTAAGTAAATATCTTAGCAAAGTAAGATATCTACTCTTCTCAAGAATAAGTCAAAGCTTAAACTCGAGGAATCTCCACGTAAATCGTGTTCTTGAACTCCGGAAGCTTGGATTCTCTCTCTCTCTCTTTGCAATAGCTCTGCTTATCTGATCTCTGATTGTCGATCGCCGATCGCTGATTGTCGATCCCCCTTGCCCAAGTGGATGTAGGGGGTATTTATAGGTTTTGGGAAGCGTGCCCTCTGAAAAAACACAAGTGTCATAAGTGCTCAACATTTGTAGTTAGCGCCGGCACCGAATCGCCACGCTAAGCCGCCTTCGCCACCGGCGATAAGAAATACGCCACGGGCGGCGAGGCAATATGGGCCGCTAATCGGCGAGGCGTTGTCGCCCTCCAATTGTTGTAACGGTTTCCCTACTTTTCTAGGCACGATTAAATGTCCTAAAATCACTTAGTGGGCGATTTTCAGATGTAACCGCCCATTAAAGTAGCTGAACGTCTCTTTGCGTTGATAAAGTCAATTGGGCCTCACCAACATTGATTTAGACCCTTCAAGAGCTCATTTCAAATATTCTGGGTGTCTCGCCTTTGGCGAGACACATCAATGTGTCTCGCTAGTAGCGAGACACAAGCAAGTGTCTCGCCATGGCGAGGCACAACAAGTGTCTCGCTAGTAGCGAGACACAAGCAAGTGTCTCGCTCATGGCGAGGCACAAACAAGTGTCTCGCTAGTAGCGAGACACAAGCAAGTGTCTCGCTTGTAGCGAGGCACAAACAAGTGTCTCGCATTATGGCGAGACACAATCCTCCCCTGTGTTGACTTCTTGAGATTTTGACGACGTTGTCCTTCGATCTTCTCATGATTTAGTCATATTTGAGGTTCTTCAGCAATTTTTGATGCCTACAGTAATAAATTAGGAACACAAAGAATTTCATATATATATAATTTACATTTATTCTCATTGAAATAGGAAAAAATTAAAGTATGTATTTCAAGAAGTTTGTGTTGAACATCGGAAATACATTCAACTTCTTTATGAAGTTAAATGAGAAGATAAAAGATTAACGAGCCCAGGAAAGATAACAACACAAAAAATACACTCCAGCATGATGTCACAAATCGATATAGATGATGAAGACACTACTCTAGAATTGCTCAGGAAAAAGATAAAGGTGAAGAAGGATTTATCTCACCAAAAAAAAAAAAAAAGAAGGAATAAAAGACAAAATTTTTGAATATTTTATAGAATGGTTTAATTATTTTGAGTGAAATTAGGAATCTTTAGGAGGGAGTTTCATGAACTTTTTCAGTACTTTTATATGCTTATATGAATGCTTTTATATGCTTTTATCATATTTTATAGAATAGTTTATAATTTTTATGAAGTTTATCAATGATTAGGAACAAATTTCATATTCTCTTTTGTATCGTCTTAGCATACTTTTAATCAATCATCTTGCCTTATTGGTTTTAAATATTCACCTTCCTTGTATAACACTATTTCAATATTTTTACTTTTGCAACACTATACTTTCTCAAGATGGTTTCATGTCACCAAATAATATGAAAATTCAAATTGGCTTCAGATTATATTTAGTTTCATCAATTCAATTATCAACATGAAAATTTAAATTGGGTGTAGCCCATTTAAATAAACATCAAAGAAAATAAATAATCGCAATGTTAAAGTTTAGAGATAAAAGTGAGCAAAAACTATTAAACTAGAACAGAGGAACAAATTTTAGTTAGGAAATAAGCCAAATACTTAATCATGGTATTTAACCACGTGCATTGCATGTGTATAAAACCTAGTACTATTATAAAAGTGTGTGCATATTAAAATATTTTCTTTCAAAAATATTCTCTAAAACACATGCATACATTTATAAACTACATCTATCCATACATAAATGAAGATAGATACATGCTTAATTTTGGTAACCTCCTATTGATTACCATCAAATACTCATTTAAACACTCACTCTATATATACATGAAGACACATACATACTTAATTTTTCATAACTTTCCTATTTATTACCATCAAATATTCATTTAACCATTCACTCATAACCTTCCTCCACTAATTCTTGGCACGAAATATAACTTTATTTACATGTTACAACTATTCCTCTCCCATTAAATCTCTATAAATAACAACAAGATCTTATCAAATATCTCCAACTAAAATTTTCAATTCTTTATGCAAAGAGAGTTAATAGTCTCAAAATCCCTCCAATTCAAGTCAACAACTCCAAGGCCGGTACGAAAACTATGACTGATGTTTGGGAGAGCACGGATCACTAGCTTATGATGAAATCTTAAGAGGAGAGTTGTTGAATTAAAACTCTTTAATTTTTCTTTTTTATTTATGGGTCTTTTTCTAACCCGTTTTCTTTTAGTCATTGGGTACTGCAGAGTATGAGGCAGCATAATGCAATTCTTACACTTTGCACCGTAGTATCCAAAATTTATTTATTATGAGAAAGTATTTTGACATGAATAAAGAGAGGATGGTAGCTTTCAAAACAATAATTGCTTTCCTCTTTCTCTTTTCTAGATTTTATTTTTCTTTGTCAATAGTCCCATATTTTACTAGCTCTTTATTTAACTCTCTGATTGTGTTTATAAATTTTGATTGATTACAAAAATGGAATAAGCCAAATACTTTATTAAAAACCCCATATATATGGGGTTTGTTGAATACAGAGATGTGAGAAGAGCCAGTAAAACATGGGTTTTTCTAACATACATTAATGTTTAATTTCAATTTTTCTTCTACGTAACATCGTGAGAAATCAAATGTACTACAGACTACTGCAAATAGAAGCCCCTGTAATTTCTTCTCTGCTCCCAAAGTAATTTTTATTAATTTATTACAATAAAAACCAAAACAGGTATTAGACAGCTTCAATTATTACAATAAAAATTAAAACAAAAAGCCACACTGATGGTGACTCCAGAAAACAAAAATTACCGCCAACTCTCCCATACAAGTGGATGGTAGATTCCATTCAAATTAATGATACAGTAACTGTATGTGTTGTTGCTATATGCGACCAAATCCTAATCAAAATTCCATCCATCCATCGACTATCGCAATTAGTAACAATTTCGATCAGGAAAAATTTATCATTGACAATGATCTTGATATTTTACAAGCATTGGGTGGCTACTATCCTCTATCACTGACATCTGAACGCACTTCATTGTCTTCATCCTTCACCACCGGAATCAGTTGATTGTTACTTGGAAAAAAAAATCTGTATCTGAAAATTATATGTCCAAATTAAGATATAAATATAATTACTAAATATCTATTTCTGATAGGGAATGTTTACGGATACGGATATGTAGTGAAAGATCTGGATTCATATTCGAATTATGTGAATATATGTTAGCTGCGTAATTACAATAGTTTTACTTCTTAGCTTAATGAATTTGAGGTTAATGTTGATAATCAAAAGATCCAATCTTAGCTTTCCGTGATACAATGAACATATTTATGAACTCTCTTGTATCATATGCAATATAACTTTTTAAATATTATTTGATTTTCTCATATATGTTTTGTATCTGCATGTATTTTCACAAGTATATATGTATTCACATCTGATTTTAGTAGATATGGATATGATTTTTCCTTATCGAGACATATTTGTATTCGTATACAATTTGTGATAGGCAAGAGGATGCAAATATGGTAAGTATCATGTTCAAGCTATATCCGAGCCATATCCAAACCATTTAAACCCCCTCCTTCCTCCCCACCCACCCCCCAAGAAAAAAAAACACCAACACTAAGTGGTTATACTATATTATGTTATATAGATTGTTAGTGGTTATACTATATTATGTTATATAGATTGTTCATAGGGAAAATTGTGTCCAGGCCCCAAAAATTGAAACTACATGTGACCGGCCCTCCAATTATTGAATGTGTGGATCACCAAACAATATGCGATTTGTGTTCGGGCCTCCACGCCGACCAACATACCGAAGTCAGATTTTGAAAACCCAAAATGCCCTTCTCCTTCTTCCCCAACGCCCATCTACTCAACCATTAATGGCGATCGATGGGGAATTGAGGAAATCTCCTCCCTTTTTGACCCGATCATGAGCAATAACTATATGCTTTTGCTCTTGAAAACTCTTCTTGTCCTAAAATTCTCGCCATTACTCCTTCGCCATTACTCCTTCTACCTTCCCTTCATAATGGTGAGAAGGATATCATCTGCGTGGTCTCATCAGTGACAAAGCCGCTTTCTTAAAGATTAATTCAGAACCACCATGAAGGATATCAAATTTCATGCGCCGAGAGGTTAAACATCCCATATGAGTCTTTATCTTTGTCATACAAGGATGAAGCAACATACTGCAACCTCAATTTTCCCATTGAGAACGAAGGTGATCCGCATCTATGATGGAGCATTGCCGCAATGTTGGGTTAAAAGAGATTCACGTGAAAGCTACTCAAGTAACAGAGGATTCTTTAATTATCTATGACGAGGAGCAAGATCTAGAAGACCAAAGAAGATCTAGAAGACCAAGAAGTTCAATATTTATGACGCTACATATTAAGTCAAAAGAGTTTTATGTTAAGTCTAATTTATTGCACGTTAATCGAAGTCGTTACATGTTAAGTCAAAGACGCTACATGTTAGGTCTAATTTCAGTTCTTGTTAAGTCTAATTTTCGTGTTATATCTAAATTCCGGTTGATGTTAAGTCTAATTTTATTTCATGTTAAGTCTAATTTTCATGGTAACTCTAACTCCGGTTCATGTTAAGTCTAATTTTATTTCATGTTAACTCTAATTTTAGTTCTTGTTAAGTCAAATTTTTAAGTAAAGTCTAATTTCACCATGTTAATTCTAATTTGTCTTCGTGTTAAGTGTAATTTTTATTTCATGTTAAGTCTAATTTTATTTCATGTTAAGTGTAATTCTACTTCATGTTAAGTCTAATTTTATTTCATGTTAAGTCTAATTTTAGTTCATGTTAAGTCTAATTATATGATTAGTTTTGATTATTTGTTTCTATTCAAAACATTTACAAAGACAAAAAATAAAGATTATGGTCACGGCCGACATCTACTTCGATTCAGTTAGTCTTTCGGATAGGATTCCCAATGATAATCCCATCATGATAATGTTATGATGATTGATGACATGATAAACAATACGAGAGGATTCCCGCTGGTGGCACAATGCTTTAACCGAGGAGGGCAACGATTTGACGGGCCAAAGAATTAAGATTAGCTTTGCAATACTATTCGCTTGCCAAAAATTTGAGTACGATTTTGAAAAGAATGAACCAAAGCGTATTCGAAGTTTGTTGCCGGTTTAAGAAAACCAAAAGTTGCCCGTGGATGTTATTTGCCTCTCCACCCAAAGATGAAAATAGACTTGAAATAAAAAGTTCGTGAACAATCACACTTGTGGTCAAGATGGCAATAATGCCGTCAACGAGGGCCTCCCGGCAATTCATTGCACCCAATTACAACCCATGTTAAAGGACCGCCGAATATACTCTATTGATGTAAAGAAGGAGCTTTTAAGTTCCTTTGGGCTAAGGGTCGAGTATAGTAAGGTATGGTGGGGTAAAGAAAGAGCACAAGAACAATTATACGTGATGCTCATGAGTCCTATGATCAATTACGATGGTAAAGTATCTATCCTATACAAATTAATTTTATGAATGGAATGTAAGTCATTACACCGCATGTTAATTCTATTCAACCGCATGTTAATTCAATCTTACTTCATGTTAATTCTATTCCATTGCATGTTAATGCTATTCAACTTCATGTTAATTCAATCTCACTTCATGTTAATTCTATTCCATTGCATGTTAATGCTATTGAACTTCATGTTAATTCTATTTCACCGCAAATTAATTCTACCGTGATTTCATGTTAGTTCTATTTATTCCAACTTGATTCCGTATGCTGTTAATTCTAGCTCTTTTTCTTAACATGAAATTTAGGTATGTAGAAAATGTTAAGGAGACAAATCCAGGAAGCTATATTCATGTTGAACAAAATGAGGGAAGGTTTACAAGATTATTCATTTGCTATGCCGCTTGCATAAATGGTTTTTTGCGTGGTTGTCGACCACTTATATTTTTGATGGGACCTTTCAAAGATCGATTCAAAGGAATACTCCTCAACAGAGCATACGATGGAAATCAGGGGATATTTCCACTAGCCTATTGCATATGCGGTCAAGAAAATAACGTTAACTGGAAGTGGTTCTTACAAGGTTTTATGTCAATACTCTATCTTTCTAGGCTATCTTTATACTTATTTTGAGTCATGTTAAGTATAATTTCATTTCATGCCTAACTTGTTTCGTGTTTATTCTAAATTCAAGATGTTAATTGCAAATTTTGACAGTTTGTGGTCTATACTCTATGAAAGGCCGATCCATACAATCCTCCACATCGCCTAGTTATAATATCGGATGGATAAGGGAATCGAGAAGCCGTAGAGAGTTTTTTCAGATGCTCTACACTCGGATGTGTTCTACATCTAGTGGAAAATTCGAGTCAAAATTGAAGGACTTGGGACTAAAGGCAAAGGATACTCAGATTCGGTAATCTATTACAATCGCCTTGTTACAAGTATACTAAAGCGTAATGGAACGATTATATGGACGACATTAAGCCGATAAACGAAAGGGCATATAATATTGTCATGAACTACGCCCGAGAACTGGTCAAACGCTGCATTTTCCCGAATTAGGTAAAGTATAAGCAATATAATGTTAATTGTATGATGAAGTAAAATCCACCGCATGTTAATTCCATTTCTGTGCTTGTTAATTCTATTTCACTGCCTGTTAATTCTATTTCACTGCATGTTAATTCTATTCAACTGCATGTTAAATCAATCTCACTTCATGTTAATTCTATTCCATTGCATGTTAATGCTATTACACTTCATGTTAATTCTACTTCACTTCATGTTAACTCTATTCTACTCCATGTTAAATCTATTTTATTTCATGTTAATTCTATTCCACTGCATGTTAATTCTATTTCTTTGCATGTTAATTCTATTTCACGGCATGTTAATTGTTTCAGATATGATCACGTGACATCTAATGTCACGAGTCCTTCAACAAATGGATACACGAGGCTAGAACGCTAAGGATATTACATACCGGTAGAACACATACGAAGCAAATTATGGTCCAATGAATGATCGACGAGGCATGGCTGAAAATTGAATTCATTTCTTTGTCCCAAAGTCGAGCTTGTCCTTAAAGAGAACATGGACAATGGCGCATTGGATGTCGTCAATCACATAGAGGATTATTTGAGGTACAATCCCATAGAACTTGTCAAGTGGATCCGACAAAACACATGCACATGCCGTATGGGATATAACTCGTATCCCTTGTAAACATGCATGCGCAGCCATAATGTTTATGAAGAGAGATGTTTACCAGTTCTGCGATTCGTTTATGACGGTTGAAGCTTTTAAAAAAAGCTACGAGCCAATTCTTTACCCCATCCCTGACTACGAGAAGCGTAGCGTGCCACGTGATGAGATCCAGATTTTACCACCACTAACAACAAAAAGGAAAGGGAGAAATAAAACAAGACGGATCAACAACAGAACGGTTTACACACGGCCAGTAAAATGCTCTCGATGCCATATGGAAGGTCATAACCGTAAAACATGCAACGAACCTATTGCAGATTAAGTGTTATATGCTGTAAAGTTATTTGCTTGTATAGTTACAGACTAAGTTATTTTTTTAAGTTAGTAAGCAATTTCATGGTGGAAGCAATTTCTTTGCTATGTATGACACTTAAAGTTCGTGTTAATATTTTCCGTAAATGTAAATCCTAATTTCCATTTCATGCTAAGTCTAATTCACTTCATGTTAATTCTATTTCGCTTCATGTTAAGACTAATTCACTTCATGTTAATTCTATTTCGCTTCATGTTAAGTCTAATTCACTTCATGTTAATTCTATTTCGCTTCATGTTAAGTCTACTTCTCTTCATGTTAATTCTATTTCGCTTCATGTTAAGTCTAATTCAATTCATGTTAATTCTATTTCGCTTCATGCTTCATGTTAAGTCTAATTCCAGTTCACGTTATGTCTACTACTGCTCATGATAAGTCAAAGTGCCTGCTCATGTTAAGTCTAATAAATTCAAAGTAAGTCCAATATCTCCAATTGAATTATGACAACAACGAAACTTCCCAATTGGGTAGTAAATGTTGATAAGACTAATGTCAATCACGAGCTTCCCAATTGAATTCTCTAACCACTTATTTACGTAGTATTTAGAACTGAGGCCAACTAAAGTTGCATTGAATGGTTTCAACTACTTTGTGTTAAAACCTCGAAGCATCTTCTTCCCAAAGAAATCGTCTGCGATCTTGAGGGAAAAGAAAGTAAGGTATGTCTCATGTTAATTGTTCTCGCATTACGCTAATGATTCTCGTAATTACACATCATATTAACTATTTTCATATGAACAGCCATAAAGCTATTGAACATGAGTCGCCGAAAGCAAGAAGCCCTTCTCCTAACATCCGATGCTCGTGAAACTGCATCAATTTTTGAACTTGATGTTTATATGGATTTAATCTTGTAACATGAAAACCCTCAAATACCCCATCCTTAATTTGCGCAATACGACGACTAAACCTTGCCGCCGACGATGAGTACAATAAGAACAGAGGAGGAGGAACCGCAGGAGCAAATCGTTAAAGTTCAAGAAGACCTACGCGATGGACTACTCAACTGTCGCCGCCAAGACGGTTCATGGAGATGTCCATTTTGCATCAACCGGAAGATAAAGAGGTGGACTAAGCAAAGAATTAAAACAAAGACGCATACGGCATGGGTACCGGGATTGTCAAAGAAAAAGATGGAAGTTATCGCGAAACCACCGCTGCCCGAGAAATTCCTAGAGTAGGAATAGAATAAATGGAGGGTCGTAAGATATTTTGTGTAATTGATGTAGGATATTGTGAACTGAACTTTCTCTTGTGTCTTTCTCGCTACTGTAACTTTCTAATGCTGCTCGTCAATTCATATATTTCAGTTCTTGTTAATTCTATACAACTACATGTTAATTCCACTTCACCGCATGTTAATTCTATTTTATTTCATGTTAATTCAATTTTAGTTCATGTTAATTCTATTACACATCATGTTAATTCTATTACACATCAAGTTAATTCTATTACACATCATGTTAATTCTATTTCATTTCATGTTAATTCTATTACACATCACATTAATTCTATTACACATCATGTTAATTCTATTACACATCAAGTTAATTCTATTACATTTCATGTTAATTCTATTACACATCATGTTAATTCAAATATACATCATGTTAATTCCACTTCACTGCATGTTAATTCAATTTTAGTTCATGTTAATTCTATTACACATCATGTTAATTCAAATATACATCATGTTAATTCTATTACACATCACGCTAATTCAAATACACTTCATGTTATTTCTATTACACAAAGATGTTAATTCTATACACATCATGTTAATTCTACAATTGTATGTGAACTGAACAATCTCTTCTACGATTATACCAAACCGTAATTATATACATATATATTCATAAACTCGTGTCATCTTCGTAGTGTTCCTTTTTCTCTTTTTTCCCGCCTTCTATTAGTAATTACTGCGGCAAGTCTAGCCCGCGATAACGCCACCGCTCACCTTCAGAGTCACGGATTGTCGAAAGCACCATCAATTATTGCCCGAATATAATGGTAAACGAATACACCACGCCATAGCCGCAACGTGAGCATATAAATTTAGTTTAGTGTTTACGTTATTCCTTTAGAGAATTTATCATGTATTTAAGCATGATACTAACCTCCCAAACTTGTTCTTCGTGATTTGATGGCTTCATATCGAATTTTCACGACATCTACAATCTTAAAATCATTTGCCCAAGAGTCAAAATATGTTATGATTTTATTTACGTGAGCCTTATACGTGGCGTGGGAGCCGAACTATAATGTCTCACGACCCTTTCATCCTCGCTCAAAAGGACTTCAACTAGATGCCGCTGATCGCCCCGACTAAAGGAATCAATAGACGCCGATGAGGGTCAGATATTTTTCAAGATAATTCAAAACATCATGTAAAATTCGTATGCATCGGCGAGAGTGAATGCCGTAATCCAAGTAAAATGAGTTAACATGAATTAGACTTAACATGAAATGAAATTAGAGATAACGGAAAATTAGAATTAACATGAGCCGAAATAGGCTTAACATGAAATTTGGGGCTAACATGAACTGAAAATTAGACTTAACGAGAACCGCAATTTAGAATTAACATGAACCGGCAATAGACTTAACATCAACATTTGGCTTAACATGATATGGAATTAGACTTAACATGATATGGAAATAGAATTAACATGAAAAGTAGACTTAACATGATCTGAAAAATAGAATTCACATGAGATGGGAATAGGCTTAACATGAAAATTAGACTTAACATGATCTGAAATTAGACTTCACCTGATATGAAATTAGACTTAACATGAACTTCAATTAGAATTAACAGGAACTGAAATACTTACACAAAAGAACACTGACACCAGGCCATATTTTTTGTCATAGGCTTCTTGCTGAAGCCTATCTAACACTGCTTCTTCCATCCAGAATGAACCCGAAATTAGCATTCATTATAAATAAGGCTCATTCAATTTAGAAATTTAGAATCTTACTTTGTCGCCGCTTCCACCACCACGAAGCAAGTATAGCGACTCATGTCTGCTCATGTCATTGCTAGTCGCTTCGATAACATCATACCTCCTGAAAAAGTGGGAATTATCATTTACCAGAAAACATATACACGAACCAATATTGAGTTAACATATACTCCAAAAACAAAAATTAATTAATTAATGGAAACTTACCTATGACACCTTAGAGAGCAAAAATGTGTTAGAAATTTATTCTCTGTTGGGTTGAGTCTGGAGGATATCCAAGGTGGTATCCTAAAATTGTGCAAGAATGTCCCTGCGCTATCAAGAATGCGTACGCTAAACTCAAGGATCCGAATCCCCGTGATTTAACTCTTTCAACAGATTCCTCATCCTTAGTCATTAAGTTCATCTTCAACACATCCCACTTGATATCTTGATTGTTGAAGTAATCTTTGATGGGTGGGCTCTTAAGATCGTGGACAATCACTACCTCTTCAATTCTGATTTTTCTTGCTTCTTCTTTCCCTCATGGGGTCTTCCTCAACCCTCATGGGGTCTTCCTCAACCCTCATGGGGTCTTCCTCAACCCTCATGGGGTCTTCCTCAACCCTCATGGGGTCTTCCTCAACCCTCATGGGGTCTTCCTCAACCCTCATGGGGTCTTCCTCAACCCTCATGGGGTCTTCCTCAACCCTCATGGGGTCTTCCTCAACCCTCATGGGGTCTTCCTCAACCCTCATGGGGTCTTCCTCAACCCTCATGGGGTCTTCCTCAACCCTCATGGGGTCTTCCTCAACCCTCATGGGGTCTTCCTCAACCCTCATGGGGTCTTCCTCAACCCTCATGGGGTCTTCCTCAACCCTCATGGGGTCTTCCTCAACCCTCATGGGGTCTTCCTCAACCCTCATGGGGTCTTCCTCAACCCTCATGGGGTCTTCCTCAACCCTCATGGGGTCTTCCTCAACCCTCATGGGGTCTTCCTCAACCCTCATGGGGTCTTCCTCAACCCTCATGGGGTCTTCCTCAACCCTCATGGGGTCTTCCTCAACCCTCATGGGGTCTTCCTCAACCCTCATGGGGTCTTCCTCAACCCTCATGGGGTCTTCCTCAACCCTCATGGGGTCTTCCTCAACCCTCATGGGGTCTTCCTCAACCCTCATGGGGTCTTCCTCAACCCTCATGGGGTCTTCCTCAACCCTCATGGGGTCTTCCTCAACCCTCATGGGGTCTTCCTCAACCCTCATGGGGTCTTCCTCAACCCTCATGGGGTCTTCCTCAACCCTCATGGGGTCTTCCTCAACCCTCATGGGGTCTTCCTCAACCCTCATGGGGTCTTCCTCAACCCTCATGGGGTCTTCCTCAACCCTCATGGGGTCTTCCTCAACCCTCATGGGGTCTTCCTCAACCCTCATGGGGTCTTCCTCAACCCTCATGGGGTCTTCCTCAACCCTCATGGGGTCTTCCTCAACCCTCATGGGGTCTTCCTCAACCCTCATGGGGTCTTCCTCAACCCTCATGGGGTCTTCCTCAACCCTCATGGGGTCTTCCTCAACCCTCATGGGGTCTTCCTCAACCCTCATGGGGTCTTCCTCAACCCTCATGGGGTCTTCCTCAACCCTCATGGGGTCTTCCTCAACCCTCATGGGGTCTTCCTCAACCCTCATGGGGTCTTCCTCAACCCTCATGGGGTCTTCCTCAACCCTCATGGGGTCTTCCTCAACCCTCATGGGGTCTTCCTCAACCCTCATGGGGTCTTCCTCAACCCTCATGGGGTCTTCCTCAACCCTCATGGGGTCTTCCTCAACCCTCATGGGGTCTTCCTCAACCCTCATGGGGTCTTCCTCAACCCTCATGGGGTCTTCCTCAACCCTCATGGGGTCTTCCTCAACCCTCATGGGGTCTTCCTCAACCCTCATGGGGTCTTCCTCAACCCTCATGGGGTCTTCCTCAACCCTCATGGGGTCTTCCTCAACCCTCATGGGGTCTTCCTCAACCCTCATGGGGTCTTCCTCAACCCTCATGGGGTCTTCCTCAACCCTCATGGGGTCTTCCTCAACCCTCATGGGGTCTTCCTCAACCCTCATGGGGTCTTCCTCAACCCTCATGGGGTCTTCCTCAACCCTCATGGGGTCTTCCTCAACCCTCATGGGGTCTTCCTCAACCCTCATGGGGTCTTCCTCAACCCTCATGGGGTCTTCCTCAACCCTCATGGGGTCTTCCTCAACCCTCATGGGGTCTTCCTCAACCCTCATGGGGTCTTCCTCAACCCTCATGGGGTCTTCCTCAACCTTATTCTTCATGGAATCTTCATCCGCAGGTCATCTTCATCCTCTCCCTTCTCGAATCTGTACAATGCTTGGGAGAATGGTGTTCCTCTTCATCTACCCGTATCGCAACTTACTTATTTTGGTAAATTCTTCTTAACTCTTTCCTTCAAGACCTCCGGTCTATAACATCACCACTTCTTCCCAAAGATTCCAATATTCCGCTGAGTCTTCTAATCTCAACCATAAATACTTGACAATATGTACTTTTCCTCGCTTTGTCGCGACCGAGTAATCGTCGCAAAATTTAGCGTAATTTCTCCAAAACATCGCTTGTTTCTCAATGGGCGAGCCTCCACCTCCTCTTCCTTTTCAAAAGCATCGTCCGGATGCTTTGCAATGATCTGAGATTTTAAGAGATTAATAGAAATTACTATTAGATTTAACTTGAAATACATAACATGAACGGAAATTAGACTTAACATGAACTAGAAATTAAACTTACATAGCCTATTGAGTTCTTCTTGGCTTCCTCAATTTTCGCTTTCGACCTCTTTACGCTTGACAGAACTGAAAGTAGGATTAACAAGTATTAAAATTGGACTTAACTAAAATTTAAACTTAACATGAACCGAAATAGGCCTAACATTAATATTTGACTTAACATGAACCTGAAAATTAGACTTAACATGAACCGGAATTTAGACTTAACATGAAATGGAATAGGCTTAACGTAAAAATAGACTTAACATGAACCTAAAATTAGACTTAACGTGAACCGAATTTAGACTTAACATGAAATGGAATAGGCTTAACAAGAAAAATAGACTTAACATGAACCAAAATTAGACTTAACATGAACCGAATTTAGACTTAACATGAAATGGAATAGGCTTAACGTAAAAATAGACTTAACATGAACCGAAAATTAGACTTAACATGAACTGAATTTAGACTTAACATGAAATGGAATAGGCTTAACGCTAAAAATAGACTTAACATGAACCGAAAATTAGATTTAACATGAACCGAATTTAGACTTAACATGAAATGGAATAGGCTTAACGCTAAAAATAGACTTAACATGAACTAAAATTAGACTTAACATGAACCGAATTTAGACTTAACATGAAATGGAATAGGCTTAACGCAAAAATAGACTTAACATGAACCTAAAATTAGACTTAACGTGAACCGAATTTAGACTTAACATGAAATGGAATAGGCTTAACGCAAAAATAGACTTAACATGAACCTAAAATTAGACTTAACATGAACCGGAATTTAGACTTAACATGAAATGGAATAGGCTTAACGCTAAAAATAGACTTAACATGAACTCAAAATTAGACTTAACGTGAACCGAATTTAGACTTAACATGAACTGGAATTTAGACTTAACATGAACTGAAAATTAGATTTAACATGAACTGAAAATTAGACTTAACATGAACTGAATTTAGACTTAACATGAAATGGAATAGGCTTAACGTAAAAATAGACTTAACATGAATTGAAAATTAGACTTAACATGAACCGAATTTAGACTTAACATGAAATAAGACTTAATGTAAAACTTACATGGCCTATGGAGTCATTCTTCTCTGCTCCATCATTCTTCGCCTTTAATCTTAATTCCGCTTTGGCTTGAAATCTTTCCTCGCTGGGGTTTGGGAGAGATGGCCCAACTTCCACAATAGGCTTCTAGATGCATTATTGAAGCCACTTTGCCTTTGCTTTAATTGTCCCTTCCTAAAAGAGCCGACTTTTCCCCGAGACCCAATTTGTCATCGAGGCCTAAGATCCGCCACTGTGGCATATCTCCTTATGCCTGGTCATCTCATAGTACCAAAGCTGTAAGTAATACATTCACCATTCCAACTATGATCAGATCATTGTAGGCGTTGAAAATTGCCTATAAGTCCCCGAACGTAGCTCGTGATGACGAGAATAATCGACAAGTCATCCGATGAAGTAATGGCAAACCGCTGACGCACACAACAAGTGAACGCAACGCAAACTCTCTCCTCAAGACGCCTCTACGCAGAAGCTTTACGGCCCGCTTAGCCGGTTAGCGGCTGGGTCATAGGCGCTGCCCTTATGGTCCGGCAATACTGAAATTTTTGAAAAGAGCTCTCCTTTCTCGAAGCCGCCACCGATTCCGAACCTTGGTGAACTGATGCGCCATGAGTGCGAGTGAAGGGATAAACCCAACTTTGAAGCCTCAAATTAAGCTCGGAAAACCAGCAGAGAGAAGCCACACGACGCTCGGTCAAAACCGAGACACCCAGAGGTGTCTCGCCACCGAGACACTCCGAGGTGTCTCGCCACCGAGACACTCCGAGGTGTCTCGCCACCGAGACACTCCGAGGTGTCTCGCCCGGCGAGACACCAAGGCCGAATGGGCTTTTGCCCGGTTCGCCCGCATCCGTCTGTACCTATAAAGTGGCGGCTAGGGTTTCATTTTCGAGGTCGGCAAAGATAAAAACAGAGGAGATAGTCACCAACTCTTGTGTGTGCCTAGGGTTAGAGAATTTCCAAGGGAGAGGAGATCAAGATCTAGACTTGCACGGGGAGATTTATGCATTCAAGATCCAAAGCTGATCCGTGATCTACAACAACAACTATCCTTTGGATCAAGCTTGGCCTTGATCCGAAGAAGAGTAACGAAGTTCGCTGGTCGATTCGCTCACTACGCTGATTAATTCCTTGGCGAATTAATCTCAGATTCGCTTAGATCTCGATCCGATCGATCTAAGAATTCCCACGAAAAGGAGGGATTTTAGATCTAGATCCGCATCCGCATCTCGCTCGATCAACAATTGGGAAAGGAATGTAGCGGTGGTCCACGGAATACATCCCCAAGACAGCAAAGAATCCCACGCAGTTTGTGATCCGATAAACGGATCCCGCTTGTTCACAAGGAGGAAAGTTGTAATTTTTATCAATTTTTCATTGTAAAAGCCTTATAAAAGGTGATTTTTATTCAAACTCATTTGTAATCCCATCAAGGTAGAATGATTTCACCAATGAAAAAGATAGTGACTTTTCCCGAGAACAAGTCGGGCGACCACGATGGGAGCCACCGGTCTTGCATCCGAGATCGCCAGTGCCAGCCTACGGATTTCGATCCCGTGATCGAAGAGGTCGAGTACGAAGTTCGACCAGAGAAATTTGAGGCCTATCTCTCGCCTCATCCAACTCCTTTTCCCCGCAAAGCGAAGAAGCCCTCCGCCGCAAGGAGGACTCACAAGCGCCACCGAATCAAGCCGACCTTCTCCTCAGCCAACAACAATGACGGCAATAACTCCCCACGCCATCCAAAGCGCCAGATTTGATCTCCTCCTCCGCCAATGAGGAGAAGTCCACCAAAGGCGATGTGACTCTCTCAAAGAGAGCTCCGCCAACGGCGCCGATAATTTGCGCTGCAATACGCAAAGCGTTAGAATCCATGGACGGTGTCCGATACAAGCCGGATCCGGTTCCGACGGGGCACGAGCCCTAAGACAAAGATAGGTGGTAACTCCTCTAAACCGCCGATCGAAGAATGGATCCGCCAGCGATCGCCCACCCTCGTGGGCGGATCCAAAACGCTATGCCCTACGTGCGACGCGGCGCTGGTTCGAGCTACTCAACGGCCCAAAGGAGCAGAGGTGACCAAGAAGTCACCGTATAAGTCGAACTCACCTCCCGCATCAGAGCTTTTTCCTTGACGCACCGGCCTCCACAAAGACTCCGCCAACACCACTCTTCCGATAAGGGTTCGTTTCAACGCCAGGTCCGCTCAGCTGATCAAGGTGAAAGGTCAACTCGCAGCTTGTTGAAGAGATTCGTGACAACTCGCAATGCCGGGTAGTTTCGCCTACCGACGGAAGCCGACGGAGAATCCACCAACCGGTTTGCGGATCGAGGTCCAAAAGCCCACGAGAGGTCGCCACCAAAAGCGCAAGCGCATGCCAGAACTTTCAAAGACTTCGCGGACGCCGACCCAACCTCGATGGAGACGCCGCCATCCGACGATGACGCTATACCCGAGATTGTCGCCGCGACGGTAGGTTGCTCCGCACTCATGCCGATGAGTTGTACTATCGTCTTTGGGGGTAGGAAGAAGTCTCAGACGAGCTCTCCGTAAACCGCATCCTCTTGCATTTGTACTAAATTGATCAAGGCAAGTTTCTGAGTGTAAATGCCGCCATAAAACTTCCGGAAGGGTGTCAGCCTTCCAAAGATCGAGCACCAACGAACCGCCAAGACCTCGGTCAAAGCGTTCCCGAAGACATGCACTCTGTCAAGGCAAGGATGAGCCGCTGAGGTCACCATCAATATGACCAACAAGGCAACGCCGCCACGCCGCATTCCGCAGCCCTCCCAACGCGATGGCCATGGCCGCGACTATCATCGACCTAACTATCACGACCTGCAACGAGGGATCCCTTCAAGGCACAAACCGAACTAAGAGTACCTTCGAAGATGAAGTATCGGATGACGGCTCGGCAATGGCATCCGATGACACCGCCTCTAGTGAAGGTCATACTCGGAAGCACTCATGATTAGTGCAACCGAGGTGGCTGCTACTTGAAGAAGCCTTGGCAAAACAAAGACAACTTCAAACTCGAGATGGACATGGCCATGCGCCAGATGAGAGAAATGCATGACCGGCAGATGCAAGCGATGATTAATCGCTGTGGTGAGGGCAAATGTCGCAACAACGCCAATTTGACGGATAGCGACACGGATGAAGAGCAAGACCTTAACACCGGCGAGCGTAACGCCGATGATGACACCATGGTCCTACCTCAAAATCACCGACAAAAATGCAAGGGAAAATGACAAGATCAAGGATCCGAGAGCAAGGTCAACTCGCCATCTCGCCAAGAAGTGAAGAAGACGGGATTCCGTGCTCTTACCCGAGAGTGGGAGTCAATCCCTATCCCAAGTTTAATTTAATAAACTTCACGCCGCTCGATGGGAGAGGGTCCCCACTCAACATCTTATCTACTTCAAGAGCCATTTAGGAGTCATCTCCTAACGAGCCCTTGATGGTTCGGTCATTCGCCGGCACCTCGCGAGGGGCTGCCTCGACGGTACCGCCGCCTCAAAGCAAAGATCAACACCGGGAAGACATGGAATCTATGTTCTGGCGAACTTCTTCGATGACGACACGTAGGTTTCACTCGGTGCATTATGGGACGAAGCGTAAGGATGGAGAAACCGTGGATAATTTTGTCAAACGGTTCAAGAACAAGGCGATGAACCGCCGTGACTCCAATCACGAGGAATTCATCCTCAAGACCCGCCAAAGATAACCTCTCGACGGATCGTATGCATGGGCACCGCACCGCCTAAAACCGGAAAGACTTGAAAGTCCGAGGGGAAGAGGCCGAAGCTTCTCAAAAGGGAGAAGGCGGAGGTGGTCGCAAGAAAGGCCAACCCACGGAACAAAATTTTGTCCCCTAACAAGGGAAGGCCAATGAACAATGTTGATGCGATCAAACTTTCCTAACAGAGGCCAATAACAACAAAGAAGCAAAGAATGACCCCATCGCAAAGAACAATGTCCCTAAACCGAGGGCGCCCACGCCCAGAGTTTCCCAAGACGTATTCTTTCAGGGACGAAGAGGTGCCTGGGATCTTTAAGTACTTGCTAGACAACAACAAGATCCAACTGCCACCGATCGTCAACCAGGAGGAAGCTCAAAGGACGACGGACCCCAAGTACTGTGCCTATCATAGGGCGATACACCACCCGACCAAGTCATGCTACCAGCTGAAGGACAAGATCCAAGCTTTGATTGAAGTGGGGGTGATCACTCCAAAACCAAATAAGGAAAGCAAGTGGGCGCAAACGCGACGCCCATAAGCTTTGGGGACGCTGCCTACAACCCGGTTCCGCCAAACCGTGGTCAAAGTGGGAATGAAGACGGTGAATGACGATCCCCACAAGCAAATGAGAAGGGGTTAGTGCCGCGACACAAAATTCCAAATGGCTTAACTCCTATGGGTCCACCTGCACTTACTTAAAGACGACGGGCTTAACGCCTTCGCCTAAAAAGAAGTCCAAGGAAAGGGCAAATCTTGCAATGCTACCTCAGCGGTTCTACTCAACGACGACGAAAGCAAATTCCTACGGTTCTTTGTCGGAGGAGGAACAGGAAGCCTTTGTCACCAGGAGTGGGCGTGAGTACGCTTACAAATACCCCGATGACTCCAACCTTAATGCTAAAACGTTAACGGAGCTTGGGGTAGTAACAATTCCCACGGTTCCCGCCACTCCTAAGGAGGACGCCACTAGAACGAAGGGGAAACAACCTGCAAATCCCGGTGAGGGTGGGATTTAGACCCACCACAAGCCTCTCCTACCGCCGATGTGATGGCACAATTGGCCAACATCCGGCAATAATAACTTTATACGAGCTATTGAGGTTGTCCAAGGAAACCCGCCAAGCTGCTATTTAAGCTGCCAATGCACTCGAGGTCTTCCTAACCCACATTAAATCAAGTCCGAGGAGCCGAGTCATCAGCCCGGAATGCAATGTGGCCTCCAAGCATATTCCCCGCGATCACGCTCTCTAAGGAGGATATGCGACGAAGACGCCGAAACATGACAGCCGCCGCACTTCATTGTGGTACATTGGTTCCAAATAAGTCAACCGAATCCAAGTTGATCCGGTTCACAGGAGCATCATGCCTTTGCTCGATGTATAGCCCGGGATCTCGTCACAGGCTCGCCTCGACCGGCATCGGATATACGGATTTAACACCGGTCTCGGCCACTTGGTAAAATCCGCATTAAGTGTCGATGGGGACTTAAAGTCCAAGTCACCGCTACGCCATTGACGCAGACTTCCTATAACTTGTTGTTGGGTCGCCTTGGATCCATAACCATGTTATAGTCCCTCTACCCTCCATCGTCCAAATATGTCGACACTAATAACGAGGTTAAGACGGTGGTCGCGACAAACAACCGCTTAAAGGACTGGAGAATTATTTCACCGACTCTCCTTTACGGTAATGAGTCCGACATCAATCATCGCCCATGGCACGGACAATGTGAGGACGCCGATATCGGGCCGGGCTTGACTATAAAGGTGGTTTTGTTTTGAATGACATTGTACCCTTAGTAGTCAATCTTGACGAAGAGGATCTTCCGATGAAAGTTGTAATCAAATTTCGTCAAGAAGAAATAAAAGATGATTTAGAGTACTCGCTGTGTTTGAATGATGTAATGAAAAGTTGTATAATGACCCCGAATTGCATATGCCAATTCGGTCATCCCGTAATACGTAGCACCTTCGAGACTCATCCAAGACGACTTTCGCCGCCCAAGGGAAGGGAGGCCGCAAGAAGGACTTAGTCTATGGCAGAGGGGAGTTGACTCACGCCCAACTACTTCCTCGCAGACGGTTCGATGAAGATAAACCAAACTTCATCTTTCCGTGATATAGCCCGAAGCAAAGACCTCATGAAGAAGGGGTACGACTTTGCGCTGGGAGAAGGACTTTATTTTGGGCGGATCTCCGCTCCACCCAAGGTCGCGATATGTACCAAGGGAAAACCCGATAATTATTACAGTTCAAAGGGGATTGGGATACGATCCTCTTCGAAGATGAGTGTTGTTGGCGATCAATAACCAACCACCCAACCTAGATGATGAGTACTCATCCGATTCGCTCGACTCGACGCCAAGATCGCAAGATGTTCAGGGTTGATGTCCAACATGGCTACAAAGGGACCCCACTACACCGAAGAAGATGAAGAATTGCCAACATGGGAAGACCCATGGGTCCATCACCTCAACATGCGATGGGACCGGTTTGAGCAGAGGAGCCTCCGATCAAGACGCAGGTAGTCCAGATCAACATGGGTAATGAAGCACACCCTAAACTTATAAATATTAGCAAATGCCTTCCCCGTGAGGAAAAGAAAAGGTTGATCACTCTTGTCGAGAGTATATCGATGTTTTCACTGAGCTACGAGGACATGCCGTGGCTCGACCCCAATGTGGCAATGCACCGCCGACATTAAAGTGGATGCCAAACCTGCCAAACAAAGAATGAGACGGTTTCGCCCACGATTATGGAGGCAATTGTTGCGAAGTAAAGAAGCTCATAGCCTCGGTTTCATCCGAGGTTCAACATCCGGATTGGGTGGCTAATATCGCTCCTGCTAAAAAGAACGGACAATCGTAATCAGGTCGACTACAGAGATCCAATGCCGCGATGCCCAAAAGATGACTTCCCACTTCCACTACCGATGTGATCGCCGATAATACATGTGGATTTGAGCTAATGTCCTTCATGGATGGGTTCTCGTTACAACCAAATCAAGATGCATCCGATGACGAAAGCACACGGCGCTCGAACTCCTCTAGGCATCTTCGCTACACGCCATGCCATTTGGATCGAAGAATGCCGGGCGCCACTTACCAGCTACGAATGACAAAGATCTTTCGTGATCATCTTCGAAGACGGTCGAATGTTACGCCGATGACTTGGTTGTGAAAAGTCGTGACAAAGATGACCATATCCGTGACTTGAGGACAGATTCGACCTCATGCGGACTCATCAATTAAAGATGAACCCCACTAAGTCTTTCCTCGAATGTCCAAATGCAAATTCCTGATTCGTTGTTACCAACAAAGGTATCCACATTGACCCCGATAAAATAAAGGCAATCAATGAATTGCAACCCCCAAAGAATCTAAGGGAACTCAGAGGATTACAGGGCATTAGCTGCATCCCGACGCCATCTCCAACCTCTCGAAAATGTCACCATTCTCTAAGCTGAACAAAAGGGGTGTCCTTTGTCCGATGACGCTCGCCGAAGGCATTCAAGATATCAAAACATATCCGACTTAATCCTCCAGACTCGCTGCACCGGCCCAAACCGTTTTGATTTATATCAAAATACGAACCATTCGCTGAGTGCTTTACTTGCGAAGACGCATCTACCACTGGCCACGAAAGCAAAGCGGTTTATTATCTAAGCCGAACCTTGGTGGGTGCGGAATCTCGCTACCCAATGACCGAGAAAGAGTGTCTCGCTACCGGTCTTTGCGATTCGTAAAATGCGACACTACTTAGTTGGGCAAACGATCTACGCCATTTCTAACGAACTCGCTCGGTGTTCATGACGCAGCCTCTATGAATTGGCTCGGGCGAAATGGGCTTTACTTTTGTCCCAAGATGACTCGCACTTCGCGCCAGGTCAATTAAGGGACAAGCCATCTGCGATCTTTTGGCGCCAACCCAACAAAGGATACCAATAACTATTTGATGATCTACCGGATGAGACCCATGAGGTTAACACAACTCGCACCAACAGTGTGGCATTTATATTTTGATGGAGGCCCCGAGCAACCGACGTATGAAGCCGGATGTTCTAAGATCTCCACGAGTCGGAGTAGTCTTAGTTTCCTGAAGCATGTCATGCCTCGCTTATTCATCGACCGAGCCCTCGCTCTAACAATGTCGCAGAGTACAACGCCCTCATTGGACTTAGCTTCGCTAAAGAGCCGGGGTAGAGTATCTCAAGCTGGGATTCCCAACTCATTGTCAAACGCATCATGGGACTATGAGGTCGAACCCGATTTAGTCCCATACCATCGTCCGCTATCGAAGTTAGCGGACTCGTTTGAAGGATTCTTCATCGAGTACATTCCGCCTCCGAATCGCGATGCAATGCACTGGCGATTAGTAAAGGTCTTTGGCGCAACCTCCCGAGATCGAAAGCAAATGGTCACGGTGAGGACCCACCGCTTATTCATTCCTATTTATGAGTAAGAAAATGACAAAGGGTAGTCACTAAGGAAGTGTATGCAACCCAAGTCGGACTTGAGCCCCGAGATTGGCGCTTCCCTATTATTGACTACGCCTTGCACGCGATCCCGCCGTAAGATATGAAGGAGCGTGAATCAGTCCGTAGAAGAGCACCAAGGTTCTTCTACAATACGGAAACCCATTTATCGGCGTGGGTATAACGGTTTGCTACCACGCTTTCAAACAAAGAGTCGAGGAAGTTCTCCAAGAAGCACACGGAGGAGAATGCGCGGCGCACTACCAGTCCTAAGCTCTATGATCGGATCGAGGATGGGGTACTACCGCCTACTATGGTCAATGATGCGTCGCGATATGCTCGAAGTGTCACGCGCGCCAAATACACGCCAACCACTCGCATCAACCTCCGGAGCAACTTCACCCGCCACATCTTGGCCATTCGAGACATGGGGCATGGATGTGGTAGGCCCAATCTTTCCTCTGTCGGCCAAAGGTGATCGGTTTATCCCGGCGATCACCGACATTCCAAGTGGGCGAGGCGATTCCCCTCAAGGAGGTAAAAGCCGAATGTAATTCGGTTCATCAAGCACCACGCCATCTATCGACACGTGTACCAAGGCGGATCATTACATGATAATGGTCCCTACCATTAGCAATGCCTTCATTCGATTTTATGAAATTCAAGATCCGTGACGCCTCTCAATCAAGGCATAACTCGCCGCAAATGGATTGGCGGAGGCTTTCAACAAAACGATCATTAAAATTTCAAGAAGTTGGTGAAAAATAACAAACGCGATCGATGATAAACTCGAGAAGCACTCGACGATCGCACGACGATTCGCGACGCCGACCGGGCTACCCCGCACTCGTATATGGGTGTGAAGCGCCGCTTTGGAAGTTCGATTCCATCCTCCGTGATTGCTCTCGCAACCGAGATGACGACAGAGGAGCTACATCAAAAGCCAAGAACTCGAGATGCTAGATGAAAAGCTGGAAGCTCAACAAAGACATTGAGTTTTACCAAGCAAGGATGTCCGTGGCCTTCAACAAGAAAGTCCGACAAAGGAGCTTCAAGGAGGGAGACTTGGTCCTCGCCGACGACCGATAATTCTCACTCCAAGAGGAAGGGTAAGTTTGAACCCAAGTGGGAAGGGCCGTTTGTGATTGAAACGGTCTATTCCAATGGCGCATATCGCCTTATCACCCAGGAAGGCGATAGGCAATTAATGCCGATCAATGGGAAGTTCCTGAAGAAGTACTATCCTTAGTACCTTCAGGATAACCCGTTTTGGGAGGGAAGTTCTTCGAGAAATACTTTCCTGAGAAACCCTAATTCTTTCCTCCAGAATTCCCCGCCGATCAAACTCATTGACGGTGGGTCCACAAAATTTTCTTTGGTCCCTCCACCAGCAAAATTCCCCCCTTGACTTCTTTCAATAAGCAAGGGGTCCACGAAATTTTTTGATCCTCTATCAAAATCCCCTCTTGATTCCTTTCAATGAACAAGAGGTCCACTTTCAAATTCGGAGATCACTTTCTGATGAACGTAAAGCCTCCATCGCGCCACGCCTCCCATGGCTGTAGTACTAAAATTGGAACATTCTCGATAAACGAGACCTTCAGATCGTGGCTAATCCTATAAAAGTGAAAACTACCAGATCTCTTCGATTCTGAGTGGAGATCCCACTCTTAGTTTCACCTTAAGAGATTCTCAAGTGGAGATCCCACTTTTAGTTTCCTTTCTTGGAGATAGGATATAAAATCCTTCCTCTCCATTTTCCTGAGATAGAATATAAAATTCTTCCTCTCCAAGACTAAGAAACAGGATATAAAATCTTTCTTTTCTTATGTTCACTTGGGGTTCGCCTCTACCTGCATTAAAAGGAGACCTCGAAATAGAATATAAAATTCTTTCTTTCCAAAGACTTGGAGATAGGATATAAAATCCTTCCTCTCCATCTTCCTGAGATAGAATATAAAATTCTTCCTCTCCAAGACTAAGAAACAGGATATAAAATCCTTCTTTTCTTATGTTCACTTGGGGTTCGCCTCTACCTGCATTAAAGGAGACCCGAAATAGAATATAAAATTCTTTCTTTCCAAAGACTTGGAGACAGGATATAAAATCCTTCCTCTCCGACATCGGGAAACGTAATATAAAATTCTTCCTTTCCCACAATCAATTCCATTCACCGATTCGATCCGGTTCAGCCATTCTCCTGACAAAGAAGACACCAAGATTCATCTTGGGGCATTTTATCCCAAGCCTAAGAAGGATAAAGCCAACGCCGCACGCCGGTTTCCGCTTAGTCTTTTTCCGATTGAAGAAGACACCGAGTTTGATTCGGGTATTTTATCCCAAGCCTAAGAAGGATAAAGCCAACGCCACACGCTGCCGGCTTAGTCTTTTTCCGATTGAAGAAGACACCGAGTTTGATTCGGGTATTTTATCCCGGCCTAAGAAGGGATGAGCCTACGCTGCACACGCGTCGGGGTCTCTTGCCCGTAAAGAGTAATGGCCTCACGATTCAACATCGTAGCATTAAGTCTAAGAGAGTCTCATTCTTTTAGCACAACGCCATGTGCGGAACGAATCCAGATAATCCGCATGCTAGCCCGATTCAAACGGTGATCGGTAAAGGCCAATCAAACCGCTGAGGGTCGGGTTGGCCAATAACCCCAAAGTCACCGCCTAACACGCTAGTCTTTTACCCGTGAAAAGTGACAAAGTCTATGTATTCAAAATCATAGAACCAAGTCTAAAAGAGTTTCATTCTTTTAGCACAACGCCACATGCGGAACGGATTCGATAATCCGCATGCTAGTCCGGTTTAAGCGGTGTCGGTAAAGGCAAATCAAACCGCTGAAGGTCGAGGGTTTGCCAAGAATCCTATGAATGCCGTGACAATGAAAATGATAGATCGCAAGTCACAACAACAATGGAACTACCGTCAGCACCGACTCCGCAGCTTGGTCCTCAAGAGTCTTTGGGCGTAGTAACCACCGCTATACCTAGCTTTGGAGGAACATCTTACCAATAGAAAAGAATTTATCAAGACCGCCAAATTGAGGATGAACTAGATAACAAGACTAGTCCCCAATTAAACGGGATGGAGACTCAAGTGTTTCCGTGTGGCTATCATAGAGAGCCGACCTCATTGCACCAAGAAATGGGATATGTCAACCTAGATGCATGGAGTCAATCGGGATGTACACAAGGGTCAATCATTACCCTATGGCCTGATTCATCGATCTCCCCGAGAGTATAGGTCACAGCGCACCATGCACCGCTTCTTTCATTTCGCGGACGGAGCCCTATCACAGGCACCTCCTCAAAGGAGACCTTAAATGCGCCCCGCAAGAAAAACTCCCACCGAGGCACTAATAGTATACAAGTGAGCATTGATCTCCTCAAGCAAAGATATTGATCTCCAAAGGGGAAAGAGGCGCCAATTTGCGCCTCTCCAAGTTGTCCCTAGAAGTTTGAACAAGGAACCGACAAGTTACTTCATGGTCACCCGCAGCTTCCAACCACCGACCAACGGATCAACTTTGCCAGACAATGAATGCAACCCATAAAGTGTTCCTTTCCAAAATGGATCAAGAAATCCCCATGATGGTCGAACCCTCAATACTCACACTAGGTATATGAAGTCTAAACTATTTCCTATTTTGTCGAGAAGTTCCCGGAGAATAGTTTTATATTCTTAAGGATAACTCGACAATCCCCAATTTACTTCCACTGGGTTCAGCCTTACGACGCTGGACAATTCGTTGTGATGAAAAATCGCCAATTGGAGGTTGAATTCCGAGAGAAAATTTTTGATGCCGGACAACGCCACATATTAAGAAAATCCTCCCCGGTGGTCACCCCAACGAGCATCGCAAGAAGAGTTCACCAATCAAAGGATGAATCCTCAATATTCTCCCACCGGGTTAGTCTTATGCCAAGCCATGCAAAGGAGATTTCACCGATTCAAAGCTAAGTCTCACGGAATTGATGAACAGCTCGACGACAACTCACACCACGAAGCTAAAAATAAGAAAATTCATTCATCGGCCATCGAAGTCAAGATTTCGACAGCGTCGACAATAAATGCAGATCGCGACACTTTTAGTTATCCTACAAAGCACCGGATAGTCCGGAAGAATCGGAGAGATCAAGATTTGAAGCCGCTGTGTCCTATTACACCGAATCAAGGTCCGGGCCTATCACATCCAAAGTATTTCGGCTTCTATGAAAGAGCGAGACCAAACACTTTGAGGGGTATCAGAGGCTGAAAATTGCCTATAAGTCCCTCGAACGTAGCTCGTGATGACGAGAATAATCGACAAGTCATCCGATGAAGTAATGGCAAACCGCTGACGACACAACAAGTGAACGCAACGCAAACGCCTCCTCAAGACGCCTCTACGCAGAAGTTTCGGTCCCGCCAGCTTAGCAAGGGCGGGGGTCATAAGGCCGCCCCTTGATGTCCGGCGTACCGAAATTTTTGAAAAGAGCTCTCCTTTCGAAATCCGCCACCGATTCGAACCTTGGTGAACTGATGCGCCATGAGTGCGAAAGTGAAGGATAAACCCAACTTTGAAGCCTCAAATTAAGCTCTAAACCAGCGAGAGAAGACACGACGCCGGTCAAAACCGAGACACTCCAGAGGTGTCTCGCCCGAAGCGAGACATCAGAGGTGTCTCGCCCGAAGCGACACCTAGAGGTGTCTCTACTGGCGACACCAAGGTCAATGGGCTTTTGCCTGGCCACCGATCCGGCCGCTGTACCTATAAAAGTGACGCTAGGGTTTCATTTTCAGAGGTCGGCAGAGATAAAAATAGAGGAGATAGCCCGAACTCTTGTGTGTGCCTAGGGTTAGAGAATTTCCAAGGAGAGGAGATCAAGATCTAGACTTGCACGGGGAGATTTGCGATTCAAGATCCAAAGTTTTCGATCCGCATCTACAACAACAACTATCCTTTGGATCAAGCTTGGCCTTGATCCGAAGAAGAGTAACGAAGTTCGCTGGTCGATTCGCTCACTCACGCTGATTAATTCCTTGGCGAATTAATCTCCGTATTCGTTTAGATCTCGATCGGATCGATCTAAGAATTCCCACGAAAAGGAGGGATTTTAGATCTAGATCCGCATCCGCATCTCGCTCGATCAACAATTGGGAAAGGAATCGCTGTGGTCCACTAATACATCCCCACGAGCAAAGAATCCCATCGAAACGAGGATCCGATAAACGGATCCCGCTTGTTCACAAGGAGGAAAGTTATAATTTTTATCAATTTTTCATTGTAAAAGCCTTATAAAAGGTGATTTTATTCAAACTCATTTGTAATCCCATCAAGGTAGAATGATTTCACCAATGAAAAGATAGTGACTTTTCCCGAGAACAATCATATTCACCATTAACCTTAAAACATTAAAATAACTAGACTTAACATGAAAGTAATTAGGATTAACATGAACTAAATTAGACTTAACATGAATCAAATTAGACTTAACATGAAAGGCCTAACACTTCACAAGAAGTAATGCACGCTTAGTAGAAAATTAAATAGACTTAACATGGAACTTACGGTATCGCTGGCATGCATCCGTGGATATATGTAACCCCGGCTTCTTCAACCCTTCCAGAGCAACATTTATGCCTCTAATAATTTCTTTATAAATGAAGTCACCCCATGCGACTTTGTTCACCCTCTCAATGCTATCCGATACTTCAAGACTATTCTAGGGAAACCATCCCCGCTTCGGGCACCATATCATCGAAAGCACCGATAAAGAATTTGCGGAGAACAAAGTCTTGATATCCTTCTCTTCGCTGATTCCACTAGACTTTCTAGCGCATCTTCAACATATCTTCTCATGCTAATGTCAACTTTTCTTTTTTTTCCGCCTTGTCATCTTTAAAAGTTTAGAAAAATATTGCACCCACATTCTCGCACTTGGAGTCCCTATTCTTCAAAATAATCTCACCGTAAATTGGAAATAAAGTATGATTACGGACCCAATCCACGCCAAAATTAATAACTTTCTTTTCCCCGTAATATGCATCGTGGATAGAAAATGTTCCTTTATCACCACGAAAACTCAATACGTGCTCAAGTGTTTTACGATCAAGTGTGAGCACCAAATTGTATATAGTGCTCAAATGTGGATCCACAATAGGCATCCCCGTACATTGACGAATCTTTGGGCCAAGCCGATTCATAAAATCACAATAAGCCCCAATAACTAGCTGGCCTAATATCTCCAGCACTGCCTCACCAACTATTTTCCGAAAATAAATTCAAATGTAAGCTTAATTAGACTTAACATGAACTTAACTTAGACTTAACATGAATCAAATTGGACTTAACACTAACTAAATTAGACTTAACACTAATAAAGTTGGAATTAACATGAAAAATAGACTTACCATGAAAAGACATTAGACTAGCCATGACCGAAATTAGACTTAACATGAACCTAGTTTAGACTTAACATGAAACCAATTAGACCTAACATGAAACCAATTAGACTTAACACAAACAAAATTGGAATTAACATGAAAAATAGACTTAACATGAGAAGACATTAGATTTGACATGAACTGAAATTAGACTTAACACGCATTTAGGTTTGACTTAACATGAACTTCTTTTACAAATTAAACTGGACTTAACATGAAACACAAATCGGTTAACTCTCCTGTATAGGATTAGAATTAACATGAAACACGGTTTGGATAACATCCAAAGGGGTTAAGTTCTTTAATTAGATTTTTCCTAGCACTTACTTCTTTTGGGGGTTGGAATCATCCCCTTCTTGTCTTCTCTTTCGGCCTCGACCTCGTGGTTCGCCCTTTGCATTACCAAGTGGTCTTCGACGCCTCGCTGCCTTTCCCGTGATGATTCAAGACGTATGGGCGATCAGGATTTCGCTTCATCTTTCTCCTTCGTCGCCACGAATTTCGACTAAATCGTTAACCGAGGCTTCCTTCGACGACATTTTCCCGGCGAGAGCGAAAACCCTAGATCGAAATTAGAGATGTTTGGGATTTTCCGGTCACGAACTTGAGGGCCAAGAGGGAGAGAGAGTACTTGAGTGGAAGGGGAGGCGCATATCAGTTCCGGTCACGGAGGGTAGGATAGTAACTTCGTGTGCTATCTTTCTCTCTCACATGGCACCATTTTGGGGCTGGACACAAATCTGGACTGTATTTGGGGTCAAACACATGGCCCAAAATACGAGGGCCCTGGCCACATGGGCTTCCCATTTTGGGGCCTGACACAATTTTCCTTGTTCATATTAGACCTTTAAATCTTTTGTATTCTGAAATTACTTCTCAACACCCTGAAATTGCTATTAGATTCTCTGTTTCTTAAGTAGCAATCTAAAATGAGTTTCTATTTCATGTTTGCATGTAATTTTTAAATTTAATAGTAGAATTGTGAAATGAAGGTTATATTTATAGTTTACGGTTATAAATTTTTAAACAAACTCAAAAGATTGGAGCATGTTGACTCTTGATAGGTGAATATGTTAAAATGATTCAAGTATCCATGAAAATATTTTTTTTCTAAAATATATAACCTAGGTTCTTCTTTTATCTAGTTTCATATATAAAAGTTTGTTATTAATTGACATATTTGATCACTTTTTGAGTGATGTATATTATGTTAATTGTATTTTGGTCCTCCCTCAATGAAAAAGAAAGTCTTAGCTTTGCCACCGTATGTTGCATTAGAGGAAGGAGTTGGGGCTCCACCATTTATGAGAAAACATGTTGTTGGGCCACCATTTAGTTACAAAGAAATGTATAAAAGAAAACACATGAAAATAATGGATATGAAGTGGCACCTCATTTTATTAAATGAGCTATCGAGCGACAGCCATATGGTGAGATCCATTGTATTAGAATTATCGAAAAATATACATTTCTCATCACTTATATTTCATAGTTGCTCATTTAATAAAATAAGTCCATCATCTCATACCAAACAAATTCTATTTATGTTCTTTATATTGCATGCCAATAAATTGGAGAGAGAAAACTTCCATATAATCTACACTTCTTTTTTGTAGGGGTGTGTGCGTATGTGTGTGGCTTTTTTTTTTGGGGGAGAGAGGGAGGATTTGAAGAGCGGAGGAAAAAGCCCCATTCAATAATTGGAAATGTAGTTTTGCACTAAAGATTGACCCTAAAACTCAGACAAAAATGTCACAACAGCCGTACCACAGCGAAAGAAGATATTTCAATTTCAAAATAAAATTTTAAAGCTTTTATTATATAAGACACACTTTTTTACTAATTAAGGTAGACTCTTTATATTAAACAAGATCATCTCCACCTGATCATAGTCAGTTGTATACTTTAGATGATTGAAACAGCTACTGTTGGGCGCGCGGACCGCGGAATCGTCGAGAGAAACCACCACAAACGATAGCAAATACACAGCAAAACAGTAAAGACACGAGATTTACGTGGTTCGACAAGTTGCCTACGCCCACGGGTAAGGAGGGGATTTTCACTAATAGAAAGAGAGAATACAAATTAGGATTACAAGTTCTCACAAAGAAACCCTAAAAAACAAACCTCTCAATAAAGATCTCCTCTCCAAAGATGCACAAAACCCTCTCAAAGGCTGCTCCAAAACGTGCTTGAAACTTCCAAATAATCAGGTTTAGGGTTATATATAAACTCTAAACGAACCGGGTTTAAAACCAAACCCGTATTCGAATCTGCCAGTTAGTCGACTAATACATCAGATTAGTCGACTAATACATCAGATTAGTCGACTACTGCTCCCAAACAAAACTCCGTCATTCGCTGTAGATTAGTCGACTACAATGCCTAGTACGACCACTGCTCCTGCTCCAAAATCGCTGTCTGCTGCAGATTAGTCGACTACAATGCCTAATAGTCGACTCATCAACCTGAAACCGCTTTGTGCATGTTTTGTGCATGTTCTACAATTCTCCACCTCGCACATCATTTGATTTACCTCAAATTTTGGACGAACACCGTAAGAACACTAAGAACATCTAGAGAGATCTCCATCACCAATCCAGCTAATCCAAAGGCCACTACACCGCCACGCATCTCCACCGGATCAAGCTCATCGTAGTTCACCTCAAATCATCTCCACCTTACCATTACCAAGGGCCATGCCCTCAAGCAGATCAACACGAAGCCGATATGAAGCAAGTCTAAGCAATGCTTAAACTTACTACCGTGGACCACCTTGGTTAACATGTCCATGGATTCTCATTCGTGTGCACCTTCATGAGAGAAATATCACCTTCCTCTATGACATCCCGCACAAAATGATACCGACATCGATATGCTTGGTACGAGCATGATGAACTCGATTCTTCGCCAAGTGAATTGCACTCGACCGCCACACCACAAGTTCACGCTTCCGCCAATCCCCAAATCGCCTAGAAGACCCCATAACCACGTTTCCTTCACTCTCACATGGCCATGTACTCTACCAGAGTAGAAAGTACCATCAGAGCTCGTAACATCGACGCCAACTAACCGAGCTCCATGTATCTTAAATACATAACAAGTAGTAGATCGCCGTCTATCTAGATCGCCAGATAATCGAGTCCACAAACCCGTCAATCGACATGTTTCTACACCAAACATTGTGACAGACAACTGCACCCTTTAAGTACTGAGGACCCACTTCACCGCTTCCCGGCGCTTTTCCTGATTCGCCATGAATCTACCGACCACACTAACCGCCAGGAAATATCCGGGCGGTACACACCATTGCATACATTAAACCGCCAACCGCACTAGCATAGGAACACGCCCATGTGCTTCTTCCCCAGAGTGGGAGATTGATTACCGTAAAGCCTAAAGTGTGGAGCCAATGGAGTCACCACCGACTTAGCACTTTGCATCCCGAACCTCAAGGACACCGCCCTATGTAGCCCTTCGACTCAAGAACAATCGCCGATTCACCGCTTCTTCTAATCTCCATACCCAGATTTTCCTAGCAAAGACTCCATGTCCTTCATCTCAACTCTTCACCAAGTTGAGATTTCACCTATCTATCTCCACCCCGCTCTTAGAAGCAATAAGCATGTCATCCACATACAAAAGAAGATAGATAAAATTACCTCCGCCAAGCTCAATGTAAACACAACAATCATGATCGCCGGAAAATCCATGCTTCAAAGATGAAGGAGTCAAATCGCTTGTACCACCGCCGGAGATTGCTTTAATCCATACGTGACTTCCTCAAACGACACACATGATTCTCCTTATCCTCAACCTTGTAGCCCTCAGTTGATGCATGTAGATCTCTTCATCCAAGTCTCCGCAAGAAGGTCGCTTTAACATCGAGTTGATCCACCAAAATCACCATAAGCAACAATACTAATAGCACTAATAGATGTGTGTTTCACCACGGAGAAAATATCTCATTGTAATCCACACCTCTCTGCAAAGCCCTTAGCCACTAGCCTCGCCTTGTATCTTACACCACCGAAGCTCAAAGATCTTCCTTTCTTTTATACACCCACTTACAACCAATAGCTTTTCTTCCTACGCAATGGGACCACCTCCCATGTTTGTTCTTCCCAAGAGATTCCATCTCTTCCTCCATCGCAGCCAACCAACTCTCACTATCCTTGTCCCGAATAGCTTCCTTGAAGGAGACCGCCTGCCCTCCTCCACCGAGAGCGTGATTCAACCATATTAGCCCCATAGTGCTTCAGGGTTGATCAGCCCCGCCTTCAAAACCCGCTTGTATGCTCGCTTTGGCCTAGTGGAAGCCAAATTATCCTCGAAGCCGTTGTTGTTGTAGTGCCTGTATTTTCCTCGCTGAACCTCCTCCCCGCCAAGCTCATCATCTACCCGACTTCCCACTTGAGCACGCATTAGAACCTAGTTGGTCTTTAGGTTCTATTTCAATAACCCGAGACTTAGAAGTCTCACCAGCCATAACACCATCATCCTTGGACTTCTAGCAATCATGGATTTCTCATCAAAGGTAACATCCCCGCGATCACGAACTTTGAATCTTCCAGACACCAAAGGCTATAGCCTTTACGCCTTTGCATATCCCAAGAATATTGCCTTCGCCCTCGCTGCTTTCCTCGCTGAGGTGATAGTAGGCGGTACATCCAAAATTTCGAGCCTATCATAATCGTGATGTTCTCCTCACCACACCCTATAGGTGTATCACCATCCAATGTCGAATGTGGTGAACGGTTCACAATGTAACAAGTCAGAGCCACCGCCGCCCACCATTCGTTGCCCAATCCTCGCATAAGATCGCATACTCACCGCTTTCTCCCCTAGCTTTCGGCTCAGCCTCCGCGACCCCATTCTCGCTGTGGTAGACGATCACCAAAGGTCGAACAATTCTCCCCGATCACGTAACTCCTTGAAAGCACCATCCAGATACTTGCATCATATCGATCTCGCCGTTTTCAATTTTTCCCCGTCTGTTTCAACCATTGTTCTCCACTTCTTGAATGTCTCAACACCTCATTCTTGTGCTTCAAAGTAAATCCAAGCATACCTAGAATAATCATCTATAAACGAGACATAATACTGAACCACCCTTGAAGTTGTTCGAAGCGGACCCCAAACATCCGTGCACATAATCTAGTATCCTCTCGCCTTTAGACTTGCTGCTCAGAACTTGACCCCGTGTGACTTTCCATACACACAATCCTCGCAAAAATCCATGCTAGGTTCCTTGATTCTTATTGAGACCCTCTTTACCAAGCGTAACTAGACCCTTCTCGACATATGCCCAAGCCGCCTATGCCATAACCGTGTGTGCTCACATGGGTCTCCACCACTTCCTTCGGCCTAACCGCCGTGATCTCCCCGCCACCGCTGCATTCGAGAGTATATAGATTACCGTGACTAACACCCTTCATCACTACTAAGGAACCACGAACAACCTTCTTCACTCCGTTTCCGCCACAATCCCGCAACCACCGGAGTCCAAAGCACCAACCGAGATAAGATTCTTCCGCAAGTCGGGAACATGCCTCACATCCGCCAAGGTTCGAACCACTCCATCATGCATCTTGATTTTGATATTACCTAGCCCCACTGCTTTACAAGCATGGTTATTCCCCATCAATACGCTTCCACCATCAATGCCTCTCAGAGGTAGTAAACCACTTCCTATTTGGACACATATAGTAAGAGCAACCGTAATCAAGTATCCACTTCCGGAGATATCCTCGCCACCCGCGGACGACATAGCACTCCTTATCGCCCTTCCTCTCAAACATAGCTTGCTTCTTCCTTGCCCTCTCTCCTCATCTTGTTGTTGTTCTTCTTTCCACCTACTCTCTTATTTGGACAAATGACTTTGAAATGCCCACCACCGCGACTTGAAACATCCTTTTCCGCAAGAGGTCTTGATTTAGATCTAGACTTTCCTCCCTTGCATTTTCCTCGCCATTGCTCCTTCCTCTTGCAAACAATCCTCGCTTGTTCCTTGTTACCACCGTGGCCATGTCACTAGTTGCAATCTTCCAAGATCGTCCGCTAGAAGTGCCGTTCTAGTCTCATCCATCTTCAAATTTTCTCCCACAAGCATCAAGAGTTTGCACTGTGTTCTCATAAGACTTCTAAGCAGAGTAGAAGCGCCTCGATCCTCGCCTCCTACTTTAACATCTATGTCTTTCAACTGATATGATCCTATCAAACTTGTTAATGTGTTCCTGATTGATGAGCCCTCCTCCATCTTGCAAGTATACAATTTGGATTTTAAGTAGATCCGGTTAGTTAGACTCTTCGTCATGAAGGTACCCTCTAACTTCTTCCACACGCTCGCCGCTTCCTCTTCATCTACCAAGAAAGCTACATCCCTCTCAAGGCATAGGATAATCGACCGTGCTTCCGTGATCCAACTCCTCCCAATCCTCACCGACATATCCTTGTTCTTCTTCTCCTTTCCATCCAAAGCCTTGTGCAATTTTTGCGAAATTAGAAAGTTTTTCATCGCATCCTCCAATAGGAAAAGTCGTTCTTCCCATTGAACTTTTCAATCTCGAATTTTCCCACTTTGATCGATTCATCGTTGACGCCATCCTCGCTTGTCTTCGTGAATCCGCTTCTCTCAGAATCACCGAACACCCCTCAAATTAGAAATTACACCACTTCCAATCAACAATAGCTCGATACAATTAATTGTTAGGCGACCGCTGGAACCGCCGAGAGAAACCACCACAAACAATAGCAAATACACAAAGAAAACAAGAAAGACACGAGATTTACGTGGTTCAAGTTGCCTACGCCCACGGGTAAGGAGGGGATTTTCACTAATAGAAAGAGAGAATACAAATTAGGATTACAAGTTCTCACAAAGAAACCCTAAAAATAAACCTCTCAATCTCTCAAAAGATCTCCTCTCCAAAGATGCACAAACCCTCTCAAAGGTCGCTCCAAAACGCTTGAAACTTCCAAATAATCGTTTAGGGTTATATATAAACTCTAAACGAACCGGTTTAAAACCAAACCCAGATTCGACCGCCATTAGTCGACTACAATACGATTAGTCGACTAATACATCAGATTAGTCGACTACAATGCCTAGTAGTCGACTACTGCTCCCACCAAAACTCGTCATTCACGATTAGTCGACTACTGCTCCCAAATTAAACCCGCTTCGTCCGTAGATTAGTCGACTACAATGCCTAGTAGTCGACTACTGCTCCCACCAAAACTCGTCATTCATTGCAGATTAGTCGACTACAATGCCTAGTAGTCGACTCATCAACCAAAACCGCTTGTGCATGTTTTTGTGCATGTTCTACAGCTACCATTTATGCACATGCACGTATCGCAGCATGAGTCTATAGCCATACAAAAGCACACATATCTCAAACAAGATTAGACTTATATATCACGGTTTTCATATGAATCATATTATACCATAACAAACTTTGTATTTTGGACTAAAATAGTCCCATCACAACAGCTTCTAAGCATTTAGTAAACTCTCTGGTATCTCAATTATGTTCAAATTATAGTGATGAGTCAAACCTTCTAATCCAACAAGGCATTCCCAATTGTAGCATTTTGATTTGATTTAAAGTACTGCAGCAAGCATGCAATCAATCTGATTGAAGATGAAGCAGAAATATGAAGGAAATAATACTAATTTATCACTCCTCTGCTCACTCTAACTGCATGCTACAAAATCATGCGATGCATATTTTGACAAATATTGAACTATAGTGTGCATTTCTCTCTTTGAATTCTAAAAATTTCAAACTTATCTAGAAACCAATATACTAGTTGAATTATCTGCAAATCCAACCTTATTCTCTACAACAAATCCATCTGGCCCATTCAGGCATTGGGCGTTGTAAGAGGACCCAAAGCTCTGCCCAAACCAAAACCTCAGCTGAGCTACTACAAAAGATCCTGCACTCAAAAGTTTCCCTAGCGTACAGATTCAGAACTAAACTAACACAAAAATTTAAACGGTTAGATATGAGTCCAACTTTATATTACAACTAACAGCTTCGCACGTGCATTTGCACGTGCAATATATTAAAACTTGTATTGTCATAAGCTATTTTTTCAATTTTAATTAAGTTATAAGTTCTTTTTCATTTATAATTATAAATGTTAATATTATTTTGTTTAATATTGATTTCGAGTTGATCATTTTATTTTTCTAAATTTCTAAGATACTATGTAGTTGTACTTGAAAAGTTTATGTTGCACTCCATGCCATTGTAATCTCATTCTAAAGCTATACAATAATTAGAGAAAAATCTTAAAGTTGAATTTGCTATGCAAACAATTCCCAAAAATGTTTGAGATTAATACTTTTAATAATTGTAACTATATGATTTTATTTTATTCTTAATTTGTATTTGAAAGGGTTATGCAAATAACTCAATAGGTTCCAAGTCGGGTTAGTTAGATCATTGGTCATATTTATCTTCTAATTTGACCTTCATACCTATGTTTTAATTGCTTGGATGATCACCATGTAATTAAATACTAATTTGATTACTAGTCACTTCTAACATTGTTTGTCAATTAAAAATAATAATATACACATATAAGACTATCGACAACAATCTTGTAAGGGATAATCAACATTCACTTCTTCTCTACTTCAGTGTTGAGACATTGCTCTAAAATTTAGAGTATGAGTCTTAGCAATTAGAGTCTCAATGGTCTCCATGTTGTGCATAGCTAGCAATATGTAATCAACATATGATGACATGATCTCCTACTCTTACCAGCTTTGTGTAGATAGGCACAATTGTCTTTATCGATTATTATAAAACCATAGCCCAATATGACCTAATATAACCAAATAAATACTACACACTGGAATAATATTCAAGTCATAGGTAGAGCTCTTTTACTTGGGCACCCTATACTCAAGTCCCTTGACTTTAAAACATATACGTCGATCCACATAGATCTTCGATTCCAATTCTCCTAGAGAAAAGTTGTCTTAGCATCCATCTGGACTAGTTCAAGATTCATATGCGCTACAAGAGTCAATTTTCTGCGAAAGTTGATTCTCTCTCGGAGGGAACATCTCCTCATTATTCACTACAATGTCGGGTGTATACTTTCACCATTGCCCTACACCACTTGATTGTCTCATTCTGCTTGACCTTAAAAACACATTTCCTCTTAATGGCCTTGCATCCAGCTAGAAGATCTACCAAGTATCTGACTTGATTCTTCCTTATGAACTCAAGCTACCCTTCCGTTGCTACTTTCCACTCTTTCGTTGCAGATCAAGAAATAGCATTCTCATATGGTTTGGGCTGCATAATAATATACAGTGATGCCATGAATAATTCCCATCAATATCAAAATATCATGTGGGTACTAGTCCATGGAACGATCAACGAGGCGACTGAGATTCCTTAGATGGCTCCGAGTCATCTAAAGGTATCTCACTCCCACTATCCCTAGCTGATAAAGGAATCATCCTCTTCCATTGCTGGCTCTGTGACAGTCTCTTTGATCTCATATGAACCAAATCCTGACATATTTCTTCTTTATAAGGAAAATCCTCCCCGAGGAACTCAATATCCAATAACTCCCTTAGTCACAGTCCCATCGTAGTTCTCACATGTAAACACATCCCCAGAAATGAGTATATAGACATACACTTCTTCCCTCAGGGGTCCAACTCCTCATACCAATAAGAAGCAGTATGTGTGTGAACAACGCACCCACATGAACGTAGTGATCCAATACCAACCATCGGTTGTCCATGACTCATAGGGTGTAGACTGTACTGATCTAGAATGTACAAAATTCAGAGCATATGCCGCTATCAATAGCTATTTTGCACTCACTAGTAGATTTTTGACGATCCTTGACGGTTGCCGTCAAGGATGTTCAACATTCTTGACGGCCTGTCAAGAATGTTGCCGTCCTTGACGGGGATTCAACATCCTTGACGGGGGCCGTCAAGGATGTTTCCCCCAATTTTTTCACCCGATTTCCCCCAATTTTTTCACTCAAAATTCTAATCTTATCTTTTTTTTTTCTCTCTCTCACTTATATCTTTTCTCTCTCTCTCTCTAGATCTCTCTATTATTTCCCACTCAGAAAACCTCATGACAGCAGACCAAGATTCACGCCCGCCGACCGTCGCCGGAGCAGGACGACGCAAATCGTACGGAGGAAGGAGGTCCGGCGTCATCGGAGGTTGCCGGAGCGCCTACAAGAATGAGAGCAGGAATTACTTTCATCCTGGCCGTGAGTATGTTGACAAAGCGTCGGAGTATTGGTGGCGATGACAACCAAATACAAGATCTTCGATCGTCAGCCTTGTGATAAAGGAGTAGAGCAGTGAGTTTAAGGATCTTGATTTTGTTCATTTTTATTTGATTTTTTTTCTTTTGTTCATTTTTAGTTGATTTTTGTTCTTTTGTTTGTTGGTGAAACAGTGAGGTCAAGAAATCAGAAGGATTTGGGCATGGGAAATGGGGGCCATGGGCGCATGAAGGCCTAGAACGGTGAGTATTATGATGTTGACTTACTGCCTAATTAATGGTGTCTTTAATTGTTTGTTAATTGTGGAATAAAATGATTTAAACACAGGGAGCCTTTGAGGCTAAAGGGGCCTACTTGTTGGGGGAGAAATCGGGCCCAATTTAGAGTTGATGGGCCTTAAACAGAAGCTAGGAATCAATTTTAACCCAAAAGCTATAGCTATTAAGTATTAACCCAAACTCCTATTTAAAATCATCACTCTTTCTTATCTTATCCGATGTGGGAACACTTCACTCGTGGGCTAACCAAGTCACTAACTCTTACACAACTTCACTCGTTGGCTAACTAGACCATGCATTCAGCATATGGCTATCAAACATCCGTAGGAACTTTCACCACTTCACTCATGGTGGCTAACTAGACTATATCACTCCTACATGAGTCCGTGGATTCTCCTGACACCTTCGGGCTTCACATCGAACTTCATCTATTTTTTTTTAATTACTTGGACCATGACCTTAGGCTCTGATACCATTTGTTGGGGGAGAAATCGGGCCCAATTTAGAGTTGATGCCTTTAAACGTAGTTAGGAATCAATTTTAACCCAAGTTTATGTATTTAAAGATAACCCAAACTCCTATTTAAAATCATCACTCTTTCTTATCTTATCCGATGTGGGAACACTTCACTCTGGCTAACCAAGTCACTAACTCTTACACAACTTCACTCGTTGGCTAACTAGACCATGCATTCAGCATATGGCTATCAAACATCCGTAGGAACTTTCACCACTTCACTCATGGTGGCTAACTAGACTATATCACTCCTACATGAGTCCGTGGATTCTCCTGACACCTTCGGGCTTCACATCGAACTTCATCTATTTTTTTTTAATTACTTGGACCATGACCTTAGGCTCTGATACCATTTGTTGGGGGAGAAATCGGGCCCAATTTAGAGTTGATGGGCCTTAAACAGAACCTAGGAATCAATTTTAACCCAAAAGCTATAGCTATTAGGTATTGACCCAAACTCCTATTTAAAATCATCACTTTTTCTTATCTTATCCGATGTGGGACTATACTCACATATTAATCACCTCAACACTACTGATGGTTCTGAGGATGATTCGGTTGCTGTTACAACTGATGAGGACAAATTTGATGAACAGGTATAATTTGTGTTTTAACACAAAAAAAATTGGACCTCTATTATGATAAGTTTATCTATTTTCAAAGATAAAACTTGTAGCTCAATTGCCTCAAATTCACTTGAAAGCATGTATAAGAAGAAAAGTTAATCAAGACTCTCTATCTTTGTTTATATTCAGATCATTTTTGATATTAGTGGTATGTTTCTTCTAGTTTTGAATGCGGTTTTCGCTTATCTTCTGTCATTGAAATAGATCAATCATGTGAGTAAATGGAATTTAACTAGCAAAAGTAGGAGAAAAAACAAGCGTAAAATTCACATTGATGTCTAAGAGGTATCTGGCGGAGACTTGTTTTTAGTTACGATCGATCATTACTATGATGAACTAAGGAAAATGTTATCTGGAATTAAATCAAGTCGGCTATAACTTAAAATGTAGAAGTATGTACAGGGTCTATGACTCTACGGACTACTATGTCATTGTACAACATCAACGAGGTTGGTGTGAATTTTTCTATTGGTTCAATTTAGTAAGATGGATTATTTCAATTTGGGGTTGTATCATTTCACAAATTGCTCCCCAAATCACTACATTCTCTGTCATTTTTTTCATCCATGATCTTTTCCTCGTTACTCTCACATGTTTGATTCATGAGTTACATCATATATTATTACATGTTTAATTTCCAGGAGTTATTGTTTCATCCATTACTTACCCCATGCTATAGAAGTTAACAGATGAGTCAAGCCTTGCAAAACATATCTGCGTCGCCGCTCGTCGTTCATCGCCGCGCCGTAACCGTCGTCCGAGGTGGTGTGCTCGTCGCCGCTCGTTGTTTGTCGCCGCACCGTAGCCGCAGCCATCAGCCGAGGTGGTGTGCGCTGCAGTCGCAGCCGTCGTCCAAGGTCGTCGTCCGCAGCTGCGTTGACCGTGGTTCGTGTGCGCTGCTGTTGTTCGTCTTCGCCGTTCTTCGACCGCTGCCGCCGCCGTCCCTCTCCTCTAGGTATTTTTCAAGTTAATTTTTTTATAGCTATTATTATGGTTCATTAATTGGTGCTTTGTGATTTACAGTGGGTAAAAGACTATGAATCGATGGGCACGTTGGGGATCTGGCCGGGAACCAGGTTGAATCCCCTGGCTGCGTAAAATCCACAGGGCGAGAGCGTACCTACTCCCTCGACAGTGGATTAGGCACTATGCTGGAACCCTTCCGGCGAGAGATAACTGGAGCGGGTATTAAAAATAGAGGCTCCCATACCTCGAACCCGCGACCACTGACCCTGGGAGTCTTAGGGGCCTGGCGCCGAACCACTGGGGTAAAACCGAAAAAAAAAAAAAGACTATGAATCGAAGCCGTATCCTCAGGGGTCATTGACTCCAGTGGACAAGCCTCTTGCTGGCATGATGATTTCCCTCTCAGGGCGGCTCTCGCAAATTCATGTAATATGTTCTCCTTATTTTCCTACTTTTCATGTAATGTTTTATTTTTTTATTTTTTTATTTTTTATACTTCCATGTGAAGCAATATTGGAGAGAGCAAATTGAGAAGCATGGAGGCAAAGTCTCCAATACGGTTCAAGGTGTAGTTTCTTTGCATTTGCAACTAGGATTATCCTCTTTGAGTACAAGTAATTTATAATGACATTGTTTTCCGTAGGTGTGACTTGCTTAGTTGTATCACCTGCTGAAAGAGAAAGGGGTGGTTCCTCTAAAATAGTAGAGGCAATGTAAGCTTGGAAAATTAACGAATTTGTTAGAAATTGTGGCCATGCTGTAAATATTTTGTAATGTAATTGAAAATTTAGATCAAAATATTCTGTCATTGTGATTGCACAGGGAGAGTAACATTCCGGTAGTGAGGGAGGGTTGGTTGCTTGATAGCATCCAGAAACAAGCAGCTCAACCGTTGGATGCTTATGATGTTGTTTCTAACCTTAAGGCAAGGGAATCCCGTGGGATATACAAGATCCTGGCGAAGAAGCCCTTGAGTCCTTGACTGCAGAAGTAATTCTTTTTCTCAAAATATATTTTTTTCCATTGTTGTTGGTTTTATATTTCAGATTTTAACCTATAAATATGGGGAGCACAACTCGTAGGAGTAGAACCTCCGGGAAAAACGGGGATGAGGAAATGAATGAGGAGGAAGACCGCAATTAGTGAGTTGTATCTTGTATCTTGGACATCATGTATGGGAGATGTATATATTTTGCATTTGGACCATTTTTAGTATTTTGTATATCCTAGACTTGTTTGTGGTGGTGATTGCTCGGTTGTATGAGAGATATCTATGTATGATTTATGGATGACTTGAGTGGATAATGTGGTTTATTTTGACAATTATGATAAGATTATTGTGTTTGTTAATGTCTTCGAGTGTATTTTTTATTCAAATATTATCGTGTACAGGATATTTATTGCATATACAGGGAAAAATCAATTTTTTAAAAAATTTTTCTCAAATTATGTATATCCTTGACGGCATGGCCGTCAAGGATGCACATCCCTGACGGGCCGCCGTCGGGTACAAACATCCTTGACGGCAACGTCAAGGATGCACATCCTTGACGGCGTTGCCGTCAAGGATGTTGTAAACATCCCCGACGGCAGCCCATCAGGGATGTTTTGCCCGTCAAGGATGCACATCCTTGACGGGCCCCCATCAAGGGTGTTTCATCCTTGACGGGACTTTTACCGACGGGGTATCCTTGACGGGCCCCCGTCAAGGATACACATTTTTTACTGGAAAATGTGCATTCTTGACGGGAATACCCGTCAAGGATGCCCAAAATTCTACTAGTGACTACATCTAGTAGAGTCATACTCCTCACTTCCGCAACACCATTTTATTGCATAATGTAGGTTATTTTTTAGCTATTTGACTTTTTCTTTTTATTGACACAGTTTCCTGAGCTGGCCAGATAGCTACTCTATCTCGCAACTAGTGCAAAAAACTCTAATACTTTTACTTAATTGATTACCTACCTTGCTGATTTAGTACTTGAAACAAATTCAAGGTCTCAACTAGGTGCAAAATCAAATACGCGTTACCGCAGATAGAATAATAGCCTATAAATGTGAGGAAATAATGTGCTCCACTTTGTACCTTCATAAATATCAATCTGCATGTATAAGAGTGTACTAATTGTAACGGATTTGTTCTTGACCTTACTAAAAGATTTCCTAGTGATTTTACCAACGAGACAATACTTGTAGGGTGCTAGATACATCTTAGTACATCTACCTATGAGGTCACCCCTAGCGAACCTACATGTATCCTCTAATATAACCAAGTATTTAATACCATAAATTAGATCCAATCTTAATTCATGGTCCAAGACAAAGTAGAAGATAAACATTGCTATTTTATAATCAGTCACATTCTAAAATCAACTAAGAGATTAGCTTGATGTCATATGCAAAGTAGAGAATCCAAGAAGTAAATCTATATAAGTCACCCACATATAAGAAACTAACATGAATCTCCCAAGCCTAACCACCGAGATGATTCCACATTTATAGTGAGAATATCACAAGATCTGTTTGTTCCCTGAACTTGGAGAAAATTTTTATGCATCGGTGCCCAGCACCATTACATATTCTCTCACTAGATCTTTCTACTCCTATTTAGAATCCTTTAAACTCAACGAATAATTCTCTACCCTGTAGATGTAGTTAATGAGTCTCGCGTTTTCTCGATTGTGTGCCCTCATGCGCGAAATGATCGGCTTGTCTGTTGTCAAAATAATTATCCTTGCTCTTATTTGTTGGTTTATCACCTTTTAATTGACTTCTTTTATTTCAAAATCTATTCTAAAAATCTTACGTCTTACTCGCTATAGCTAGGCTCCTATCCTTGCGCATTGGATATTTAGCTTCTAAAGTCGAAGTAGACATGTTAGCCTTAAACATACCCCGGTGTTTAGACTTTAACTTCACTTTTGTTTGCACATCCGCAGACGTCATCGCATCTGCAACGTGCAATAAAAAATAAAAAATATTTTTCCTAGAGTTATGTAAAGCCTTGATAACCACCCAGATTTGTCGCTCCTAGCACGACGCAATTCCAGCTATCTCATGATCTCTGATCATAAAGGTTACCATCCAAAGGTGAATTTGATGTTCTGCCCAGTAGACATATCATTTGAATCTAACTTAATAATAAGCACTCATATCCTTTGTGGAGAGACATATTAGAATCTTGCATTAAGAGCATCCCCAAAGCTCTTTGTATTTAAATAATCCTCAAACTCCCCGATAAGCTCGCTCATCATTGCAGTTCACCCAGTGAATCACTTGAACGATCTCTCCATTTTCAAATCTTGTACTGACATGTCTTAAATCATTGAGTCTGAGTTGAACCTTGTTCCGAGTCAGATATCACCGCCTCAGTACTCCTGCTCAATCAAGAGAAACTGGATCTCCGACATAAAGTATCTACCACTGATCAGTCCTAGATTGAAGTCAAAAATATATTGGTACCTCTTTAAGAGAAGGACTAAGACACTCAGATTTTGGATACATTAAGATTATCGGCATTTAATTAGAGTGGTGTTCTTCCCGGATGAATATTCCATCTCATCAAGCCTTTTATATCAATAATAAAATTACATCCCATATAGAGAGAAGAAGGTCTATGGCCCCAACCACAGTGTTCAAAGATATAATTTTTAAAATCGTTATTTTTGAAAATGGAATATTAGATTTCTTAGAGATAGACTAGATTGGGTAGTTAAATCATAGTATCATGTCTATCTGAAATCTCCCACTTGAAATAATTTGTTTATGTATCACTACGCGTCTGAACATGCGGCATGGCCAACATCAACAAGAAATTTCACAAATTTTATTTAACTAGCTTATTTTAATTTTATCAATTTTATTAAGGTATTTCATTTCTCGTGAAATTGATATGGCGGCCTGAGCGCTCCCAGTGGAATAGTTACCCATCACAAGTCTCGAAGACTAATTAAGATTTGTATAAATCAATATTGGTATTTAAAATAATTTTTCTAAACTTTTAAAGCTTAAAAAAAATTATTTTTCAGTAAAATCCTTAAACTCTTAATTATGAAATCTAGTGGGTCCACATCGAAATATCTAAATTTTCTTTAAAACCTTCTCAAAACTTTTAAAATGACAAAAATGATTTTTCTTGAATTTTTAAAATATTCTAAAATATAATAGTTTTCAAATTATTTATCTAGAATTGTAGAATTTCTATATTTTTATAAAGTTTAGCAATAAAAAAACATTTTTTTTAGAAAAATAGAAAAAATAACTTATTTGCATAAATGCCCCTAGGGTTTTGGAAACCCTAGGGCCGGTCAATGATTGCTTGGCTGAAGCAAATGCCACCCTCCACTTGCAAGTCTCTCCCGTAAAATCTTCGGTGGCGGAGCCCAGCGCTGTCACCATCGATGGTGAGATCCGTCGTAGCCATCAAAGGCAAGATCTGGTGTCAAACAAAAAATTATTTTATCATTGTAAAAAACAGTGACCACTGTCGATGCTATGGAAGAGTGGTCCCCGACGCCTAGCGTCTAGGCGAGCGTCGGGGCCTCCCTCGCTCGTCACCGTCACCCGGTGCCCCAGGTGTTGGTGGTTCCACTGTTTCTCCAATTTTTTTAAAAAAATCTAAAAGAAATTTCTTAAATTCTAAAAAAAATCTTTTTTTAATAAACCCATGATTTACAAAAAAGTTATTTTAATAAATCCCTGACTTATCAAAACCTTGCCTACTAATTTGATAAAAATTCAGTCTTTTTCATAGATCTGACATCCAAGATATCAAAGATTGGATTTTTATACCAAAAATTGAATTTTTAATAATAAAAGATACAATCTTTTTCACAATAAAAATCGTAACTTTCTTTCCATGGCCCCAAAATCACCATCAAGAAACTGACGAAAAATTCTAGACCTGACTCCGATACCAATGTCTACACGCATGCAATGGGGACATCTACTATACATAAATAATGCACAGCAAAAATAACATAAACCCTAGCATGCATATATGAAACGTAAACAATAAGTTTAGGGTTACCGATTCAGATCTTTCTATAGGATCGTCATGCCTTTCTTGATCAACGGCCAGAGGGCAACCACATCGTGCAACCGGTGAGAAATCTCCACATATCATCCCGTGACTATCGCATAAAGTGCAAACTTGATCGGGGAAGGAGATGACAGCTATCGTATGTATTTGTATATTTTTCTCTCTCTCCCATCATGAAAAACCCTATATCTATATAAAGGGCTTAGAGATAGAATCCACTCATTATGATTATGAATATCTTATCTCTAAGATAAGATATTATCCATCTACTTATTTGAGTGTCTATCTCATAACAATAACCAACAGGATTAATGACTCGCTATGCTACCATGTTGAAATAAAAGAAAGAGAGAAGAAATCTATTACACCACATACTTATACACTTTGTAGAATCCTCACAAAAGGAAAATCTAATACAAAATGGAAACATATAATAGAGGAAAGTCCTAAATAGAGAGATACTATAATTAACTAATTCATTGAATCTAGACTCCTTTAATAAAGATAATATGTAATAAATCTTCTGAATCTTCCAATAAAATCCATACAATTTAATTTTGAAGTAAGACATCCTTCCAAAGCATTTTTCCTTTAAAAATTATTGTTATTGCCTACTTAAGAATTTCAATTTCTTGCTTATTTTTCTTCTTTTTCTCCCTTCTTATATCAGGAAAGTTAAAGTTTTAGATAGTTGAAAACATTAAATCCAATATTAAAAGCATCACAATGCTAAATGATTAAATATTACATTCTGGTACCTTGAAGTATGGTGTAATTACACCACTCATCCTAGAGTTTACGTATTCACACATGCAAGTACCTTAAGATTACTGATTATATAGTTAAATTAATGACCCAAATCATTAGGTTTATCCCTCTCTTTTTAATTCCACCGCCTCTAGAACTTATATACTAACCCTGGGGTGCATGTCTGAAGGGTTATAAATAATTAAAACCATGGGTTCCGCTTGGCAATAGGTTAAGAGAAGAGTTAAGAGGAATTAATCTCTTCTTAACCCTCCAAACGAGTTAAGTTGGTTAAAAGGCTAACAAACCCTTCACAAGGGGTAACCTCTTATTTTAGAAGTGTTGACAAAGCCTCCTGAGATAAGTGATGAAGTTGTGAGAGAAGATATTAAAGTAACTAATTGAGGATATTTATGACAACTAACCTCTTTAACTCTTCCTTATTGTCAAACACCAAAAACTTAACCCTTCATCTTGACTATCAAATCTAAATAGAATTAATTTAGACTTAAGGTCTCATAAAGACTTACTTAAGTTAGTCATTCTCCTTAATCCTCCTCTCTTAACCCCTTACGGAACGGCACCTTAATGCATCGATCACGCCACTAAATAAGGTATTAGATAAGATATTCAAAAAACTCAATTTACTCAAAAAAAAAATTACAGACAAATTTACAGAAATCAAACTGGAGAATCAACTGGAGAAAAAGTCTAAATCTCATTTGAGCTAGGTGCATGCAAAATGCGAAATACCATAAGAAAGCTCGTTAAATGGACGTTTAACGGTACGTAGGTTTGATGGATCAATTTTGGTCGTAGGGTGCATATGCATGATATATCTATAACATGAACAATTTTTTCAGGTAAAAAACAGGGTGAGGTACCCTGTTCATTCATTAAAAATCATGGAATTTACAGTAGAAGACCAAATTGGAAAACCAAACCGAAAACCTCCAATTTGGAAGAGATTTGGGAGAGGACCCGTCGTCACCAAAAACTCGACAAAAAAGGGGGGTTGGGGTTCAAAACATACAGACAATGAGCACTACAAATAGTACGAAAAGAGTTGCCCATCGGGGACATACAGAGACAAAATAACAAGCTAATAAAACTTGAGAGGCTGATAGCTAATGAAGTGCGAAGGCAAAAGGGGGTGAGCTATGCTGAGCGTAGATGATGGCGGGGCTAGGGGGCGGTGGGGAAGTTGTCGCCCATAGCATCTTGGGAGTCCTCTCTAAACAAACTTCTCAGGCCCTGTTCACAAGCTGACTTGTGGGGCTGAGCTGCCTTAGAGCTGCTGCTGAACCTGTCCAAAACATCACAAATTGAGCAGTATTAGATGCGGTAGCTTGAGATGTGGACGTGGTGTATCCGATTGTTACGGCTTTTTCAGATGCACCAACAGCAAGTTGGAAAGATAACTTTCCATAGGGAGATAAGTTTGTGATTGTGAAGGAAGCTGCTGTTAGAGGAGAGGAGAGAGTCAAAGTCCACAGGCCACTGCACTTGGGGAAGATGGGACCGAATGATATTCCAAGTCTCTTTGGTGAATGAACAATCAAAAAATAAATGAGCATCAGTTTCAAGAGCTTGATCACAGAGGGAGCAATTGCTGTCTCCAGTCCAACCTTTATGCACTAACCTCTCCTTGGTTTGTAGTCTTCTTTTGGATAATATCCAAAAGAAAACTTTGACCTTTGATGGGATGATAGACTTCCAAATGAAAGAGTAGAAGTTGGAGAGTCTACCCCCATTGTTGATGATGTTGTAGTAAGAGTGAACTGAGAAAATACCAGAATGGTGCCACGGCCGTAGGATAGTGTTCGTGGTTGCTGGGTTCGGCACACTGACAGAGGCCAGGAAGTTGTAGAGGGCTGAGATTTCGGTTCTTTCCTCAGTGGAATTACCTCTTCTCAAGAGAGGATGCCAATTCCAGGCATTGTTGAGGGAAAAGCCTTGAGATTGGATGCTGGAGTTGGTGCCGAAAAACAAGCTGAAAGCTTTTGGGAAAAGACTAGCGAGGAAATTCATGACAATTAGAACCTCTTGAACAATTAGAACCATTTTACATGTTTTTTCACATGAAATTAATGGAGGAAATTCATCACACATTTTCAATTCATAAACACGATATACAATTGCAAGCTCATCATTATGACAGCACACCATGCATGACTCAGTTTACAGTCTATTTTCTAGTACTCTTAACAATTTTTGCAATCAGTTCCCACTTTCTACGTAGTTTAAGGTCCTCTTGAGAATTACACATTAGTAAGCTTAGAACAGTACGCAGCTCAGATCAAACTCCCAACGATAATTGCGACACCCCCTGTAGTATTAATGTTTTGCAACATACTACCCTCTAGTATTACAATTTTGCAGATAGACCTCCTGAGTAAAAATCCTTTTGACTCTTTTACCCTCAGAGAAAGAGTAACTACTTGAATCCACTTTGTATTAGAGCATCATATGGTTTCTAAACTGTTAGCTCTGAATCCACACGAAATCAAAATACAGTTTCAAAAGAATCTAGGTTCTAACCTCGTAATTTTAAACTTAAAATATGCTAATCTACTGGCATTTTTGCGTTTCCAAGAAAGTGATGATTAATGTGAAGGCCTTTCCACATGACCCGGAGGGTCCATGTATGGAGGAGCCTAAGGGGTGGGTTTGCTTGACATGCATTGTTAGCACACAGCCTCCAATCTTAAGCTTGATAACATTGTTAGCTCACAACAGCTAAACGCTTTTCAGCCAAGTGGTTTCCTAACAAATATCAAATGTGCTTTACCTTAGTTCAACCTATAATCTTTTTTCTTTAGCAATGGATGCAGAATTCTTCCTAGAAGGTCCAAGCTCCCTAACCCCAATCATTTCCGTTGTTAATTTAGACAATATGAAACGCCAACAATGACAATAACAAAGATGCAAGTGTTATTCTTGAACCAGCTGTTTACTATTATGCACATAAATACAACCACCTGTATAACCATCCCTATAAGCAATGTAATGGCCAGACTAAGTTGCTTGGAAACGGGTACGGGTACCAGTGCGGGTGCGGAACACGGCATATTTGTAAAATATTTTTTCAACTGATGATTCTCTTTTCTATTTTTTTATATATACTCTATTTTTATAGATATTAGGATACAAATAGCTTATAGCATCGACTTACAGTATATGGATTGTTAAGAACAAAGTGAAAATAAACTTGGGTAAGTTAAGTATTTTGATGTAGTTTTTGTTTCGAAGAAAGTAACATCTGAAAGTGCGAGAGTACTGAATTTCACCGTAGCGATATAACACAATCATTTACTCTACAGAAAGTAGGAAGTTAATTGAAAAATGAAAATTGAGACCACCATAAATAAAATAATTTATTATTCAACTCTTCCTTTTTTTCCCTCTACTTTGGCAAAGAAACAGCTAATTAATTATGTAAGTGAAACACTTCTTATTGTTTATGTTAGGTTTTTCCAAAAAAAAAACCTTTAAAATAGGGGAAATACAAAAACCATCTTTAAAGTTCACTTAATACGAAGTCACCTTTAAAGGGAGTTACGATTGCAATCAAACCACCTTGACCTATTTTCGGTTAATTTTTATTGAAATTTTAAAATACCCTTAAAAATACAAAAAATAAATAAATAAAGTTTGGTTAAGATGACATGTCAAGTGTCTAGCACATGTATTTTAAGGATACTTTGAGGGTTTCGATAACCCACTTTAAACGTGATTTTTGTATTTTCACCTTATTTTAAAGGTGGCTTTTGTGAGAAAACCCTTTATGTTATATTAAAATTATGTTTTCTCAGGCAATGAAACAATAATTTATAAAATCAAATGTATAATAAACATAAAATATTTAATTTAAAATTTAACATAGCTACTGAACAATAGAAATATTATTAGTCTTTATAAAAAACTCTTAGTCAAATGATAGAATAATTTTATCATTATATCGATTTTTCAGCATTTTTATGTAATTACCCAACAACTCACTAAAAATGTATAATAATAATAATGATATATGTTGCATTTAATGCTTATAGATCTTTTCTTAATCTTGTTATATGCATCACCCCGAATCCTATCAAAATCGCCCACATGCGTGCAGGCAGATCATTCTGAGCCCTTCATTTGGGAAACTTTCCAATTCTGCTGCCGTAGTATTCCTAGCGAAGAAGGGCTCAAAACCGTCTGATCGCATGCGAGCAGTTTGATTGGAACCAAACTCACTATATATTGTATTTAGGTTAATGGCACATAGTGTCATAGACCTCATGTACTCCCACGCTTTGAAACTTATTTTTTTTATAGTTTAATTTTGACAGATACACCTTTTGAATGAAATTTTTTTCACTCATTACCCTAGATAATGCTGGCTTATATTATTCCTAGATGATATTAGTGAGTATATGAGGATAAGAGAGTCAAAAAGAATCTCGTCCAGGGTCTGTTGCCAAATTCAAACTACAAGAGTAACAAGTTGCCATTCTTACCCAAACCATCTTTTTCCCGTTGGAAGCTACAGAAACTTGAATTCCTCGTGTATTAATAGAGGATGAGTAGTTCTTTATGAACGACTCTTGGGTTTAACTTTCAACACTTTCAGAAATTCCATCTCTCACAGCTTCAACTTTTGATATCCAACTCCAGAGCTTTGAATTCTCTTTCTTGAGCTCTAACTTTCATCTTCATTAGAGAAGCCCCTCAATCGTTTATTGAGATTCTTGGCGGCTCAAGTTCAAATCTACTTGTATCTGTGCCAATCATTTGTCATCAAGCAAATAAAACAATAAACTCATATACAATCACAAGACCATCATTCGAAGTTTATAACAATCCATTCAGTACGCAGTCCATTTCTAGTATCCTGAACTCCTTGATATCAAATAAAGTCCTTCCTACATAATCTTCAAGGATCTCTATAGAATCATACAGTAGGCTTAATACAGTACACAAAGTAGTAGTTTAGCTAGAAGATCAGAAAGCCAAGAGCAACGTCATGTACTTCTGTTTGTGCAATTATTGTCACATCAAGCAAACGGAACAACAAGCTGGTATACAATGACAAGATCATTATTAGAAGTTTATAACAATTCATCTAATAAACCATTCAGTTTACTGTCCATTTGCAGTAACCTTAAACACTTGATGTCCAATAGAGTTCCATCTTCCTACATAATCCTCAAGGATCTCTAAGAAATCATACGGTAGGCTTAAGACAGTACAAAGACAGCAGTTCAACTTATCAATCATATAGCCAAAACCACTGTCATTTCACCTTATTGACATCCTCCTCGGGATCGCGAAGAGTTCCAAACATCCAGTCCATCCATATAGTATAATGCCCGTAGTTGTGGCGATAGGTTGTATGGTGAATAGTATGGTAACCGGCGCCCATAACAGGCCATATCTTGCCGTGGATGCAGTCATGAATGTTAGCTGTCCAAACTGCCTCGATGAACAATAGTGCGATGTGGGTCATGAAATGAGTGGGGATGAGAAACAGGCATATGACATGAGGAACGGCTTGCAGGATCCCGTCCAAGGGATGGAATGCTAAACCTGGAAAACAAAATGAATGGTTGATATGCAGCACAAATATCAGAATCTTGTGACGAATAGTTTAAATCTAGGGTTAATTGCAGATCGACCCTTGAACTATTGCCCAATTGCAGATAGACCCCTGAAGGAATTTTTTTGACTCTTTTACCCTTGCAGAAAAAGAAAATTGCTTTTCAGCAAATAGATCGCCCGTAGGCTATGTTACCTAGGTACTTCTAATCTGAAGCCGTACCCATACCCGACACATATCCGTACCCGTACCCGTATTCAAACTCCTTGGACACTCCTTGCATATATGCATACATTCGGGCATGTACTCAATTATACAATACATGTTTTAATTTAAAACACTTGTCATACATTTTCTGGACATATCCTACACTTCACATCCACTTCTCAAAACTCGTTGGACATAGCTCAGCTTCCGAATTATGATTTTGAAGGGTTGTTTGGAATCTTTGGATGTCTAGTTCAAAAACTAGTGATTTTCCAATTTATAATCTACATAATAAAAGAAACACGAAATTGTTATAGGAGTTTTAATTATCATCCTTGTTCTCATATAAATTATTAATTCCAATATATAGTATATGTGTATATAAATATTTATATAGCCATGTCCCTGTACCCTACCTTTTACAAATTTCCCGTGTCCCGTACCCGTACCCATACAGGTATCCGCACCTGTACCTGTACCCATACAACATAGCCCGTAGGTAAAAGAGTCGGGAATCTATCTGCAAGAATAGATCTACTAGGCGTCTATATGCAATTGGGCAATAGTGCAAGGGGTCAATCCTCAATTAACCCAAGTTAAATGATAATTAAGGTAGACACAAGTATACAGTTACTGAGTGTGCAGTTCTTTAAGGAACTATAGTAAGATCGAGCAAAATTAACCCGCCATGCCGCGTCATTAGTTGTAAAAGGTCAAGATAAATAATGACCTAAGCATCTGTTTTAAAATAAATTGTACACCTAGCTATATAAAACTACTAAAATACAAAAGTAAATTTAAATAAATTGTAAAAGGTCAAGATAAATAATGACCTAAGAATCTGTTTTAAAATAAATTGTACACCAAAAATATAACAACTTGCCCTGCTATATAAAACTACTGAAATACAAAGTAAACTTAAATTTAATTTGATTAAACATTTTAGGTCGAAAGTGGGTGGGTTTAAAAACAAATGGGCATAAAACTTTGGTTTATGGACAATAACTCTTTTAGAAGTGGGTGAGCTAAAAATTTGAAAATTTTTACTTTATAAGCAAAAATAATCTATATGATGCGACATTAGTGTGAAAAGAGAAATAATAGTATAAGCATTTTGTTTTAAAATGCACCACATAACTAATCACTTGGAACAAAAATATAGCAAGTTACAGGAATATAGCACCTTACAACTTATTCCAAGCTGCTAAAATTCTTCCTTACAACGTAAACCAAACTGCTAAATTATAAAGTGGGTTTACAATTAGTTTTGTGAAGTGTTTTAAGTCTAAGAGTGATTTGGAAGCGGGTAAGTTAAAAAATAAATAGGGATAAAACTTTGGGTTCATAGGCAAAAAGTCCTCTTTCAAAGTGGGCAGGGTTAAAATAAAAAGATATCAGTATTTTAAAAATAGGCCGATTTCATCGATTTATCACCGATATATAGGGTTTGGGCTATGGCCGATACGATTTTGCAAAAATATATCGCATATAGTTTTGGGTCGATTTTTCCCGATATATCGGTGTAAATCCGATAAAGCGGCCGATTTCTCGTGGACTAAAAAATGTCCGATTTTCTACAATTTACATTCTAAGTGAACTGGTTCGGGTTTGGGGACAAAACCCTCTTTTTTCCATACCCGACCCGCATACACTAAACAAAAACAATGCTATTCTATTCTATTTTGCATCCACTAAACAAAAACAATTGGTAAGTGATCATAAACATGTGTTATTTGCGTATTAGTATGTTTATTTTTTATTAAATGGGCTTAGATTACATTTTAAGATATTGTATTATATATGCTCACCATCCGATATAACACTCCGATTTTTACTACTTATCCCCGATATATCCCGATAACTAGGATCCGATATGAATTTTAGCCGTCCAATATATTTCCGATAACCGATATTTAAAATGTTGATAGAGGTTAAACTTTTGGTTTATAGACAAAAGAATCTTTGAAAAGGATGGCTCAAAAGTAAATTAGGGTATAACTTTAGGTTTATAGGCTAAAAAATACTCATGTATGAGTTTAAAAATAAATGGAGGTAAGACTTTGGGTTTGTAGTTAAAAAAAATTACAAAAACTTTGGTCTTGCCCAAATTCGAACTCTGTACCACTTGATTCTAATCGTAGAGTCACTCCAATGACTACGTTGTCTTCTAGTTATAATTCACATCTTCTTCTATATGGTTAGTTTTCAGGAACGTAAGCACTGTTCATCCCCATTAACTTTAGTATATAGTATAATTTAATGAAAACCAGTAGAAAAGTTATGAAGGGTGGAGAAACTTATCATCAGTCTGCTATGAATATAGTTATGTATTCGGGGTAGGGAATAATTTGGCGAGTTTCAAATTTTGGAATTTGTGAAAAATATTATGTAAATTCTGGAACTAGTCATCAAAAGATTGGTTCTAGAAAATAGATAGCAATGGGACATTACTATTTTGATGCATACAGAAAAACTCTGTTACCAATATATAAGGAAATGAATTGTGCAGAGCTCTTGGGGTATAAGAGTTGAGTAACATGCCAGTGTTCAAATCCTACATCGGGCCCAAATAAGAACTCCTTGAAAAGCCAAAAATTTCTGATAAAAAGAATGTGACTTTTATGAATCATTTGTAGCGCTGATAGCGAATAACTTGGTAAAAATCAGTCAGACAAATATAACATGAATCTGTTCACTGCCATATAAAGATTAGATCATAGAACATTAATGTTGATCTAAATTATAATGCTAGGAGAGTAAAATATCATTCAATGTTTATTAAACCCTAGTAGAAAAAAAACATCTTACATTATTATATAACAATCTTAAAAGTCATATTAGCATACAAATAAAGAAACTAGAATATAAAAATGATGTCAATATTACAATTATTCATATTCTTTTTATATCTGTCATGTAACTTTGAATAAATATGGTTGTGCAGTGATTTTTAAATCTTGTTCTTACAGGCCTCTAATGATATAGAGAATTGTCTATATACTTGATAATTTTTATCTTAATTGGCTGGCAACAAAATTGCTTGGTTTCCTGATATAAACAATGAGAAAATGGTGAATTGGTATTTCCTCAAACTAACAAGATAAATTTAGGGGATTGAACTTTTCAAATTGAAATTTTTTAGGAAAGGGGTTGATAAATTTCCTAACATACCTAAGAAGAGAAATTTTGGAGTTTGACTAGTCTCCAAATCAAAAGCAGTAAAGAAAAGCTGGAGAGAACACCCAAAACAATCTGAGGCTTAAAGTTCCCTAACATTTCACCAGACCTATGCCGATCCATCATTAATAATCTGTGATGGGTATAGTTTCGCATCAGTTATTTAAATGGCACCTTCTAAGTTAATTTCATGTTTCTACATTCAACCCATTAGGCCAGATAGCAAAAAGAATTATTATCATATAATGGTATGTGCCTGGTAACTACTAAATGAGTCTAGCATACTGCATGAAGGAAACATCAACAGCATTAATGTAATAATGCATGTAAAAATCAATTAAAGGGAACAACTTCTAGAAAAGAACTATTTAGTAGCTTCTCTGAGATGAGAACTCTTCTGCTACCTTGGCATAAAGATAATAAACTACTAATATAACATAAAAAAAAAACATCATAAGCATATCCTACGTAAAAGTCTATGATAGTGTATTGCATGCATTTGGAACTGCACTGCAGAGCCAACTGCAAGCAACTAAACCCACATTAAATATACGTAGGGTTCTGGGCAATATCAGATACATATCTGAAGAAGATCAGCAACCTTAACTTTCAAAGTGACAAGTTATATATCTTCGCAAAATGGGAAACCGTCCTGACCCAATCACTTAAATAACTGATGATCCTGATGCATTGGATATATGCTTTACGTCTGGATCCAATTTAAACTCTATATATCAAATTTGACTCTATGCAAAACCATCCCCCATCCTTCTCTTGAACCCAACTCAAATAACTCAAGTGTTGATGCTCCAAACCCTTCCGAGCAAGTTGCAACCAGTCTGAAAACCTCTGCTTTACCACTAATGTTGCATATGTACGCTCACGGGTCAGTGTCGTAAATATATAATTGTATGTGTGCTCCTGCATGCGTGTTCTGATATAAAAAAGCGAGTAGGGAAAAAAATTGGAGGGATGAGGACATTTCCTTCAATTGTACGTATACATGTGTGAGGTCCATGATGGAGCTAGGGATATATGGAAGCATCAATGAAATGTTATACACAAAATCTTAATCACTCAATATCCTTAGTAAATAAAATCGTTTAGAACACATCCCATCAACAAAAGTCATCCATTAAACTTCACAACAAATTGGCATTAAAAAATTAGCACGAACGCATTGTAAGGAGTTTTATAAGATTTAGATTCATGCTCAAACGTAAGCGAAGAGTTGAAAAGCTAAGTCGCTTTTCTACCATGACATCTACGGATTACAGATACAAACTAAACATCCTACATTATGTCCTAAACATTATACTAGCAGAACATCCCAGAAAAGATGGATGAAATTATGAAACTTGAAACCTTTAACTAAATAAAGCTTATTATAATTATTTAACCAAAAAGTGCTGCTCGGAATCAATTAGCATTTTGGAAAAAGAAAAGGTAAAATTTTTACCTGCAAATGGTGAAAGCGTGTTCTGCTTATTATAAATATGGTGTGTGGCATGAAGATGCTTGTATAATGGCTTTATATCATGCAACTCTCTGTGCATCCAATATATCCCAAACTCGCAAGTGGCTAGATATATCACCAAATAGATGATGTACAAGGGCCAACCAACTTCACTAATACTTGAATAGCATCTTGTCCAGCCACTTTCAACCATGAACTCTGACAGTGTTGGAAGAGCACAGTACCATGGCATAGCTTTCATTGCAACTTTTATTTGTAAAAGCATGGCATTGTTTGAAGGAATTGCATCTGGTCATAGATAAATGTATAGAAATAAGCAGAGGATAATGTGGCAGAAATATCAAAATAGTGTTTTAATATCCTAAGGTGTATGAAGCTTTCATGTGAACCATTTAAGAGTTTTAATTGCCAAATAATTTGAAATAGAATACTGATGGATATAGAAGGCATATGTTCTCTGGAAAATATATGATCGGTCCAATGTAACAAAAGCTTAACAGAAACCTCTTTAAAGACTATCCGCAATACAGAGAACTTCAGAATAGTATATAATTGAATCAAAGAGAAGTAGATGTAAAATCATATAAGTGATCATTGCAGTTTATCGCAAAGGGGAGGGAATTGCATATGTTTGGAAGCATTATCATGGTCATGAAGCAGTTTTATTTGTTATCTTTAAGATAACTATATATACATGTATAGTAAACGGGGGCTGGTGTGTCAGCCCACCTTCTTGGCCAGTAAGTTGCTGATATGGTGCACATCCAAAAGCCCCTACAGCCCACATCATTAATACATCAAATGGTAAGTGAATTTCTGGATGTGTAAACACATCAGCGACACACTAAACCTTGTTTATATATATATAGGAAATAATAGGTATGAGGTGGCACCTCATTTTGTTAATGAGCAGTGAGCACCAAGGATAGACATGTGATGGCCGATCTCTTGGTAGCTCATTTTGTTAATGAGCACTAAGGGGTAGGAGGTGCGTGCCTCACCACTCCTATCTCTTGGTAGCCATTTTGTTACATGAGGTGGCAGCTCATATACACTACACCTATTTACACACAGAGAGGTATAGTGTATATGAGCTGCCACCTCATGTAACAAAATGACTACCAAGAGATAGGAGTGGTGAGGTTCACCTACTCCAATGTGACTAGCAGTAGGTGTCACTCATCTATCTGTTCAGGATTTCTTCTCTTCGAGCCATATATATCTTCCCTTTTTCTTCCTCTTTTGCCAATTAAAGTTCAAAAGCATAAATATAGTCATATGAGTTGGTCGTCTATCAAAATGTATTTTTAAAATAAGTGAAACTGAAAAAGTCTTGTTCATTCTTTTTTTTTTTTTAATTGTGTTAGTAAGACTGCAACCAAAACCAAATGAAGTGTGTGAAAAAATAATTGCAAATTAAAAAAATTAATTATGTCAAAGTTTCCAAATAATTTCAATAGGATCATAATTCACAAGCCCACTTTAACAAGGATTTTATAACCCAAATCAAGAATGCAAAATTCTCAGAGCACTGAGAAGCGAAAAGTAGAAATCTACTTTTAATAGTTTAGCTTTTAAATTTAAGAAATAATCCAAAGGCTAGATGACCAATTTGTAATTCTTTCCTCCAGTTATCTTCGCAATAAATTAGCAACCTAGAGCTAGCAGCTTTAAAGCCCTGTCAATCATCAAAAGTTTTCTCATAAAGCTCAAGTTGTAAAACTCATTTCGTCATGCTTATTTTCATAAAGCTCAACATCTATGGTCTATCTGTTCCATAAAGAAGGTTTCGCAAAAACAAATTGTACAGTAGTTTCAATAATAATATTTTTCAGGTTTTTGAGGACAATCTGCAAACAGAACAATCCCGACAAGTTGAGCAGAAGAGGGCCTCTTAAAGATCACATGATTAAAATATTGGATTCGGAAGAAGAAAGATTGCACAAATCATACATGGGTTTTCTGTATATATACCCCTTAACTCATTGGCATTTGCATAATTACTATCCAAATCTCAGTATTTGCAGAACAACCACCAATTCATCTTCTACACTGAAAAAATCCCCCCCAGTTCAAGCGGTGTTAGTTATCAAACGGATTAGAAGTATTGTTTACTGCTCCCTTTGTTAAAACAAAAAAATCAGCCTTTTACGCCCTTAGCAGCCAATGTACTCAGCAAGTTGCTCACTTGCAATGGCACCAACCATGCCAATCCAAATATCGAGAAAGGGTATTAGTTATCAAACTGTTTAGAAGTATTCTTATTGTTTCCCCTTTCTCAAATCATAAAAAATTGAGCTTTTATCCCCAACCCCAACCCTCAAATCCCCCCCCCCCCCAAAAAAAAAGTACTCAGCCAGTTACCCACGTATTGGGAGAAGTTTGTGGGGTTCTTGACTCAACTGGGTTGAAGGAGGTTGTGTTATTCCATGGATTCCGAAGCAGAAAGGTGGTCTTGATCCGCTGGCTGAAGATGAGATCCAAGGCCAAAACCCACTCTAGAGAAGAAAAAAATGGGGGCTGAGTTGGGCTTAATTTTGGCTAGAGAAGAGCAATGGCTAGGTGGGCAAATAAAGAGAAGCTGGCATTGAGCTTTTTTATTTAAGATTGTAATTTGAAAGTAATTAACTGACAAGGATAATTATTTATTTTAAAAATTTTAATAGAACTGAAAGGAGTATACCGAGCGAGTATATTCCCTAACATATAATAAGTGAGGGGTATTTTTTTCAATGTTGATGAATTGGGGGTAATTTTGAAAATTATGATATATGGGAGGTAATTTTGCAAATATCGATGATTTAAGGGGTATATATACGAAAAACCCATAATAAAACTAGGTTCCTCTTTCTGGGTGTCTAAACTAGAACAGCCTAAAATGTCATGATATAGAACTTATGTCAACTTCAACAAGAATCGTTAGTTGGATTCAGTAAAAGAGACAGCCTAACACCAAATAAAGACAGCTAACAAGTAATCCAAGTTGACAATTCGATTATGTTAATTTGAACAACTAAGGCAACTACCACCAGGCTGTACATAACAAAAATGCAAGTTTTTCCCTGATCAGAACATGCTAGGTTATGTAGTACTACTCTCAGTTGAGAAAGCTCCCAAAAAAATTTTTGATTTTCTAATTAAATTTCAGTTTGATGTCAACCACCTTCTGTATTTATCTAATCCTTTGATATGGCAGCTATAAATCAGGGTTGGGGAAAGTAACCTGATAAAGGGGTAAGACAATATATTTTGAACATACGGAAAGGAGTGGCACTCTTGAAAGAACCTAATTGAAAATTTTTCATTCTTCTTTCTACAAGAATATGTTCCATCCCTACTTCAAGCATAATACACACATACATTATCCATTTAAGTTGAACCAAGATAAGAAGTCTGAACATGCAAGAGGACTTCAGAACAGAGCACTAATAATAAAGCAGACAACATTACATACAGTAGACAATCACAACAACACAAAAACAGCTTACCACTCACAGTGGTATAATCTTCAGATAAATGGCCAAAATAATACATTACAAGTGCATACAAGTGTGGAGGACAAGAGTTCTATAATTTGATACTGACAATGACTAAAAACTGCAAAATCCTAGAGACAAGTAGCAAATGGACTTGAAAATGTGTTCTTAGGCCTGAACAGTATTCACCAAAAATCAAAATTCAAAGGATAGCTGTAAGGTCCTTTTGATTCAAAGAAACTTGTATCGGAAACCCATAAGATTAGAGGAGTAATAGAACACAACAAGCTTGCTTCACTCATTTTGAATGTCATACTATAAATTAATTTGACAAGCCAAAGGAGCATTAGCGAGTTAGACTTGCTAAGACTCTATTTGTTATCAGGCAGTAAATGATGGTCTAATTACAGGACCCCCAGATACTATCGGGACAAGGGACCACCATTAACATATAATCATCAAAATGAATGAATACTACAGAATGCCCAATATCATATTTTTACCTCCTAATCTCCTACAATATCGAAGACAGACAGCCCCAAAGTGACCATAGCAAAGATTGTTCTTCAAAAGACATTTTCCATGAGGATTTAACACAAAAGACACAAAGGTAATACTAGTTGGAACAAGAACAATACTCTTAAAGAAAACAGTGATACAAATATAAACAAAATATCCAAAAACACAACTTTCGCCACACAGTGCTGACTCAAAAAATTAAAATAAGAAAATAAAACTGAAAGAGTGGCAATTTATTTAAAAAGAAACTTGGCTCCTTCAGAAAGAATTCGAAAGCAGATACTTCCCTTGGAATCCAATAACCGGAAAACACATTTAAGATGTGCTCGGTTCTACAATGCCCTTCAAGTCATGAAAAAACAAGTGGTTTCAGGCTTATTTTCAATCCAATAGGCATAAATTTATGACTGAAACTAGGAGTTTTTTTTCATTTCATTGCCTGTAACATTTGAAACCTTACAAAACACCCTATAGAAGGGTTTTGAATTGGTGTAGATATCAAAAAACTGCCATGAAATATTAGGGATTTACAGGTAACTATCCTGACAATTCTTATTTGAGAAAACTACCGCAATTTTTTTCACTAAACTACCATGACTGTCATAAGTGAAAATTATCACATGATAGAATGACTTTTCTGGACAACTTTACCCGCATTTAGTTTATATAAATACTCTCTCATCATCAACCTCTTAACAACATGATAGGGGTATTTTGGTCTTTTTAACTGCACCATCAACACCAGTAGGGGGTTTTCAGCTGATTTGAAAGTTTAACGTTGTTTTTCTAATAATAAAAAAATAGTTCATGGAAGATTACTGCAAAACCCCAAATATTGATCATAATTGAAGATATACTGTCTTTTTTTTTTTTTGCGTCAGTAGATATACTCAGTTCTAAAATGAGCTAAAACTCAAATATCACGCAGTTCTAGTTTTATCCGATAATGCCTCAAACAAACACAAAGTGGACTCCTGAGAATAACAGGTTGTTTAGTATAATGGTCGACAATACTTCAAACCTAACAAAAACTCGTGTATAAGGATTTTTAAGAGCTTAGATAATACAACAATAACAACAACAACAAAGCCTTTATCCCAAATTTTTGGGTCGGCTACATGAATTTTGTTCTTCCATTCAATTCTATTTTGGGTCATCTCCTCCGTTAAGTTAGCTATTATCATATCCTTCTTAATTGCTTACAACCAAGCTCTTTTAAGGCTCCCTCTATATCTCTAGGTCACCCAATTTTTTAAGAGTTTAGATCATGATCAAATTTTTGGTACAACAATTTGCGCTCCCCAAACCAGAAATTTAAGTAATATTATATTTCCAATCATCCATTTCTTTACTACTTGATCCCCTGATAAAGAAGAAGGCAAATTCACTTTATTTCTTTCCATTGTAGAAACATCATATGATATAAATAAAATTAAACGGATGGATTTTCCGCTTGCTTCCAAAATCAAAGCTAAATATATAAATTCCATGTCCAACAAAATAAAAGACCTACTAAACCACACAAAGGTGTTTGTCATATTAGATCACGAAATCTTCTTTAATTGTTGATTAGACCACCCCCAACCCTTCAAATTAGACCCCAAATCTCTGAAGTTGGTTTAGAAAAAAACCCTTGGATGGATTCCGCCTGAAATCTTTACCATAGTATGTGAATTGTTAACCATCATTGTTAAATTGCATTAATACCATTATTAGTTAGGTTTTCTCCTACTCTATTTTTTGTGGTTCCCAATCTCTCTCCTCTCCCTCTACTTCCCCAATCTCTCACCCTTTTTTTCTTCTGATCTTCCCGAATCCCAATATTTCTCCCTTTTCTTCATCAAGGACATAAAGGTCTAAAGAGAAGTAGACAGACAGTAACAGCAAAAATTGAGAAACTAAAATTAAATCTAATAACATTGTGTTTTATTTAAGACAGCTTAATGGATTTGGGGGTCTAATTTAGAAATAGAGTTAATTGCACATAGAGTCCATGTACTATCACTGTTTTGAACTTACTAGTTTGTAGTTTTATTTTAGCAGACAGATCCCAGTGAAATTTTTTTGACTCTTTCATTGTTTACCCTCTACAGACACACGCACTAATTTTACCTGGGAGCAATATCTGCCAAAATTTCATCTAGAGTAAAAGAGTCAAAAAAAATGTAAACCAGGGAGTCCATCTTCCAAGAAACTATAGGGTAGCAAGTTCAAGACGACACTATCGGGGGGTCTATGTGCAATTAAACCTAAGATGTGAAAGATTTGAGAGTTCAATTAAGGCTCTGGACCCTAATTGCCCAACCCCCCCCCCCCCCCCCCCAAAAAAAACAACCAAAAAAACTAAATTTGTTCCTCCCCGCTAAACCATTGAATTTGTCTCCTGTTTACCCTCTACAAACTCACACACACAAATTTAACCTGGGAGCAATATCTGCCAAAATTTCATCTAGAGTATAAAGAGTCAAAAAAAAAATAATGTAAACCAGGGAGTCCATCTTCCAATAAACTATAGGGTGGCAAGTTCAAGACAATGACACTATCGGGGGTCTATGCGCAATTAAACCTTATATGTGAAAGATTTGAGAGCGCAACATACAATTAAGGCTCTCTAAATCCATTTAAAACATTTACAATTAAGGGTAGTAAGGACAATTTTAATAATTTAGGGGGCAAAGTGAAAAGGTAAAAATTTACTAGTCTAGGGCGCAGGTAGAGTATGGAGCCTACAATTAAAGGAAGATCTGGGGAGTCTAATATGAGGCAAACCCAAAAAAAGAACTTAGTCCTCATTTGAACAATGTAAAATCTACTTTACCCTTTGACTATTTACTGCAGCTTTACGACTCAAATCTAATAATACATCTCAATTACATTCTTGAACCTTCGTAATCAAGAATTAAAACTCATTAAAAAATCAAAATAAAAAATCCAAATAAATTAAATTCCAGGGTTTCCATGAGGAAAAAAAAAAGTCACCTTTGGGGACGTAGACATTGCGCTTGAGGTAGTAGATGTAGAAGCACCATAGAAATCCTGAGACGAAGTAGAGGAGGGTCCCACCGATGTAGTTCCTGAGCCAGGCCCTAATGGGCCGGGGAAGAGGCTGCCAGGCCCAGTCCGGTAGCAGGGTGGTGAGCACAATGTCGTTGTACCAGTCGGTCTCCTCAACGAAATTGTGGAGGTAATCGGCGCGCTCCATTGGGGTGAGCTCCCCGGGCGGTGACGGGATCGCCGAATGATTTTGGGGAAGGGGAGGAGACGAGAGAGTGCGGAGTTAGAGAGGCTGTCAAGGGTTTTTATAGCTGTGGGAAAATTATTTCGCTGCCCTGTTTGTTGAGTGTAATTTGCTTTGATGCCCCCAAAGTGTGCTAACTATTGTCTCAATAACATCTTAATAAATAATACTAATATGAAAATATTTTTAGAAAATTATTGCCAAAAATGATATAATTATTGAGGACATATGTTAAAATTTTTGAAATCTTGACACACATAGGGGTAGAACCAAAAAAATAGTTTTCCTTAAATAATAGAAATAAATAATAATAGCGGTCCATACCACCAACTTGTGATTTAAGTGGTTTGGCTATATCATTGTGATCCTGGAGTGTTTGTTTTTCGGACATTTAGACTTTTAACTATGATGTGAATATATTGATCATTACAATTGTTGTCATCTGAATATGTTCCATGTTAACAACACATCAAGGAGTGTGGATTGAAGGGACACGCTAACCTCTGTTTACTTTTGAATAAAACTCATATTTTGATGTTTCCTTTGTCTAATTCTAGTTAAGAATTTTTAATATGGAATAAACTTAAAACTCAGGGGCTTGAGATAAATAACTTTCAGAATTATGACATATGCTTTTTTCTATGATAACATTGGTATTCTTTATTTTTATTGGTAAATTACTAAATTTCAAAATTATGACATCTTTTTTTTCTATGATAATATTGGGATCTTTGTTTTATTGGCAGCGTAGGGTTTTCTCTGTGAGTAATGTTACTCGTGTTAAATTTGTAGCATTACAATTTTTTCTACTATAATTTTGTATTATTAGAGAATAAACAAGATGTACTCACCAGTGATTTTCGAATCAAAGTAAAAAATCTGACATATATTAATGTTATTTTCTTAAAAGATAAGTGTCATACCATGACCATTGTATATAATAAACATCTTTCTTTTTTCAGAATGGAGGGTAATGACATATATTAATGTTATTTTCTTAAAAGATAAGAGTCATACCATGAACCAAGTCACCACTTTGCAATGACTCTTGGAAGTGCACATTTTCAGTGTATCTACTTAATTTAGAATATTATTATTTTTAGAATATAAAAATATTCTAAAAATATTCCAAGAGTCACCACTTTGCAATGACTCTTGGAAGTGCATATTTTCAGTGTATCTACTTAATTTAATATATTATTATTTTTAGAATATAAAAATATAATTTTCAATCATCACTACAACGTCTTCAAAGTTTTCAAAGTTTTGATTTAATGATTGGGTTATTTTACATATTATCAAAGCAATCCAGGTTCAAATTCTACTGAACATGAACTTAATACAGATTTTATAAAAATTGACCGATAACCGACTCAAACTTTCAGCCCATGACAACATTCAAGCTGCTGGGACATGTTAAAATTATATTATGATTTTAGATAGTTCTTTGCGTTAAATGGAGAGAAAATTGAAATGGATCATCTCGTTTATCTAGAGATGCCTACGCTCAAGTCGCATTATTAATTTCAGTTAAAGTATCAGCCATGGGCCCACGCCAGGTTTAAATATGTGGGTGCATTGGAATAGATCTCTTACAACGCATCGATAGTTTTTTACATGTTGGAGGACACGTGGCTGTCGAAGGATTGGCTGTATTGTTCTCTGGTTCGCGGTCTTCGTTGATGCTTCGTGTCGTGGAGTTTGCTGTTTGCATGAGGAAGCTCGTGGGAGTAAAGAAATGAAACGCGATGCACGTGGCTTGCACGAGAGAATAGATTATGAATTCCTTTTCTATATTCTCGTTCATCTTCAACGCTTTCTTCGTCCGCATGGGCGGGTGTCAGTTTTTTTTTTTTTTTTTTTTTCAATTTTTGGGTAAAATTCACTTAAACTCCCTGAATTTTGGACGTTTCGTACGTACATTGCCCCTAAATTTTTCTGTTCCACCAAACACTCGGAACTTATCTCACTTAATCGTCCAAGGTAACACCATAATCTTTGACAAGTCACGTATCAAACATGTGACACCAAAGGACGAAAATACCGTTTAGTTTATTAAAAATTATCTTTTTGTCTTTTTTTTCCCCTCAAAATTTTTTTTTTTTTTTTGACAGGTAATGAGGTCAGGTGGCATGGTTGAAAAAACATCAAAGTTTAGGAGGATTAAGTGAGACATCCCAAAGTTATGCGGTTTAAGTGGAATAAATAAATTTTGGGGTGGTTCTGTGCAAAACCTCCCAAAATTCAGGGGGTTAAGTGAAATTCCCCCTTCTTTCTTTCAGCCTTCCTTACCATACACTCCTCTACATCTCTTCCCACTGAAAGAAAGGGTTTGAAATCCAATATATTAAGCATCTCCATGACTAATGTGTATAATAACTAGCAATTAATTGTACATAACTGATGAAAAAAAAGAGTGGTAATGATGAGAGCATGAACAAAGGTTGATATTGCATAGATGATTTTTAAGTGGATGATAGAAGCCCAAGCCCCTTCCCTCAAACCCATGGCCATTCGCAATGCTGTGCGATTTTGGGATTTTAACTTTCTTGGATCTACAAAGCTAGGTTTGCACGTGGTTTTAAGTCCATGTCCGCATATATACTAAATACATGTATTATCAATGAAATATGGTTACAGATATGTATATAGTGAAATATTAGGATCCGTATCTGAGATGTAGGAATATACGTTGATCATTCAGTTGCAATTATTTTAATCCTTAAATTAATGAGTTTATGATTTATTTTGATGATCAAGAGATCTAATCTTAAATTTTTACACTCTTGTTGTATGATGTGGATTGTTTTTTTTTTTAAACCTTATCTAGTTTCCTCATATTATATTTTGTATTTGAGTGTATATCTGCATGACTGCATATGTATTTATATGCATATCGATTTTTAGCTGGTATGAGTATGAGTTTTATTTACCGAATGATAATATGATAAATATCATATATGATTTGCATCCAATCCGTTTGCATCCCCAGTTAGAAAGCTGATACCTCAACTGCCCATCTATTTTTAATTTTGCGGCTGTGAAATCATTTCGCCAGATGAATGAATATAAGACCACTTCCCATACACAAGTGGTTCGAATAGAATTTATGTTTGTTTTGCAAGGCCAACAGTCATAATTTTCTTTATGTTGGGCTGCTGACAGTATCATGCACGCGGCCCAGAAACTCCAAGCTGATCACACCGTTGGGCCTTTGTTCTTGAAGCTACTCTTCTAAAATGTTCTAAAATGGCCGACAGTAAGCTAGAGTTTCGTCCCCATGGGAAAAATCTTCTTGGGCCGCTCCTATCAAAACACCAGATTACAAAATCCAAAGGAAATTGGTTCTGAGGAAGTAACCCATATTATTTTTTCTGATTGAAGTAGATGAAAAGAACATCAATCTCATCAAATCGGGGGGAAAAAAACTTTTTCACAAATTGATTGGATTTTGGACCTATCTAATAATTGCGTTAGCAACATAGCAAAAAAAACTTTATCACAAATTGATGATAGTAAAAATGGAAGACATAAATGATCATAGAGACATAGAAAGTTAATGGGGCTCTACAATCAATGTGATCATCATTGTTCTCCAAGTGTAGCCGGGTTAGATTCCACTAATAATCAATGAAGGATTATAACCAAACTCTTATCTTACCTTCCTCGCATCTGTATTTCTCTTTTTTGGATAAAGAAATAATTTTGTAGGAGTCCAATTCAGGTCCCATGTATACGTGAATTCTCCTAGCACCTTTAGGTTTCATATTTGACTTTTTTACTTCTTCCCATATCATTTAGCTCTAATACCATTTGTTGGTGGGGGGGAGGATATGGGTTTCTCATATGAAATCAAAATTATAGGTTTACTAAAAATTCATATGAAATTCAATAAAGATCATATTAAAAATTGTTGAGGTTGTTAATATGCGAGTATAGTCACACATTGAATAGGATTAAAAAGAGTCATGAGTTTAAAATAAACTTTGGGGTCAATACCTAGTAGCTATAGCTTTTGAGTTAAAAATTGATTCCCAGCCTCTGTTTAAAGCCCATCAAGTCTTAGTTGGACCTGGTTTCCCCCAACAAATGGTATTAGAGCTAATGTTATGATCCAAGTAATTTAAAAAAAAGGAAGAAGAAGTAAAAAGAAGACCAACGTGAAGCCCGAATGTGTTAGAAGATCCCACATATACCTGAATTGGACACCTACAAAATTATTGGCTTTATCCAGATACACAAGGAAGGTAAGATAGATTATTAGTGGAATGTAACCCGGTTGCACTTCGAACTTTGAGGACATTGATAATCACATTGATTGCAAAATCTCAATGATCGTTTATGTTTTCCGTTTTCACTAGCAACAATTTGTGATAAAGTTTTTTTTTGCTATGTTGCCAACGCAATTATTAGATAGGGCCAAAATCCAGTAAATCGTAAAGATAATTGGACCTTCACTTAATCAATAGTTATTCAAAAACTAGTCAGCACCCTTGTTCTTCCGTAAAAACCACGAAGCATATCAACACCATCTAAGCTATTAATCTCAAGAATATAACCATGAACATAATGATTTCATTACTCAACAAGCGAATTAATTATACTGTATATTCTTGTCTAAGAAAATCTACATATTTATTCAAATACTCATAATAAACTACATCGTAAAAAATTTCTCACTAAAAAGTCATCAATAAAATCATAGTATCATACTTGATGGAATATTGTCAAAATAATAGTTCATGTAAATGAAAAGTAAGTAGGTTTATATTTCAAATCATAATAAGTTCTTTGGCTGTCCTTTATCCTTGTTCATGATTGAGTCAGCTCAGTTCTAATTTCTCACAGCAACTGCTTCCTATTGTGGCGTGTGATCGGTTGTAGGTAGCTGCAAAACGCCAACTTCTTAACTTGTGAACATATATGGGAGGCTAAATTATAAAATTGGTATTTTTTAAAATCTCTCTTAACCATTTTAGCATTAAAAGTTTCTTCAGTGACCTTTTGGTATTAAAAGTCTACTCATTCTGCAATTAGGCATTTCTCTTTGCTGCCAATGAAAATTTGGAGAATTTGTTGTCAATTTCAAACACAATTTGCAGCAAAAAAAATATGTTCATTCAATTGAATCCTAATAATCATCCTACTAACCATCTACATCTTCAAAACCACATAAAAAGTCAAGAAATTTACAATTTTATTTGTGTCATGTCATCTAAATCCAACCACATTAGTTAAATAAAGTCATACCAGTATTCTAATAATGCTGAAATTAAATCACGCAAAGTCACATGTAATTTTCTGCCATATTTCTTTATGACGGTGAATAAATATCTAATGCACATTTTGCATATTTTCAATACCAAGAAGTGGCCAAAGAAATTTTTAATACCAAACCAGCTAATGGGGTGTTACCACAACTACCTATTTAGTAATTTAGCTCATATTTGAGGTGTACCCTGATCGAGTCAAGTATCAACATTTTTTAGTTTGTACAGGCTATGTGTTTCAGACACGCTTGAATTCTTTAAAAATATCAAATGGTGTAGACTTTCTTTCCAAGAAATATACTTGTAATTTTCTGTTGATCATCAGTGAAGATAATTAAGTATGAGAGAAGTTGGTTCTAAAGTAACTACAAATCATGTATGCATGCACCAATTAGAGTAGTTTTGATCTTTTCTTGATCCATTCTTGGGAAAGGCTATTTCCTGGTGCCTTGCTAATGTGCGCACCTTGTACACATGGTCGGAATATTGGGTTCGATCCACCATATTAGTTTTAGCTAGTGGATTTAAGCTAACAAAATTTAAGTACGCTGAGTGAAGTTATCACTTTCACTTATAGTGGAAGTTATCAAATTTGTTTTCTCAAAAAAAAAAAAAAAAAAAAAAAGAAAAGAAAAGTGTTATCACTTTCAAGACTCATATCAACGAGTACATGAATCAATTTTGTTGAGACGAAGGATAAGAATATTAATCTTTTAATCATTTGTATATTTGCTAACAACCTTGAATTTGCATATTTACATGTGTATTACATAGTATGTTGTTTTTCATGTTGTGGATACACAGTACATTGGAAATATATTGACGAGTATAATCCTTCCAGGGAAGGAAAAAAAAGAAAAAAAAAAAAGAAACAGCCTCAAGAAAAATGAATGTACAATCATATTTCTAGAATTTGTACAATTGATCTACATGTATAAAACGAATTAATGAATACAATTTGCAATTAAATACATTTTGAATTAATGCCATAATAATACAACTAATTTGCAAGTGTTACCAATCGTTATCCCCCAAAATTTCAACCAAACCCCATCACCTTTGGCGCGAACAGCTCGAACCTAATCAGCGCGTTCGGCAAAAACTTGCGCGCGAACAAGAAGCAAACGTTCGTCGGCTGCCCATTATACGTGCACGTGCTCCCCTCCCTCATCCACCTTAGCAGCTCCGGCGTCACCTGCTTCCGGTAGTACCTCGCCGGGTGGGGCCCGCCCAGCGACCAGTTGACGAACGTCACGCTCCGGTTCGAGTTCTTCGCCCCGTACTTTATGTTGATCATCGTCGGCAGATAATGCTCGTCTGCATAGCAACCCCACTGTGCATGACAAAACTTCTGAAACACAGGAAAGTAGAAGTTATCGGAGACGATAGCGACGGCTAATTCGCGGTCGACTTCGAACCACTGCGAGGATTTGCGCCATTGGTCGATGTGGATCTGTGGGAGCATGGATTTGCTGTAGCGGCCTCGGCCTGTGGAGCTCGGGTCGTCGTAGAGGCTGACGAAGGTTTGGGTGGAGTTGATAAGGTAGGAGTAGATGGTTTCGAAGTTCCAGAGGGGGACACAGGCTTCGGAGAGGAGGACGAAGCGTTGGTTGGAGAAGTCGAGGAGGGCGTTGGCGAGGAGGCGGCGCTCAGCTTCGATCATGTTTACTTCGCCCCATTCGACTGGCTGAGATTCAGGGAAGAATTGGATTGTAGTAGAATTAGATGATGAATTGCGATAATAAACTAAGTGAAAGATGCAATCTATATATTAATTGGGTAGAGATCCTCTACATCCTTAGTTGCGGAGAAACTCTACAATTCACCAATTAAATTTACTCATTCAGCGGACCACATGAATGATATTAATTATTTAAATTACATTAAAAAGTGTTTAATTGTGAAACCTACTGAGATAAACCAATAGTATTAGTCCACATAGCTAATTATGGATTTGTTCTACAATCAAGATTGTAGAGAATCCCGACCTCCCAAACTAGGGGTTCAATAGTTCAATTTTAAACATTGGGGTAAAATGGGAGTTGAAGTTGTTCCACAGACTTTGGAGCAAAATTTGGTGTTAATTAATGGCACCAAATTTCAAATGGACTCGGAATTTAGTTTTCCACTAATATTCGTCCTAAACTTTTTTTGGCATCATATCTTACTTGAAAAAATCTTTGCATGAAGAAATGACGAATGGAGTACATCCACCTTAAAATTCTTGCTATAGGTAGAATAAATTAGGACTCCTTTATCAATAATACCTTTAACGAGCCTTTGAGAGGGAACAACTACCTAACTATATATTCTCCATCTAGCTAACAAACTATAGTGATGGATATCAAAGAGCATTAAATTTCTAACTGTTTCAGCCAAAAGCTTTGTCCTTAAAAGTAGTACAGTTCGGATTTCGATCCTCTCTACTATAAAAAAAGTAGTTGAGGGATTACTACTTTTTATGACAATCGTTGATTAATTTGTGGTTGATTATGATTTATTCTAAATCTAACACTCATCATATCCCCCACATATTACACTCATTCCTAATTCGGACACAAAGAAAAATCATAATTACCCATTAGATAATCAAACGGTTGTGAAAATGTAGTGGTCCCTCCACTACATTAGTGTAGAGGATCCAAATCCATGCTAGTTCACCAAAAGACAGAGCACAATTATAGTGGCATTTTAAGGCAATAATCTTTTTCTAGCAAGTTGGTAAGACTATAATTTCCTTCTTTGTTCCTAAACAAGGAACTAGGTGGGTCCTTGTAAATAATGCTTTGCTTCTTCGTCGTTTGTCCTAAGTTCTTTTCTTGGGGGTGTTTCTCTTACTTTAGAAAGCATATTCTTGAATAAAGAGGATGAGTGTGCATTTATCTACGCATTAATGCAACTTTTTGAAAGAACATCTAGTCTATACCAATTTCATCTAAATTGAAATAAATAAATAAATATCTCAAAAGACGAACATGACTACGATGAATATATATGAAAGTATGGTATTTACGAATATTTCCATTTTCGAACTATATTTGGTTCAGCTGGATACTGTTGACCCTTTCAAATTAAACCACAGCATTGTAATTTCCTTCATATTTCCTAACAATGCCAAAGGATCCTACTGACCATTTCAAACTTGGCTCCTTGATTTTGACCAAAAAAATTCTTTCACGTTCTCATCACAATTCAAACTTTTATAGCTATATTTAACAAAGTATGGCCTCCCAAATAAATACCATTCCCTCCATAACAGACCATTTTTCTCCAAATATGCAAATCATCTCTAAAACAAGAAAAGATGACCAATAAACATGATGTAAAAAATAAAGAAAAATTAAATCAATTAAACTTACCATGCTAGGGATTCTCCTTCCATAGAAAACAGACTCCTTAGCAACGCCCCCTGTATACTCCGGGCTCAAATGCAAGTAAATGGTGAAGAGTCCCTCATGCCCTCTAAAGAACTTCTCCCACAACGGCGCAAAGGGGAGCTCGCCTCTCGCCAAGAACATGAATGCCACCTTCGGAATCCTATTATACGGATGAGTGGGGATCCTAGGCACCATTGAAGCCCTCCATAGCAACTCTTCCTCGGTCATATCGTGCATTACGTTGCTAGGCTCAAGGTATCCTTTTAAGCCAATGCGTGGAGGGGAGGAGAGGGAGGAGGAGGAGAGAGAAGAGGAGGGGGAGGAGGAGGAGAGAGAAGACGAGGAGGAGGAGGAGAGAGAAGGGGAGGAGGAGGGGGAGGAGAGAGAGGAGGAGGAGGAGAGAGAGGAGGAGGAGGAGGAGGAGGAGGAGGAGGAGGAGGAGGAGGAGAGAGAAGGAGGAGGAGGAGGAGGAGGAGGAGGAGGAGGAGGAGGAGAGGAGGAGGGTTGGAGGTTTGATGCATGGAAGAGGAGGATGGCAGTTGGTGTATTGGGAGTTGAGAATATTGGGCTGCTTTCATTGAGGAGGATGGGATGATGTTTGTGTATTTTGATTGTTTGTAGGAAGGAGGAGAGAGAGGGGGGAGAACGAGAAGAAGGTGGAATGAGAGTGGTGGACGTGAGAAGACATAGGAGATCTAGATGTTCCCTTTTATACTTTTTTGTAAATATTCTCTTTGAAAAATAATTATTTGTGGAATTTTATAGCAATATAACCTTACCATTTTGATAAATTACATATTTCATGTAGACCTTTATTGTGCGTTTCAACTAATTATGTCTCAACCTTTTGCATGTTCTTGACATGATTGACCTTGTTCTTTGACTTATGTCACACCTTCCCCATCCATGATGAACCCAATAATATAACTACCAAACTTCAATGAATGGTACATGTATATCTATGATGGATTTATCACAAATGATTGACATCAATGAAGTTGCTGTGATTTATTGTAGGAAATTCTTGAGAAATAAAATAAATAAGATAAGTTACAAGAATTCTCAAATCAGTTATATCGAGCTTTTCTTAGTTGAAATTTTTTATTATAGAAAAGGAGATGGTGTGAATCCTAGTATTTTGATGATGAAAATTTTCACTTGAGAAAAGTCATTTCATTTATTTGAGAAATCTTTGCGCCTCACCTTACTTTATTTCTCAAGAATTTCTTACAATAAATCTCGACAACTTCTGGTGTGTCAACTGTTAAGTATAAAACTACAATTCTCAACCCTCACCACAAGAGTTTTGGTGTAATAACATAGCCCTTTAACATGGTATCAGAGCAATCCAAGGTTCAATTTTCACCGCCCACGAATTTAAAGAGGATTAAAAAAAAAAGATATCATTGCATGAGTTAATTCATATTTCAACCCAAAAAAATGCAGCTCAAGGCTAGGTTTCGAGTTTTGATATAGTGGAAGGGTCAAAGCTTTGACATCAATCATCTGCCATAAGTCAATGATCAATACATTTAAGGAGCCTCAAGTGATATATAATCCATGTTTTGTGACAGGTGTTGGTTTAATTTTGTTCTCAAGTTTGTTGTAAGATAACAAACCAAAAACTCTTGGTCCAAAGTCTTTGGGTGGAAGTGGGAGCATATTAAGTCCAATTTCTTTGAGATGGAATAAAGCCTGGCAAATGGAAGTCTAGCTTCAGGGAGAAACTACTAAAATGCAATGGTAGGCATGCTCACTTGACTTTACACAGGATAAAAGCGATCTTTGAAACTTTAGAGAACAAGTTAAATGTTACACTTAGTTCCATCATGAATAAGCTAGTTTGCTTCATGGCTAGCGTTTCTCCAGTTTTAAAGTTTTTTAGGTTGATTCCATGACCATAATTAAAATACTTTGGAGTGCTGGATGCACGTAGGAGATTTTGCTGTTGCCTTTTGTTTTCTGACCGTCAACCCAATCTTGTAGTAAATCTATACTACCTATAAAAGAGAATATGATTGTCAAAACTTTTAAATGCCTATTTTACCCTTTTCAATTCTTTAAATTCCTAATTAAATAAATTCCAGTTTTTATATTATTTAAAATTAATTGTTCATTAAAACAAAAAACTAATTAAAGAAATCTATACATATCTGACTTCTCGCTTCTGTGATGATCTTTCTCTCTCTCCTCTTAATCGTCATTTCTCTCTCTAAAATCTGGCACTGTTATCTCTCCTTCTCCCCCCTACCCCGCTTTCAAATCCCCTCTTGAAACCCCTATTGAAACGCCCTCTCAAACCCTTCTTGGAACGTTTCTCTATCAAACCAAAAACTATGTGACCAATCAACTCTCGCCCCTTTGCAATTCCAGCCTTTCACAATCCAACCTCCCTGGGATCTCTCAACCTACTACTTAGTCAATATAATTTCTACTAATTGCAAGGGCTTTTCAATTCCCCATCTCTCAACTCCAAAATAATGAAAGTATTAAATTTAGAATGTTTAGGGTTTCTATAAATTGCGTATTGGCTGAATTTTGATGGAGGAAAAGGTTGTTTTTCTTGATTGTGAGTATTGAATTGATTCTCGTAATATTTTTCCTATTCTTATTTCTCATTTCTTATGTAGTTATATGAATTACGCATTGCAATTAGTTCTGAATAGAGATAATATTTTTAATTTTTCTCTTCTTTGTAATTTTGATGTTAGAGATTTGAGGTCGCTGGGAGAAACCATCTTTATCAAGGTAAATTTTCTTCATATTTCTCTTATAGCATTTTCAGTAGCTTTTGTTACTCAATATAATATGTGATTCCAATTTTACATGTGATTTCGTAATTCATGTGTTGATGTTACGGATCACACAGTTAATTAGTTATGAAGTGTTGGGGGGTGATTAGGGGCCGCTAACTCCTCCTGATGTCCAATTCCGATATTCCCTGATGTGTGCTACACATGTAATAAATAGTAAGAGGTTGGGGTTGGGTTCGCCGGTGGTTCCTCTGACGATCAAGTTAGTTGGTAATCTTGAGTGGGGAAGTCAGTCGAAATTTAATTGAGAGTTCTAAAGCATATGTTTTTATTGCATACCTGTGTTATTAATAGTCCCCCTATTTATAGTAGTAACAGAGGGGTAGTTTGGTAATCTTGGCCGAGTGAAAGCTGGTAGCCGAGTCAGCATTTTCTTTACGGGTGTCGGCCATCAAGTGGAGGGGGTCACTTCAGCAGTTATGGTGAAGTGACAGGAGGCACGTGGGTCGACGTGTCTTAAAGATCTACGAGCACGGAGAATTGATGGCTCTGATCACGCATTCAATGCGACGGCGACCTGGTGTTAGCGGGGGGCTCGAGGAATGTCGTCGTCTTTCTATCCTAGGTGGAATGCCGAGACGTTCCGCCTTTCGAGTAGGCCTCGAAAGGTGTCGACCAACTCGACATGCGGATTGTTCACCGGGTCGGCTCAGCCAGAAGTTCGACTAGTACCGCCTTTCGAGCCGGCCACGCGAGATGTCGGCTCTTCGAGTAGTCCGAGCTAGGTGTTCGGGTCGTCTAGAAGCGGTGCACTGATCTGAGGGTCTTAATGCGGGATACTTGTCTGCTAATTGAGCTGATTATGATTTGACAATTGAAGTGCTATAACAGTTGGCCCCTTTCACTTGGAGTCAACTGAGGATGGGTCCGAGTGAAACAGAGGCATTGCAACTCTTGTCGTGAGGCTCATTAATTACCGGAATGTGAGCAGTTCTCCTGATGCGACGTGGTTGACGTCACTACCTACTTTTTGACTGCAGGCGCTTCGCGCTTCGTGCCTGAGTGTGGGCTAGTTTATTTAAGCATATTTAAACATAAATGTGCGGGTTTGGAATGATCTGCGCATGCAAATTTGTCAATGGAGCTGGACTTATGTATGGTTATATATTTGACTGTGCAACTCGATCGAATAATTTAGATCCAAACCCATATTAATCTAGACTATTTACTTACCATACTATGCTGTGTATGATATTACTATTAGAATGATATACGATGATTGTAGTTTATATGAACCATGATACGAATTCACGAGGAAAGACCTCACATATTTGAACCTTGTAGATTGATGAGACATTTTCCTTAAGCCCAAAAGTCAGCCTACTCAAGCACACAACCTATCTCGATTAGCGTTCTATGGTCCAGGGGTGCATATGGTTCAGATACGGCTCGAATATGATATTTATCATATTCATATCCATTTACCAATCCCGGATACAGATATGGATATTGCCTCGACAAGAAAAATCCATATTCATATCTGCTAAATCGATACAGATAAATATATACACACGGATATATAAACGGATATACATGAGGATACAAAATGGACATGAGAAAACTAGATAATATTATATATATATATATATATATATATATATATATATATATATATATATATATATATATATATATATATATATATATTATAACAACTCTATGAACTTAAGTTCATAATGAATAGTGGTGCACTAACTTTTCTAACCACTCATCTTGGTTTGGGATCCGTGAAAGATATAAAGGCCACTTTGAGATTTGTGCATCACAAATCTCAAGGCAAGATGAGTGGATAAAAAGTTGGTGCACCACTATTCATTATGAACTTAAGTTCATAGGAGCCTTACTATATATATATATATATATATATATATATATATATATATATATATATATATATATATATATATATATATATATATATATATATATATATATATATATATAGTTCATATGATATAAGAAAGTTCATTAATATGTTAGTTGCATCCGAAAAGGCTAAGATTAGATATCTTGATCATCAAAATTAACCTCAAATCCATGAATCTAAGGATTAAAGCTGTTATAACTATATGACCAACATATATTCGATTATTTTGGATATAGAGTTGGATATTTCACTACATATCCGTATCTATAACCATATCCTATTGAATATAGATTTTAGGAGCCATATCCGCATCCTGACAGTTACTGATACAAATATTTCCTCAAATATGGATATTTTTGTACACCCCTACCTATGACACAGCAATCCAAACAAGATTTCACAACTTCCCTGCTGACATGATTGATACCCGTTTGTTTAGACACGACATAAACTACATTAGCATTGCAGGTCCATGAAATATTTCCAAGCATTTTTTTTTTCGTTTGCACTTTATATCTATATGGGCATGGACTTGTGTGAAAAGATGCATCTCAAGTTCAATTGAAGTGAAAATTGCTGCTTTTTATATTTATTTTTTTTTGACAAATAGATCCCTCAAAGTAAAAGCGTCTAAAAGTTTCGCTCAGGAGGTCTATTTGCAAACATAAAATTAGAAGGATAGTAAGTTCAAAACAACAATATTAAAGGGGGTCCATCCGCAATTAACCCTTATAAAGTTAAACTCAATTTAATACTATTTATATTGACTTTTGTTTTTATTCATGGATTTTAACCTACAACTTGTAACTCCTCCTATGTCAATAATGAAAGAAAAAAAAAGAGTAAATGGTCCTTCTGTTCCTTAGTTTTACTATGCTAAGCCTTTGTTCATGAACCCATAAAATACAAGCCTGACCAATAAATATATCACAATAAAATTAGAGCTTACCTTCTATATTCTCTCGTAACATATAGTTGGCTTCAACTTTTTCCAAGTCTGCATTTAGCTGCAAGGAATAAGGCTAAACCAGCAACACTGAGAACTGCAAGCACTTTAATGGAACTTGAATGGCATCTTTTCACATAAGTCCATGTCCATAGAGATATAAAATGCAAATGACAAGATGCTTGGAATCTTTTCATGGAAAACTCCTGCAAAGCCAATGTGGTTCCTTTTAGACCTAAAACATTTGAAAGGTAAAGACAAATTCGCAGCAGCACATATATTTAAATTTTTTTTAATATAGACAAGGATAAAATCATTTAAAACTTTCATCATTTCCTAATTGAAGCATGTAATTTACATTATTTACTGATAAATACAATAAGATAAATAATTAAATCCATTTCCGCCAAATTTAATTTATTTTGGACAGTTTGGTTATACATGAAAGTTTATTACATGAGGGGAAAAGTATGTAATATATATAAGAATACAATAAAACAATATATATATACTCCTATTTCTTCTTGCTATTAGAACTCAGCTTCTCTAGGAATGCATGATAACTGTGATAGAACTCTTCAACTGAAAAATCCTGCACCATTAACAAAAAGATGTTGGTGTCATTATTTAATTCTCAAGGAAAACGATACTAATGTCTACATTTATTAGATTACCACCTCCTCTCAAATATCCAGCAAAAGGTGAAACACTTTTATTAGTTTTCCAAGTTCGGGACTTGCTTACGATGGAAGACAGTTTCATCTTTGTTCTGATAATTTTCTTGTAAATGAAAGTAAACAAGTCTTACATCCAGGTGATGATGCCCTAGTACCAAAATAAATAAATAAAAGAAAAAATCTGTGGCCAAGAAGTTTCTGAACAATATAGTTTCTGTCATAAAACCTTGACAGCAACTATGCAGACAATCGATAAAAAATTTCTCTGCTCGAGAAGTTTCAAGTCATTCAAGAAAGAGCCAGCTACGAAATTCCAGTAGAAAGAAGTAGAAGATATAAGATCTCGTACAGAGAACTGGATTCAATTCTCTGAGGCAAAATTCATCCAAAAAGCTGAATAAAACTATATCAATTAAAAAAGTACTTGAATCACTGATCAACATAAAGCAGAGGTATGGCATCAAGGGATGGAGAATGTAACAAAAAAACAAGACGTGGTTTTTTGTATTCATGAAGTAGACTTTGGTACCTAATAGGGCCCTTTGTTTTATAGGTTACCATGAAAAAGGTTTTTATTTTATCCAACTACAATAGTATCTAGCATAGTGTTAGTGGAATCTTATCATAAATCGTTTCATATACTATGGAAAAATATATCTAAACAATGTATGTCACCTTTGGTAGCTTCTCTTGATAAGCCAAATGTTCAACATGAATTCTCACATTCGACGAAGCTGGGAGCCACAGCTTGGTATCCACATCAGCATATACCTTGGCAGTTATGTCAAATAATGTTTGTGCACCACTTTCTATGGCTTGCAAAATCGACAGTTCTCTACCTTTGCGGTTCCTGCATGGTAAAAATTGTTTTGACAAGGTATAGTTTCAGTGCCAAGATATCACAAAGTAGCTCGAGAGGGTTGATACAGTATGATGTTTGCAAAGTAACAGAATAAAAAATGATTCAATGATCAAAATGATTTGACGATCAGAGTCCTCATCGAAGAGTTCTCAAAATCAGAATGTTCTACTTTCCATTACTATGTTCATAACAGAGAAAGTATCTTAAAGCTCACACTTTCCTATCAAGATCATAAGCACCTAGTCTAATCAGCGTGGCTAAGTGTGAGACCATAATAAATAAGCTATTACTGTATTGGGCTAAAAGTTCCCACTGGTCAGTGGCTAACTGCTTTTAACATGGTCACTATGCTTTAGAGTATTTTGGTTGTTGGAAGGAAACAAAAATTTAGTACAGTATAATAACTTAAATCAACAATTAAAATGAATCAATGATGTCATACTTGAGGTATCCGCAAAGCATCCTTCTGGGCCATAAGTTGATTCTACCATGCATTGGTATCAGCACATGCGGTGAGAGTTCCAGAAACTTGTATGTCGTCAAGAAATAATCCTGCCATGCAAATAATGAGGCATCAATTTAACGTGGGCACAATAAAGTATGAAATGAAGCCAAGGTATCAAAAATTAGAAATCAATTAAATATAATTGTTTTTGAGTCTGGTCGCAAGCACTTAACTACATCCATAAGAAAGGAAAGAAACAATTGGAAGTGTTCAAAACCTTGTCATGCCTCCTTTCTACAAACATTCTAATACTATTTATGTTTATAGTGTATGCTTTAACTGAGGAAATTTTATTATCATATCTCAACTGTATTCTCATCTCAATTATTACCAAATTCCAACATGCAAAAGAGAGAAGACAATCCAGGCTTCCACATAAAGTCTGTTTGATTTCAACGATATAATCAATTATCTGTGTTTGGATTGAGTGTATCTAATCATTACTTCTGATAAACTTTGCTGGGCCTAGTGACCGACACACCAGAGAGCAGTGGCGTAGCCAGGAATTGAAGCTTAAGGGGGCACTTTTTTTCTTCTCTTAAAAAAATACTAAAACAATTATATTAATTATCACATTCGATAACATCAAGATTTTGTTTAGAGAAAGTGTATAGTCTCAACCTCGAAAATTGCAATTAAATATTATATATGAAATAATTGTTTAAAAAAGAATATTCTCGAAACCAAAATTGCATATGTCCCGTCTGTTCGAAAGTGGCTGCCTCATGCTCAAATTGCACCCAAAAAAAAAAAGAAAAAAAAGGTGTATAATTGTTCAAATTTAAAACCATATTATTTTATTTTCTTACATGTCTAATGTCTAACTGCATTTTTTAGGGAAAAATGTTTAGCTCATATTTAACTTTATTAAAATTAATCTAAGTTGAAACCCAAATTAACCATTAAATTTTGAATATTCAAAGATAAGTCAATAAGATTCCAGAAGTGAAGTAGATATGAATTAGGAATGATAGTCATACGCCACATGGACGATAATCAAGTGGATGTGCAAATGTGCATTTACATGAAATAAGATGAGTACCTAGTCATATCCTAGAGAACATAGTTAATATAACAAAATTGAAACTGTAAATAAACTATATTTTATTATCCCTTCTCGCACCGCATGAAGACATATTTTTATTGCATACATGTATTTCATCCATGTGCATATATATACTGATAGGTGAGGGCGGCGTTGGGGCCGAGGGAGCATGTGCCCCCTCTTGACCCCGCCTAGCTCTGCCAGTGCCAGAGAGAGGGAGGGACGGAGGGAGGCTAATCCTTGTAGTATATTTGCAAACGCTAATGAGAGAGAGCTTGAATCAATTTCTCACCCAGTTGTGAGTCGAATGATCGTATTCTAGAAAAACATCAGGATTATGGAATCTCAGAGACGCCCAACAACAAGAAAATAAATGTCACTGTATATTATGCTTGTTATGCGACATGCACCTTGAGACATGGTTTGCAACTTAAAATTCAATAATACACACAGTAAGGCATCATCTGTATAGTACTCTAAACATCTACCCAATATCAGTATGCCTGTAGCAGTTACTATCTACATGCAAAAATGCATATAATCCATTAATCAGGTGATAGATCCTTCAATAAAACCACTAGGAAGAACATGGTTCTTTATTTGTGACAAGCTGCGTCTTTGTGCTGGCTACGCTCCAGTTTGAAAATGAGTGTTGGAAGATATATAAATATGAGGGTCTTATGTGTAAAAATGTCTTCTTATCATATTAGAAGTCATGAGCATCTAGGGGTTTGGAGATTCTAAGATTATTTATCCTAGCTTTAAACAATGTCCAAAGTTTAGAAGAGTAGAACAATAATTTTAGAAATTACTTCTTTTTAGGCACGACGTAGTTTTGTAGATCAATTTTTCAACATGTGGAACCATTAGTTATAGTGCAAAACCAATAAACTTTGTGTCACAGAGTGGTTCAAGCACTCACCTATTTAAGAGTCTGGAGACATGACCATAAAGTATAGTTGCACAAAGTAGTAATGTTCTTCAAAGGTTCATAAAGTCAAATAACACCAAAACATATGGTTACTTCTAGATACTCATGCAACATATTCAATCAACAAGTATAAGATCTACAAGATGCAATGTGATCTGCTGCACAACTTTTTTGGCTAAGCATCAGAAAACCACCCTAACATTGAATGATTATCAGATAACCCCCCAAAACTTTTAAAATATCAGAAAACCCTCTTAAGCTTAGAGGTTATCAGAAGACCCCATTTAACTTTAATGTTTTATTAGAAAACCCCCTTAAAGGTGTAAACCGCAATTTTCACTGGAAAAAACATCCCATGTGTAATTTTGCCGACGTATGTGAAAATTTGTGGTTAACGCTGTTTTTATTTTTATTTTATTTTATTTTTTTTGATAAAATCTTAAAGTTAAAGGGAATTTTATGACCCTTAAATTTAAGGGACGTTTAAAAGTTATGGTGGGCGGGTTATATGATAATCATCCAAAGTTAAGGGGTTTTTTCTGATATTTAGCCTTTTTTAACAATATGATATCTGCATAACTTGGTTGATAGAATTAGAAGAAAAAGTAAAGCATAATAAGTAATAAGCTTACTTTCATATTTCCACCAGCTCTGACATCCAGAACTGCGCTCCCGTGACTGACAAGAAAAAAAATTGTAAATTTATATATAATGGAAAAGTTTCAGTTTCACAAATTTTAAAAAAATAAATCCTTATGAATTCCAAAGCAAGTAATGAGTTAAAATAAATATGCGACAATTGTCACCTATAAAGCAGTACAATGAGTAGTAAAACATAGAACATTGGGTAAAGAAGCCACTCTGTAACTACCTAACTCAAATTTACATGATAGAAATGTTGCCTAGACTGAATGTTATATTTGCACACATAAAGCGAGCAGACATAGCTCCATCTAGAAGTTGTTCTTCTATTATTGTAAGAAAACCCATATACGATCCAAGTTTCTGTCTTTTTTGGGACCCATTGGCCGCCTGCTTCAAGATTTAGAGAATTTCTCATATACGTGATAGTTATAGTAGATATAACGCAAGAACTGCCTATGCAAAGCATTTGGTGCAAGCCTTCATCTCATATTTTGTACCATTCAGGGAAATTTAACTAATCTTATATATTAATTATCTTGCTAGTATATTCACAATAGGGAAAACATTCAACATTGTGAGTTCTGAGAGGGTTTTCCAATATTCATAAATGGAGTAATTGTGTGGGGAGAAAGAAGAAATATTTATGCCGTTCGACTTAAATTCAACAGGATCTATATTTTTCCTTACTTATAATATTTACTTCATGCAATAACTCAGAAAACATTGAGATTCAACCTAGATAGGAATTCTTACCCTACACAGTGATCTCCTACAATGAGTGAGTTTGTATTGACATGTAGAAGAGCTAGATGACCATCTGTATGACCCTGAATTACATATCCAAAACCATAAGTTTATAAAAGTGCAACAAGATAGAACATGTACCAAATAACATCATGTTACGAACAATTTGACTAAAAGTACAGATTAGGTGAAACATCAAGCCAATGTGGACAAAAAGATAACTGCAGGTTTTGAAAAAGATGAAGTAAGAATAATAAACCTTCATGCTACTTAGAGCCAATATATTTATAAATTAGCAGAGGATATTTACTTCAATACCATTCGACAGTCTTTTTTTTAAGGTTTATATGATTTTCTCTTGTCTCCATTAATAATGAGGAAGAGTATCATTGGAGTGGATACCGTGCGGATATGTGTCTGGATGTCTGAATGTTTTAAAGTGGACAACAAAGAAAATGAAAGTGATCACTCTCTCTTTGAACTGATCTTCTCCGATCAGCCATCTGAAAAATCGGGTTGAAGGGATAGGTTGTGTCTAGGTGACTATGGTCAGAAAGTGTGAGCCGTTTAATACACGTGTCAGTTTCAGGTTAAAGTCACAATTGATGCTTCTGACACAATCTGAATAATAGGACGAGTATCTTGAATTTATGATTTGTATACATCGACTTTTTTTTCTTAACCGCATTGAATCATACTATTACTTTTAGTTGATTTTCATCAAAGATGTAAAAGTTGGGCATATTTATTATCATGGGAGACCAATGATCAGGGGCAGAGTTAGCTAAGGCCCAAAGGGGCCTTGGACTTCCTTGATATTTGCATATTTGCAAATATCTAAATATTTGCAAAAAGTAGCCCAACATCATGCACTTGCAAAAACCATCCAAAAATCTCAATATTGCAAACTAAATCCAAAGCATCAACTTTGGAAAAAGAATATTGCCATCAACTTTGTTGGATATGGTGAGTAAATATTTGACTATTTTGTTGATATTTTTACATTGCAGTTACAAATTTACCTATCAAAGTTAATAATTTGTTGATTTGGGAGGTATTTTTTTTCCCAAAGTTGTTTAAGATTTGGGATAGTTTTGAAAATATTGAGATTTGAGGGGAAGTCACACAAAAATGCATAATTGAAGGGGTATATATACAAAAACCCCCAAAAAGGAAAAATAAAAAATAAAAAATAAAAACCTGGTTAGTAATAACATCTTAAATTATAGGCTGTAAAATGTTTAATTTCCCAAACTTTCTCAAGATTCTTCTGTTCCTCTCATGAGTCGTGAACAATTGGGAATAGATCACGAGCCATTTGGGTACCTTGTGAATGTTCTCTCCGCCCTCATCTACCTGCGTTTACTCCACCCTCATCCGCCTTCATTCCTCCACCTCCATCTCTCATACTCAACCAAACCTTATTCTGGTTCATTTTCTATGTTTTCCCCTCTTTTTGTTTGGACTCCCCTCACCGAAATTTCTGGATCCGCCACTGCCAATATCATTGATGGTGGCCAGTAAGATCTAATAGTTAAAAATATAACTACAGTCACATAATGTTCCTGTTGGATTTCCCAGGAACTTTTTTTCGTACATAAAGTTATCTAGTTCAGGATGAAGAAAGGACTGGCTACTTGTACACCGGAGATTTTTTGTTTTAGTGTCTAGGTGTACTAGTATGCTTAAATATCATAAATTCAAGATGATTCTTTATTGAATAGCAATTGAACATACCGGAGCAAATAGTGCTTCCAAAATTTGTCCTCCTATTTGTATCTTCTCGCCACCGGAAATTGAGGTATAACCAAGAGACCATGCATCTGCCCCAGTAAAGAAGTAACATAAGACGTATAAATAGAGCAGGCTCCTGCTCATATAAGAAAATTCTACCATCTAGAAACCATCTTATCTTGGAGTAATATAACCCCCTAACAAGGAAATGAAACCAAAATAGAAGCAGAGTTTGTGATTTCTTACTGGCCAATGACATGGTACAGCATTTAGGTCGCACAAATAATATAGGACAGGAAATTACATAAATGGACTTTTTCTAGAAACTTAGAAACAAGTTGAACCCAAGATTCACCAGTTTTCCCCCACCCTACCCCACGGTCCCCACCCCACCCACCCACAGAAAAATAAAGAAAATAAAAAAGATTAATCACATAGCTACTTTGTCAAGGCAATATAACATGCTTGATAAAACATGATGCCTCCCGTGTGGCGTAGACTCTCCATTTACACATCAAGTACAAAGAGACGAAAGCTGTAAATTTAAATGGGTTCTCAATCGGTCCTTCAGTCTAAAAAAGTCATCACTTATAACCAGGGATTTAGATTGCTAGAGACAAGGTACTAAAGTTTGTAGTGGAGATCACCATGAATTAATAAATAAATGTTTTTTCCAATAATATCTGTCTATGATTCTTCATTACACTTTTTCTGAAATCTGAGAATGCTCAAGAAAAGAAGTTGTGGATGCTTTGGTACAAAGGGTTTTTCAACGGCAAACCGTATTCATAATTCTCTCAATACATATGGACAGGTTATAATATAAGATATGCTAAATAAAACTACTTTCCTCTTACGCATATAAAACCTTACATAGAAATCATTTTGCTTATGTACCTGATTGCATCCTTCCCCAACAACTTTATATCCTAATTCCACGACATCCTCCCTCAACAACTTTCTTTCTTATTTCATTGTATGTACCTGATTGCTTATGTAAACTAGCAATGTGCCCTTATATAGTTCCAGTTTGTTTCTAAGGATGGCGGACCAATATTATCATTGCTTTAGCAAAAGGAACAGGCTCTAGCTGGAAGAATGAAGCACATGGATGACCAACATGCATTTACAATTGTTTAGGCTTAAACATGGGACCAACTCATGTGGTGCAAACACCAAGTCACCAGAAAATATTAATTTTCAATCCTTTCTTGGACCCTACCCACTTAAGAGTTCTGCTCCATAGGATCTAGCCAAATCCAATTTGATGAAGAGAATCAAATATTGGTAATAAGAGTGAAATCAATCACCACAAATTTCAGTAAGCTATTTCAGGTTGGCATGCACAAACGGAGCATGTAAATAAAATAAAAGTATACACTAGAAGAAAGAATCAAATAAAGAAGGAATTTCAAATTACCTTTCTCAATTCGATTCATGGTTTTTTCGTGTGCCAAGAGAATAGAATCTGGATTGCATTTTTGGACGATTGACAGACCTGAATTCAACCAACCATGTATCATCATTCAAAGTATAATAACAAGAAGTTACGAAGAAACCCAATCTCGCTATATCTAAGAACATATAAATATCAATGTATGACTATGCTGTTTTACTATATTCTCTGAAGGCGCTACAGGCACTAATATTATGAAGTTCTTCTGTTATTATATTCCTCAGACAATAAACTTACTAGCTAACAATGCTTCACAAATAAATGTGCATGTTTGCATTCATATACACAGACATATATACAGATAAGATATGGCTGTACATTTCTGTAGATCTATAATTATTTTTTTCAGGTCACTTAGACTCAAGGTAAAATGATTTCATTACTCAAACATTACATTATTATGTCCAGTCATGCATCTATACGCATAAATACCACAAGAATTGTGTCTTTAATGTCTATTTGTGAGAATTGCATGCATGCCTGAGGAGCACATGGACAATCTTCTAAGTTCTATCACAGAAAAACCATAAACAACTGATAATTATCATATACGATCATAATCAAAGAAAATCATAGCATCCAAATCCAGAAAGATTAAAGCACGTACCATCAGTATGGTCATAGTGATGATGAGTAACAAATACAACTAGCTTTCTCGGCAATGTAGCCACAAGATCTGCTAGCTGATCACATAAAAACCTTTCATCAACTAGTGAAGAAAAAGGTACGCAAACTAGGAACAACCAGGTATAAATTATGAAACACCAAGAGTGTACATACACGCGCGCGTGTATCTATCTATCTGTAATTTTGTCCACATAAAATGAACTCACCATTAAGTTCAAGATATCAAATCCTGAAACCTAGTGCATACTGCATATAGCTATGTTCATGCAGTAACTCATCAAATCTTCTTTGAGACAGGAGAATCAGGTATAGAAGGCAACTAACACCAACTAGGGACAAACAACAACAAAAATTGCAATAAAAATATGTCCATTCTGCATGGCTGCATCCCATGCTGTGGCACCAATACCATTGTAGTGCGGTTTCTGATGACAGCATAATCAGAAATTACGTATGTGACATACACTGTACAATAAATGGATTCATGACTACTTAAGTTGTGCCAGTGGTGATGAATTTGGAATAGGACCGGAGAAGAGGTATAGACCTAAGAACATGAGACAGATATAACTTTCAAAGACTTAAAGACACCTCCATCAGTAATTATTTGATTTTTAATGGATTGAATGGCATGTACGAACTTGTACTAAGTTGAGCCAATTGACTATGAAAACAGTTAGAAGTTAATAGTGAACTGTGACTAGAAACAATTACTATCAGGTGGCACATCTTCAGAGATAGGTCCAACACACAAGCAACACATGTCATTTAAGGTCAGTTAAACTGTTACTGTTGATACTTACTGCTAATATGAAGAGGTGTGCACCTAACAAAATGAGGATGGAGATATATTGCCAGATATAAAGCACTTGCAACTGTAGCTATTTGATTCGTAATAGATCAACCGGCAACTAGAAATATGGAATAAAGTAGCATGTCATAGACTACAACTATGCTGCATGAGTACTTCTACCATGAAGCCGTAATCAGACCAGACATGTATCTTGTACCCAAAACATATAGTACCCATCCAAACACCGACACTCCTTGGATATGTAATCATTTATTTAAATATGTACTCAATCACATGATAACCACTCCTTGTATTTTCTCAAGTTGATAGTGTTCTGTGAAGAGTAGGAAATACCCGCTGCACTTTCTATTTGCTCATATGGCCTATATTACAAAAAGTGTAATATTATGAAGGGTTAACAAATCACCTTTTGCAATACCCACTCAGTGCCTTTCATACAACCATAATTCAAAATAATAATAATAATAATAATAATAATAATATGACTAATGCTGGCTACACAGAAATGAATAAAGAAAAACCAATGTAGGCTCAATCTTCAAATGTCAAGGATTCTTCAATGATAGCTAAACCTTATCTTCCAAAATTACCACATAAGGCCAACTTGAAAGAACAAAGTTCTCCTAATACAGAGAAATGTAAATTAGTAAATTTACAAACTCAAGCACATAATCTAAATACCCATACCTCTGAGTGCGATTGTCTACAGCAACCCGGATCCACAAGCAATGCATCTCCATAAATGGTATAATTGGAATCCTCAATTTTATTACCATTGTGTGGTACCATAACGACTAGGTTTGTTGTATGAAAAGGCTCTCTTGTTCTACTTCTCATGGGTACAAGCATGAGACCTGGAGGGTACTCCTGGTGCAAAGAAAACATGTTATGTAGGCAGGACTTTGCAATATTAGAGATTACTTTAGAAAGATGGAATAACTCAATTATGCATCAGAAGGTAATATAATTATAAAACTCTAGATCATTCAGGATAAGTCAAACATTAGAATGCCATCAATATATTGCAGAAACCACGCTGTAATTCAGGCTGTATATCTTCAAATACAAGGAATAGATAGTCAAAAAATCCCACTAAGAGCAAGTTTGGAAACTGGAAAGTAATAGAAAGTAGAAAGTGAAGAGAAAGTACCTTTGCAAGGAAGTACTTCCTCTTCACTTTCTATTTGTAAATCACAGCCTGTAAGACTCCTCAGAAGAAAGAAATAATTAAAGCTCTTACACATACACATGCATGCACGCATGGATGCAAGCACGCCCACACACACACAATAAAGGTAGAATGTGATGAACACATACACCCATGTATAATCTCTTTAATAAAAGCATGCATAAAACATGTACAATGCAAGAAAGAACCTGATACTTTAAAGTCTGAAAGGCTTTCAACTTTTCACCATCAGTTGAATCACGTAGTAGTCCGGTAACCACAAAAGGCCCAATGCGGTCGCAACTTTTGCTCACTTCTAGAAGCGACTTCAATGCATTTTCCTTCGATATCCACTTACATGAATCTGCATATACAGTACAGAAGACTATTTATTATGTGTATGTGTTCATGTTACCAAATACATCCCATTTTATTTGTGTTCAAGTGGATCTGTATGTATCTGTTTCCACTGGGATGTTTTCATTTCAATAGGCTGCATGGAAAATGACCGAACACTATATTTCTTCAACTTGTCATTAAGATCAGAACAGAATACCAATTACCAGAACATGGCATAGCTTCTTTTTTCATTTCTTTTTTTTTAAAAATAAAGTTATGGAAACAACAAAACATGAACTCTACTCCATAGTTCACATCCTATCCTTACTGGCTTGTCAAAGGCTAGCAAACTTGTATTTCCTTTTTAAGAAAGTTTTTTTTTCAGGTGAATACTCTCCCTTGCAGCCAGCAAAAAAAGCAAAAGCATCGAAAATGAGGTGAGTACACTTTTGAGTTGGATTTTGTTTGGAAAGTCCGACAGTTGTTATAAAAGTTTCTGTAGACCCCGTACTCCATAAGAGAGTAGAGAGTGGATAGTTAGGGTTATTGATATGGTCCTACAAACCTTTTTCCATTGTTCACTTTCTACCAAAATAAACAAGAGAATCTATGAAAGCGAGAATCATGACACTCTTTTTTGTTGGGGGGGAAAATATTACAAGAGAAATCACACATATCTCTCAATCTCTCAACCTAACATATGCACATAGTGATGCAGGACAGATCTAAATCCAGTGTTTTAAATGTCGGCCGACATGTCGGTTTGAGGGCTCGAGCGACACGACTTGGGCAATTAATTTCAAGTCGTATGTCATTTTTCAGGTTCAAGTCGGAAATGTCGGGGATATATCGGCCGATTTTTCAGCTTTGAAAAATCGGCCGATATGACCTTTTTTTCTTGCTGTTTTTTTCTAACCGGGTTTGGGTTTAGTACTGAAAACCTAAACCCGTTTCACTTTTGACCTGTTCTGAGAGATATGAACCCGATAGCAAAAAAAAAACTACGGCAAAATGGCCGTTGTTCGTCTCTCTCTCTCGTTCTCGTCGCTGCAGGTTTGGAACTATCACCGCCTCGTCCTCTCTCTTCCCTGCGAGGCTGCGACTTCAGAACCATCGCCGCCTCTTCCTCTCTCTCTTCCCTGCGATGTCGGAACCAAACGACGACTTCAAGCTTCCCTCTGGTGACTGATAAGTCTTCTTCTATCTCTTTCTCTCTCTCATTCTCTCTCTCTCTGAGTCTCTGATTCTCTCTGTTTCTCTCTCTGAGTCTATCTCTCAATCTCTTTGTCTCTCTCTCTCTCAGCCTCTCTTTCTCTCTCTGAGTCTATCTCTCTCTCAATCTCTGTCTCTCTCTCTGTCTATCTCTCTCTCTCAGTCTATCTCTCTCTCCCCCTCTGGTGAATGGTTTCAAGATGCAATCGAGAATCAAATTTCTACAATCGGTTAGTGACCCTAAACATCATATATTATTTACTTTTTTATATGTTTAGACTATAAAATTTATAAAGTATGCTTAAATTGAATTTAGGAATGTTTAGATTGCATTTAGGACATGATATTATACATATGTGCACCACCCGATATGGCAATCCGATATTTAGTCCATGTCCCCCGACATATCCCCGATTTCCGCTATCCGACATGGATTTCAGCCGTCCGATATGAATCCGCCATCCGACATTTAAAACCTTGTCTAAATCTAAATTTAGCAAGAGATTTGATGAAGATTTTAGTTAAGATTTTATTTTTTTAGGATTTGATTATTCTTTCAGTTAAGATCTTTAGATAGGTTTGAGTTTGTTGTTTAGTTAGGATTATTTTGATAATGTGTTATTTGATCTTATCTATTATTTTGGATTTGATTTTGTTTTATTCCTATAAAAAGAGTTGTATTTATTCATTTTAGAAGGAGAGAAGAATGTTTGTGAGAAATCAGTATATGAATTGCAGCTAGTATTAAACATGTCAATTGTCAGCATGTGAAGTGCCCGGGTGTGAAGGCCTAACATTTGTATTATTCTTTTTCTTTAAATGAAGTGCATTTTCTATATTTGTTATTTTATTTTGTTCTATCCAAATAATCATCCTCAGCAAATCACTATACTTTTGTTCCTCATCACATAGCCTTCATCTCATGTTCCATCCAAATGCCGTCAATCTCTCTTCAAACCCTCTCACCCTCTCACATGAAAGACTTACATAGTGCTAAACCCTAGTACTAACTTGGCCGAAAGGCCCACCGGGCTCAAAGGCCCATGGATACTAAAATAGATACGAGACACATTCCAACAATCTCCATTAGATTTTGATATTCTAAAGAGGATTTGGTTAGGGAAGGATATTTCCTACTCTCATCTGGAGGTGTTTGGTTGCAAGACGTTTGCACATGTTCCGAAGGAGCAGAGACAAAAGCTTGATTATGAACCAGTTTCTTGCATCTTTCTTGGCTATGGAGAATATGAGTTAGACTACATGCTATGGGATTTAGAAAGAAGAATTATCAGATGAGCAGATATGGTCTTTCACGAGGACCAAACTATTGCACATCTCGGGAAAGCAGAGCAGCTAGATAATGTTGCTAGTGAGATTCTAGATACGACACACATTTAGTCTCCAGTACAGTTGTATCCTACAAATACAAAGCAGGTGCACGATGATAGTGTTGATGATGATGGTCAAATATCAGAGCAGGGAGACAGTGATCAAGATGAGCATGAGACTCCTCAATAGCGCCAGCATTACAAGCAACAGGAGATTACATAGCCACAAATTAGGAGATCAACTAAAGAGCACAGACCATCCTCGAAATATCCTCCCTCAGTGTATTCATTGCTAACAGAAGAGGAGGAGCCAAAGAGCTTTCAGGAGGTACAAACTCGTAAAGACAAGGACATATGGTTCTGAGCTATGCAGGAAGAGATGAAGTCTCTCCAAAAGAATGACACTTATGAGTTGGTAGAGTTGACGAATGATAAGAAAAAACTTTGAAGAAATAATGAGTGTTCCAATTGAAAAATGATGGTTACAAGGAGATTTAGAAAAATAAAATTAGATTATTGGTGAAAGGCTTTAGGCAGACTTATGTTATTGACTTGGATGAGATTTTCTCACTTGTAGTTGTTGTGAAGATGACATCTATTAGAGTAACCTCGGGATCCATAGCTCGTTTAGACCTCGAGTTTAAGCAGCTTAATATGAAGGCTGCATTCCTTCATGACGATTTGAAAGAAGAGATCTACATGAAGCAGCCAGATGGTTTTGAAGTGAAGGGAAAAGACCATACCGTTTGCAGGTTGAAGAAGAGCATCTATGATTTGAAGCAGGCATCCAAGCAATGATATAATAAATTTGATTCTTTCATGGTGAGTCATGGCTATTAGAGGACAGTTGCAGATCCTTGTGTATATTTCAGGAGATTTTTAGATGTTATCTTCATTGAAGTTTTGCTTTATGTGTATGATATTTTGATTGCTAGTCAGGACAGTCAGATGATTAGTGGGTTGAAGAAGTTGTTTAAATCCTTTGACATGAAATATTTGGGCCCAACATAACAAATTCTTAGTATGTAGACTACTCGTGACAGGAAAGCCAGGAAGTTGCGGTTATCACAAGAAAAATATAATGAATGGCTGCTTGATAGATTCAGCGTTAAAAGTACCAAGACAGTTAGTACTTTCTTTCTGATACTTGAAGCTTAGTAAGAAGTTATGTTTGACTACAAATGAAGAAAAGAGTGAGATAGAGAATATTCTTTACTCTTCAACTGTAGGGAGTTTGATGTATGCAATAGTTCGCACTAGGCTGGATATAGCTCATGCAGTTGCCATTGTGAGCAGGTTTCTTTTAACCTAGGGAAAGTACATTGAAAGGTGTAAAGTCGATCTTGAAGTATTTGAAAGGCAATTCTAGATTGCATTTGTTTTGGAGGTTTCGAGCAAGTACTACAAGGTTTTGAATATGCGGATATGGCTGATGATAACGATTAGAAAAAGTCTACCTCTAGTTAGTTGTTTACTTTTGCACGGGGTGGGGGGGTCTTCGCAGTCTAGGTTGCAGAAGTGTATCGCTTTGTTTATAATGCAGGAAAAATATACTACAGCTACATAAGCCGGTAAAGAGATGCTGAGATGGTTTGGTTGAGAAGATATCTTCAGGAGTTAGGCTTATAACAGGATGAATTGAGGTTTTTATTGATAGTCATTGCTATTGATTTGAGTAAGAATTCTACATTCCCCTCCAAGATAAAGCCTATCGATATGAGATATCATTGACTTAGAGAAACTGTTGAGAAGCAAGAGTTGAAGCTACAAAAGATTCACACTAACGAGAATCTAGTAGATTTTTTAACAAAGAGTATTCCCAGAGAGAAGACCGAATTGTGTCGACAAATGGCCGGCATAGCCTCTTGGTGAGGAGTTACAGATTGGCATACCCCTCTTGGCGGGCTGGAGGGGGAGATTGTTGTGGGCCCAGCCTAAATCGGGACCCACTGAAATCAAATCCGTAATAAATTGAATCCTTGTTGGAGAAGGATTTGTTGGGCCTAATTGTAATTGGTCTAAGATTGAGGACCTTAGGATAATATTCCTTATTAAAGAAAATAATTGGTTCGTGGATACCCAGTAGCACACTGACCCAAAAGACGGAGCAGAAGAAGATTTCCTGCACGCAGATCGAGGCAAGAGAGAGAAAAGAAGAGAGAAAAATTGATATTTCGACTAGTTCGGTTGTCCGATTTTAGTGATTCAAATGCCGCCTTCTTCTTAATGACAATGCCGTCAAAGAGTATGGTGTTGGTTTCTCCATTGGTGTTGGAGATTTGTAATGAGACGAATTTTAGGGTTTTGGTGACCTAGGTAATTTTTTTTTGTGATTTGACCCTCAAGATTGGGTGTAGCATTGAGAAATTGTGCTCTGGTCCAACTGTGGATTATTCTCTCTGGATTGCCACATGGACGTAGGCACGATTTGCCGAACCACGTTAAATCTTGGTGTTTGCTTATAATTGCTATTTCCGTTGGTGCTGTTACTTCATTTGGTTGTGTTTAATTTCGCAGATAAACTGCTAAAAATCCTAATAAGTGGTATCAAAGCTCACAACGATGTAATTGGGGACAAGTTTGCAAGATAGTGGCTGTGGTCGTGTGAAAGCAAAGATTGGCGGTGCAAACATCAAGAGGAAGAAGAACATACATAATCTTTGTGTAGATCTAGCCAAGATCTAACAGATCAAATCTAGATTGGCGACTAGTTCGGACAGCTAATGGTAGAAGCCGTGAGATCACAGGCAAAGGAGGCATGTGGTTGCATTCGATGAGCAAGGAGCAAGCATTGAGGCCGCGGTTTAGCCACGGTGATCGCTAGAGTTTCTATGCGGTCGGTTCTATTCTCGTGAAATGTAAAGACAAAAGGAAGTCTTTTCTTTGCCAACCACAAATCCACAGCGGTGTCCAGCCGTGGAGCATCAACAAACACCGATCATAGGATAGCTGGATATGAGAGCTGGTCGTGAGTGAAGATGGTGATTGGAGGGCACGGCTATTGCAGGGGGCTGCAAAGGCCACAACGATAGCAGCAGCAGCAAAGGCTACAATTGCTAGAGGCATGAAGCATGTTAGAGAAAAAGAATAGGGCACTAGATCCTGTGTTGGATCTCTTTCAATGTTTGGTGTTATGTGTTTGTTGTTTTGACTCTCACATGATTCTTTTCACGAAAAAAGGAAATGCCAAGGAGATATCACATTGGGTGAAGAGATCTGTGTTGTGTCATTTGGTGTTTGTTGTGCCGGATTTACTTGAATCCAGATCGAATAGTCTACGTAGTTTCTCCAATAGATCAATGGATTGTTGGCCGATTGAGTCGATCTAAGAGTCGAACTCTATGTTTTTCGATGTTCCGGACATAACGGTGGAAGCGGATCGGGTTGATTCTATTGTTTGGAGCTAGTTTCAGATGATCAAACGTCGATCAGATGTCAGGAAGATCAATGGATGTTGTTGATGGTTTGAGGTATGCTTATATATCGCATGGTTGTTGGATATTGTTTACTTCTAGACATGGTGTGACACATGGCGTAGATCATTAAGGATCTTCGGAGTTGGTCATGGTGTTTAGATCGAGGTGGAGCGTGATGCTCAAAATGATTCGGGAGTTTTAACCAAGGTGGAGCACAGTGTGATCACGGTAGTCCGAATGTGATAGGTTTTGTGATCAAATGTGCTTGTTTAGAAGACAATGATGATGAGATGATCATAGTCATTTGTTCCAGAAAGGTTGAGAATGGTGCATGTGTGGTATTTGTCGGAGAAGTGGATGGTGAGAGCATCAGAGTATCTCCTGTTGTGTGAAGCTCGGAGTCTGATTTATCTTATATATAGTGTACGGTGCTCGGAATCGTGACTCATGGTTTCCCGTAGGAGGTTGAGTTATATTTACATAGTTGTGGCTTAAATACGAGCCAAGGTTATTGTTGGAATGTTTCTCGTATCTATTTTTAGTATTCAGTAGGTTTTCAAGCCCGGTGGGCCTTTGAGCTAATTTAGTGCTAGGGTTTAACAATATAAAAGTCTCTCACATGAGGGTTTGAAGCGAGGTTGATGGCATTTGGATGAAACATGGGATGGAGGCTATGTGCGTATGTTAGGTTGAGAGATTGAGACATGTGTGCTTTCTCTTGTAATATTCTCCCTCATACATAGTGGATTTCTCATGTTATCCAGTGGATGTAGGTCAATTTGCCAAACCACGTTAAATCTCGGTGTTTGCTTTCGATTGCAATTTTCATTGGTGCCATTATTTCGTTTGGTTGTGTATAATTTCGCAAATAAACTCCATAAAAAAACCTAATATTTTTATCAATTTCTTCTAAAACAAACACAAAATTGGAATGGAAACAAAAGTGAGAATTGATTAAATTGTGACAATGTCAAAATTCTAACTGTAAATTTCTACAACCAAAAAGACCCTAACAAACACCAAGAATGTTTATGGCAAATCTTATTTTTCCTTCAGGATCATCATGAATATGAAGTACGTTATGAAATACTGCATCAAAAAAAAACTAGAGATAGCTGAAAAAACCGAGAAATTTTTCGACTTTATGGTCCAAAGTCCCAAGTAAGAACAATGTGTGAACAGGTGGTCCTGGACCAAATTCAGGTTCTTCAACATAGTTCAGGAGAGCCCAATTCCCAATTGCTGCAGCTTCCAAACTCAATTGTACCAAAACCTAAATAAAGATCATCACTTATTCAGAATTATACTTCAAATCCCACAGAAATCTCAACAACAATTATTCTCCCTTCAATACCGCAAAGTTTCACACTTTTTTAACTTTGATAGTCCGAAATCCCATTTTAACAAATCATACTTCTTATAAAAGTGTGAGTTTGGAAAAACTTTTCATGGACAAAATGCCCTTGATCCTTTTTCATATTACGATGTTACCCTATTCTAGTTAATATAAATAATTAATTAAATGAGAAATTATGGTAAAAAATTTAAATATATATTAAATCATATCATACTTCATATCATACTCCATATAAAACTATGAGTTTGGGAAAACTTTCCATGCACAAAAATACCCTTGATCCTTTTACATATTACATTGTTATCCTATTCTAATTAATATAAATAATTAATTAAATGAGAAATTATGGTAAAAATATTTAAATATATATCATATGTATGTGAAAATATTTAATTGATAAAAGATAAGAAATTCATAATTTAGAAGTTGGTTTTATATTTAAATTTAATTATCTTTGATAAGTAGTCAAGAGATAAAAAGTTGTTATCCTACCCTAATATCTTTAAATTAGGAGATAAGGAATTGATAATTAGGAGTTACTCATTATCTTTAAATTTAATTATCTATAGTAATTAGTGAAGATATAAAAAATTGTTATCCTACCTAATATTTTTAAATTACGATAATTATAAAAAGACCCTCAAAAATTAAAATTTACAAAAACACAATAAAAATATCAAAGGTACAAAGTATACACTGAAAATCTACAAATTTGAAATTTGCAAAAGTACCCTACAAACTTAGAAAATTGCAAAAAGTCCCTTAAAATTTTAAAAAATTTAAATTACAACATCATGATAAAAGACAAGAGTTTGATAATTATAAATACAAAGTATACACTGAATATATATATATATATATATATATATATATATATATATATATATATATATATATATATATATATATATATATATATATATATATATATATATATTTAATTTGGAAAAAAGTACCCTACAAAATTAGAAAATTGCAAAAACTCCTTAAAATTTTGAAAATTTTTAAATTACAAAATCATGATAAAAGATAAGGATTTGATAATTTTAAAAACATCCTGAAAATTTAAAATTTACAAGAAACACAACAAACTAAATGAAAGATACAAAGTGTACACTAAAATCTACAAATTTGAAATTTGCAAAAGTACCCTACAAACTTAGAAAATTACAAAAAATCCCTTAAATTTTTGAAAATTTTCAGGTATTTTTGTAATTCCTAGATTTTGTGATGTTTGTAAATCTTGAAATTTTCAGCTTGTATTTGTAAATTTCAAGTTTTTGGTAAGTAAATAGGTCCATCATAATTTCTTTTGAACTGGGATATCTAATTGTCAAAATAACACTTCAGGGTGTCAAATTTATACCCCAACGTTCTGTTTTGACAATTTGATACCGCAAAGTTCAAGAAACTTGAGGTTAATTTTGTTCAAGAATACCTACATAGAAAAGTGAATGAATAAAGTTTTCTCACCAAGTTTCAGTTTTTTGAGCCCGGGGAAAGCCAGGAACAAATTAGTTAAGATTTTGGAGGTATCAAATCATCAAATCAATGTCAATTTGAAGACTTTAAAGTGTACCAAATTGTCAAAATAAACTTAGGTATCACATAAAAAGAGAGAAACCTAGGGGGTAAAAATATGCAAAATAACCCTAATCAAAACAACAATTTCACCTGATCAAGACCTGCAACGAGATCGAGACCTCCAATGTCCACCTTATCGCTGACAGAATCGGCGCCTTGAATCGCAAGTTGGGGCCTTTGATCTCCGGTCAGTGGCTCGAGTACAGTTGAAGGCAAGTCCCAGAGATCGGAGTCGACGAACTGCTGGTACTCCTCCTCCGGCAGCGGCGGAGGCGGGGTTTGCTTGACGACGAGGAAACCGTCGTCGGATGAGTTCTTGATGATGACGGCGGCGAGCCTGTAACTGGCCATGGCGGATAGAGCGAAGGGGAGGAATTTGAGTAGATCACCGCAAAGTCTGATGCTTTTTGTTATGGTTTGGAACTTGGAAGTGAACAAGGAAAGAGAGAGTAATGGCGATTGAGAAATTGTTGGTGGGTGTTGGTGAAAATTTATACATCGCAAAAGGGTGGGTGAGTTTTGACTTTTGAGTAAGATGCTTGTGAAAAGATGGGAAGCAAGACGGAATGTTGCTTGATCCCCATGGTAAGTTGGCAATTAAATACCCAAAGTTTCATATGTTTTTTATAGATATTTTGGCTAAATTGCACTTAAAAGCCCTATGGTCTCACCAACTTTGCACTTAAGTGAACTCTATTTTAAAATCGAACAAATAAATACCCCAAAGTATTTAAATATTGCAGATAAATTCCTCAAAGTTTTAAAATGTTACACTTTGATACCTTCTTGTTTTACCCAATATTGCATATAAATACTCTCAGTTTGTAAATGGCCTCACTTAAATATCCAAAAGTTTCTAAAAGTTAAATTTAGTATCCTCTATTATGTGGTGCTCTTGGATATGTAGAGAAACATAGTTCTTTTTTACTTTAAGGCATTTATCTGCAATATTTAAATACACTGAGGCATTTTTTTGCTCGGTGAGGTCACTTTAAGTGTAAGGTTGGTGAAACTATAGGGCATTTAAGTACAATTTAGCCTATTTTTAATGGCCCAAGCCCATAAACCCGTTAGCATGGTATAAGTCACGAGGCTTATTGTATGCAACTTATTGAATGTAACAAGTTTGCTTCAAACCACCGAAAAAAATGACTCATCATTGTTACACCTGAAATATGTGACTTATCTTATAAACCGTCCTACACTCTTCTCATCTTTCAATGTGAGACTAAACTTTCAGGTTATCACACGTATATACTCCTACTTATAAATTTAGTTCACGATAATATCATTGGTAAACGACCTCCCTCATATTTCCAAAACTTAAATTTATGACATGCTGATGACATGGAAATCTTTTAATAAATTATAGAGAAATAAAACTATGTAAAAAAAATGTGGAAAGACAGAAAGCTATACTATGTGCAACAAACATCGGAAAAAAAATCACCCCATAGATATAAAGGACCTAAAATAAAAAATACACTTTGTAAAGGAAACAACAAGAGGAAGAAAGAAGATTAAGAGTGGAATAAGTATGATCAATTTGCCCATCACAATTTTTGGATTAGGATTATGACTTCAAAGTAAACTTTCTTGATTATCTTTATAGATTGAAACTTGACGTCAATACTCTCAAAAGTAGGAATAGGAATAAAAGAAAGCAGACATTAATCAAGCCTTGGAAATTTTAATTACCAACGTAAGTACTGAACATAAGGAAGAGGTAATGGCCATTTTCATCTCTCACTCTAGCTCCATTCCTTTATTCTTTTATTGTTTCTTCATTACAAGGGCAACTTCTTTGATACGGCAGAAATAGTGCATGGGAGGGAGAAGAATGTAATATATAAGAATACAACAAAATAATATATATTGTTCTATTTCTTCATGCTATATATTAGAACTCAGCTTGCCTAGGAATGCATCATAACTGTGGGAAAACTCTTCAACTGAAAAATCCTGCATCGTTGATAAAACAGAAATTAGTGTCATTATACGCCTCTTCCCAAATCTCCTGAGGGTGTAGCATGTTCACTTCCCCCATTACGGAACTTGCTTATGATGAAAGAAAATTTTCCTCAAACAGGTTAATTCTTGTAAATGGAAGCGAAATGATAGTCCCTAGCATCCTCTCAAATGGAATTGTATCATAAACGGTTATCATATATGAGCAGAAAATATGAACACTGTATAATCACCTTAGGTAGCTTCTCTTGGTAAGCCAAATGTTCAACATGAATTCTCACATTCAATGAAGCCAGGTGCCACAATCTGGTATCTACATGCTCATATACCTTGGCCGTTATATCAAATAATGTTCGCAAACCACTTTCTATGGCATTCAAAATTAACAATTCTCTAGCTCTGCGATTCCTGCATATTTGAAAATTGTTTTCAACAAGAGATAGTAACAGTACCTACATAAGCACAAAGTATATCGAGATGGCTGACATAATGTGCTTATTGTTAGGAAAGAACAAAAGGAAAGAAAAATGATTTAATAATCAAAACAAGTTGATGATAACTACCCACTCTAATCTGTTTCACTATCTGTGAGACCATAATGAATGAGCAGTTGGTTCACTATGTTTAACATGGTCAATGCTAGCAGCTAGCACGGGAATTTGTTATTGTGTATGTTGGCTATCGTAAAAACAAAAAATATTTTATCAAGCATCACAAGTTGAACCGATAAAGAAAATAGATCAAGAATGCCATACTTGAGGTATCCACAAAGCATCCTTCTGGGCCATAAGTTGGTTCTACCATGCATTGGTATCAGCACATGTGGCGACAGATCCAGAAACATGTACGTAGTCAGGAAATAATCCTGTCAATCAAATAATCAGGCATCCATTAAAGTAAGACAGTAAAATACCATAAAAAGCTAAAATTTCTGCAAACTAAACATCAGGTAAAATGTTCACGAGCAGACATTAAATTTTTTACAGAATTTATAAATAAAAGGCATAACGATTTGATAAGCAAGAAGATTACTCAAATACATATTATACATAAGGAAACGTGCAAGCAACAACTGAATTGTTCAACATCTTGTTATGCCTCCATTGACACCGGTTAATGTTTTTCTGTGTTGACAGTGCATTCTTTAGCCTGTGGCCTACTTAAAATCTTAACTTGTTCAATAGAATTATAAGACAATGTAATGCATAATAGACAATAAGCTTACCTTCATATTTCCACCAGCTGTGGCATCCAGAACTGCACTCCCATGACTGACAAGAAAAAAACATCGAAAATTTATTATGGAGATGTTTCATGTATACATTTAAAAAGAAGAAAAAAAAACCCTAGAGATGCCAAAGGAGGCAAGAATATAAAAGAAAGATATTACAATTATCACAGATAAATCAGTCAAACAATTAGTAGCACTTAAAAAATTCTGGGTAAAGAAGCCATTTCAGTAACTATTAAAGTCGAATTTACACAATAAAAACATTGTGAAGACCGAATATTCTTGAGCACACATAATGAGTGTTTGGCTCCTTCTAGAAGAATTTCTCATGTTTGACACCATTCAGGGAAATCGAATTGGAATACCATTTTGGAAATGGAATTCGAATGCCATCTATTGTATAAGATTAGACGTTGAACTCAAAGCATTCTGGTGCATCCTCAAGAAAGATAAATTTGGTAAATTCTTCTAGTCTACAAATACCTGTTAGGTGGTACATAAGAACTATCTATGCAACTCTTCATTTTGCAAGTGCCTTCATCTAATGTTTGACACCATTTAGGGAATTTCAAATAAACTTGTACACTGATAAACTTGCTAGTATATTCTCCATTATTATGACAGGGATGAAGTAATTGTGTGTGGAGATAGAAGTAATATTGATAACTCAGACCTGAATTTCGACAGGATCTAGATATTTTCTTTACGCTAGAGGACAGACACATCGAGAAATTAACTTAGATAGGAACTCTTACCCCACACAGTGATCTCCGACAATGAGTGAGTTTGTATCAACATGAAGAAGAGCCATATGACCATCTGTATGACCCTGAATTAGATATCAAAAACCATAATAAGTATTATCAAAGGCACAACCAGACAAAACATGTACAAACATAACTGTTGACATATTTTTTTAACACTTTTTAATATAAAAATAATAATAAATAAATAAATAAATGCAAACAATTTGTACATGTATATTACAGAAGTAAATAAAAGAAAAATATTCAACTGAAAGTATCCCCAAAAAAAAATGTAATGATAAAATAAAAGTAGAAGTAGCAAAAGAAAAAAAAATTGAGAGATTGGGCCCTACATTTGGCCCAACAAAAAAAAACAGATTTCCAAAAAACTAATATCTTATACTTTCCATGCCTCAAATCCCTAACCACAAAAAATTTACCAAAATAATCAAGAAAAAAATCAATTAACCAAGCAAACTAACGAACCTTTCACATGATCTATCTTGATCCACTGCCATCTCTTCCAACAAACACAAAAAGATAAGATCTTAGCTTAACTAATTACTTAATTGAAAATCCAAGAACCATACATGGCTCAATCTCTTTCCCTTGTTCCTTTGGTTTGCTATATATACCCAAATCACACATGCTGGAAAAAAAAAACTACAGATGCTTGAAAAAACAGAGAGAGGAACGCGAAAAAAAATAAAGGCTCATAGTGATACCTTGAATCAGAGAGAAAAATATACCTTGCATCTTCATTTGACAAAATCTCAGTTGAAAGCAAACAAGGTAAAACAGGTGGTATTCTCTGTCCTATCTTCTCTCAATAATCTCACAAACGACTCCGTTCCACGGTCTTTGCAGTTGGCAGGCAGTCAAAACGACTCCGTCCTATGACCCCATGACAGACAGGCCGTTAGAAACGACTCCATCCTACAGTCCTCATGGCTGGCAGGTAATCACAATTAGAACGGCTCCGTCCTTAGACCCAGCCATGGGCAGGATTCGGGCTAGACCCGACCATGGGCCAGATTCAGGCTAGACTCGGCGCGAGCTTAGACAAGTCGGCTATTGACCGGCCCGGTCTAGGCCCGGATTGAACCGGGCTAGTCTTAAGCCCGGAGGTTTGGGTTTGGGCGCTGCCCAAAGCTGGCCCGTTGGCCCGGCCTACCAGGCTATGAGTCGGGCCGGGCTGGCCCAAGATTGGTTAATTTCATTTTTTTGCTAATGAAAATAAATAATTTCTAATGGGCCTTGGACTTAGACTTGGGGGCCTTGGTTGCCCAAAAAGTCAAAAAAAATATTTTATTAAATAATAAGGCCCAAACTAAAGGCCTACTAAGTATATTCATTTGTTTTAATTTTTGGGCTAGGCTATTTTTTTTCTTTTTTTGGGCAGGCTACAAAACATGGGCCAGGATATTTTACGTTTTTTTATCTTTCTTGACCCAAACTTTAAAAAAAGACTATTGTGCACTAATAATTATTAGCCCAACCCATAATAAACTAAATGCCTAGTTATGAATCGGGCCAAGGTTCGGACCGGGCTTGGGTTGGTGCCAGGTTTTGGCCCCCCTGCCCAGCCCAACTCGGAATTTCTCCGGGTTCGGGCTTGGGCCTAGCCCGGTCAAAATGGGCCGAACTAGGCGGGCTTCTGGGCTCACCAGGCCTGGTGGCCACCACTATCTGTCCTATGACTTTCACGTCAGCAGGCAGCCAACACTCAATGAGATAGTAGGGACTTGTTGATACACTGGACAAAAATTTGTTGTGCATTAAAAAGATCAATTAAAGAGAACAAACGAACGAAATAGGTAAAAGATGAATATACCATTTTCATGAGACTAGAAAAGATTTACAAGGAAACATTGATCTCAGATCAATTTTCCAAGTAAAAAGAGAAATCAGCATAAAAAGAAACGGAATTTCAGTGCACAAATAGAGATGAGAAACTAAAGGTGCGTTTGGTAATCAATGTGATTTTCTTGTTGTGTTTTTGTAAAAAAAACCATGCCATGGTGTTTTTTTTCAAAAGTGTTTTGAAAACACCATTTGAAAAGTTTTTGGTCAAACTAGTTTTGACCATTTATATAACACATGATACCAATCAACAACCACTAGTCACTCCAACCACCAACCTGACTCTCGCCCATTGCCGATCCCCACCTCCGGCCACTTGCCAACCGTCAGTCATCACCGGCAGCCGGCCGGTTTCCAGCGACCGTCAACCGGCCGGCGGCGGCGGCCAACAACCATTCTGGAGTTTTTTTCAATGACTATAATTCAAATTTTTTCCCTTCTAAAATTACTCCCTCTTTTATTTGCTTTCTTAAACCAAACAATCTCATAAATTACTCAAAATTATCCATCAAAATTCAATAATAAAAATACCATTTACCATCTTTAGGTATGAAATCAACTCCTAAAAATCCCATCAGCACTTAAATCTCAAAACCCAAATAAGGCATGATCTTAATAAAAGGGCTCTAAAAACAATCCATCAATAATCAAACAGAGAGAAGAGAAACAAGCACATACCCATGACCCAAAATGCAATCTTCAAAGATAATGGCCACCCTCAAAAGGGGCAAGATGAATAGAATCAATTTGTCTTAGATCTTTTTGATATTTTTTGGATGCTTCTAAGTTTAATTTCAAGCTACAGAAAAAAGGGGCAAGACGAATAGAGCTCAAAATTTGTACCAGTAAATAAATTAGAAGGCGCCGGCAGCGACTCGGAGGTGGCGACGAGTCGGAGGCGCCGGCGACGAGGAGGCGGCAGCGGCGAAGTCGGAGGCACTGGCGACGAGGAGGCGGCAGTGGCGACGAGGAAGCGGCAGCGGCGACGAGTCGGAGGCGCCGGCGACGAGGAGGCAACAGCGGCGATGAGGAGGAGGCGCCGGCGATGAGGAGGCGGCAGCGGCAACGAGGAGGCCGAGGGGAGCTGTTAGGGTTTTTGAGGGGAGGTGGGGAAGGATCAGTTTGGGTGAAAAATGAAAAACGGGAACTCAAAACACCTTTTTGGTGTTTTGAGAAAACCGATTATATTAGGCACTTTTGATGGGTCAGCCCAAAAAAACACCATATTTGCCAAACGCGTTTCGTTTTTTTTTTCGAAAAAAAAAATGAAAACGCCAAAAACGCCACAGTTGCCAAACGCTCCCTAAACTAAACACATTACAACTAGCTCCACTCAACTCCGAATTTGCAAGCATAACTCTTTTTAGTCTACAAAACTTTGCAAATAACCCCCTCCATTTCATGAACCCGTTAAATAAAATCCTCAAATTTGTGCAATTAAAGATTAGTCCCTCTAAATATAAAAATTAGATAAGAATCCGTCACTTGTAAAATTACAAAAAAAAGCCCTTACTTTGTACAAATTACAAACAAGTCCCTCCAACTTTGTAAAGTTACAATACAATCAATCAACTTGAGAAAAAGAATACAATTCAGTCCCTGAAAAATCATTAAAAACCATCCCCTAAAACTAGTAAATCGCCACATAATTTCAAAATAAATCCGCAAAATACAAACAAGAAGCCCCCCCCCCAAAAAAAAGTGGTGAAATTACAAAATACGCCCTTTCCTGTTTGTAAAATGACAAACCAGTTCCTAAAATTTGTAAAATTCCAAATCAGTCCCTCAATCTTGTAAAAATTATAAAAGAGTCTCTGTAAAATCAGAAATTGCAAAACAGTCCAATAGAAAAGTTGAAATTGTAAAACAATCCATTAAAGATGCTAAATTACAAAAGAGTCCTTGTAAATCAGAAATTGCATAACACTCCAATAAAAATGCTGAAATTGCAAAACAGTCCAATAAAAGTGTTGAATTTGAAAAACAACCCACCACAGATTTTGAAATTTCAAGACTAGCCCAAAATTTGCAGAATTGTAGACAACACCCCAAAGTTGTGATTTCTAAAACAGACCCCTAAAGCATACAAATCTACAAGAAAAAGAGTTTCAAGAGCTATAAAATTCAAACCAATGGACTGAAATGTCTTTAAACTAAAATTCAAACCAAATGGACCGGAATGTCCTTAAACTGAAATTTAAACCAAATGGACCAAAATGTCCTTAAACTAAAATTCCAATGAAATGGACCGAAATGTCGTTAATCTAAGATTCAAATCAAATGGACCAAAATGTCCTTAAATCAAAACTCAAATAAAACAGATCAAAATATCCATAACTCAAATCAAATGGACCAAAGTGTCCTTAAATTAAAATTAAAATCAAACGGATCAAATATCCGTAAACTAAATTCGTGGACCAAAATTTCTTAAAGTAAATTCAAATTAAACAAAAAATATGGTGTAGACCCCTAAGTCATTAAACTAGAAAACAAATGCACCATAAAACTAATGAACTTATTTGTGTAGACCCCTAAGTCTTAAAACTAGGAAATATGCACAGATAATTTCAAGAATTCATATGTGCTGACCCTTAAGTCATTAAACTAGATAATAACTAGATAAAAAAATGTAGAACTTGAACAAATTGCTAAAATTAGCACAAAAAAATCTGAAATCCATTGCCAAAATTGGCCAAAAAATGACCTGAGTTCCCAAAATTAGTAAATCTCAAATCAGCCTCCAAAAATTGGCAAAAATCTAAATCAACTTGCTAAAATTAGCAAAAATTCATCTAAAAAGAACAGATCTCAAATCAGCCTCTAGAATTGGCAAAACCCAAAATCATTATCAAAATTGACAAGAAATCAAAACAAATTGCTACAATTAGCAAAAATCCAAAATCTGACCACATTGGCAAAAATTAAAAATAGACTGCCTAGTCTCAAAATTGGAAAAAACATCCCCAAAATAGACTGATGGGTCTCTAAATTGGCAATTAAGGATAGTCTTTCAATTTGAAGTAATCAAGTAAACAGTGGGGGTATGCCCTTGGTTTTAAGCATGTATCCTAATACTTGAAATGAAATAAGATTTATTTCTTCTTATTTCTGAGTTTCTTTTGATTTATGCATAATGACCCTGAATTGAAAGTACCTCTTGTAAAACAAGAGGGTAAATGACAATAGTCTCTTGAGTTTATTGGAAGCTATGAATCCACAACCAATGAAAAATCTCTATCTCAAGGGTGAATTTTATAAATTTTAAATATCTAATCTTTGTTCACTGCATGTTTCGCGTCATAGGGAGAGATGGACATTTTGAACCCTACAACAACGTTATGTTATAGCGATTCAACTAAAAGTAGCACCAAGAGAATGTAGAAATAAAGAAACTACAAACCTAATAGAAGATAAATAAGAAGAAAAGTTAACAATTTTATAAATGAATTACTTAGTAAATTATTTTATATAAAATGGCAAAATGTTAGATAAGCTTGTCATCAGGAGAACCTAATTTCAGGTTGTGTAAATATCCAATTTAACATTTGTATCTAAGATGATTCAACATATATGATCTCTCAAAACCAATACAAAAGGTGCTGATCCTCAATGATGATGTAATAAACATAACATATCAGGAGAAAAAAAAAGTGAGGTCATGCAGTTGAATGTAATCTCCTATAGCAAACTATCTTTGTTCTCCTCGTAAACTTCTTTTTCTTAATCTAAGAGAATTTGCTAGACACAAACTAATCTTTTAGGATTATGGAGAGAACTTTTCTTGTTCATAATTTTCTTGGTCAAAAATTTGGCAAAAATTAAATGGGGGTTGACGTCCACATGAAAGTTGATTCCTAGAACTTACGCAAATTTTTGATGAAATCTATGTTGTCTAGCATACCCAATTCAATGGAAAAAGACCAAGATGGTAATATTGATGACACAAAATGTAAATAAATATGTTCTAATGTCATGATATTGAGCTTATCAGTTTCAAATTTGAATATGTTTTGTTTATTAGATTCTTAATAGTCATAGTCTATTCATCATTATCGTTTAGGTACTTATACTGGCCATTGACAGTTTAACTAATTGCCTCAAATACTTTGAGATGTGTTGGAGGTGGAAGAGAGAGAAAAGAGGAAGGAAGAGAAGGATAAAAAAGATAAACATAAAATTTAAAGCGGATTTTCTAAAAATTAATACAGTTGCCTGAAGCTAGGTTTCGGCCCATAACAAGGGCGCTTAGCCTGCAGGGACATGTTAGAATATAAAATAATAACCCATAATCGGCACCACAACTTTGGAGTTTTGGTGTAATGGTTAGAGGAACTTTAAGAGTTACCACCTAAAAACCAAAAAGCTTGGCCCGCAATAGTACTAGATTGCTTCAATGTCATAGATCAAAGCTTATTCTTTATTAAATATTGTGTTACCTGGATACTTCAAATCGGAAGACGTACCTATACCCGACGTGTACTCGTACCAAAACTTCTTGGACACTTATTTGATATATCTGTATGTTTATTCAGGCGTATACTCTGTTATATAATACATGTTTTAATTTAAAACAATCCTTAAACACTTGTTGGACAAATATTCTACACTTCACATCAATTTCTTATATATTGATCTTATGTAAATGAAAAAATATTGATTTTATGTACAAATCAATATACATAACATCTAGATAGCACGAAGTGTGGACACAGACATGGACACGGTTATGGACACAGAACACGGAAAATTCGTAAAATGTCTGATACGGTCCCTGCATTTTACAAATTTGTCGTGTTCTGTACTGGTACGGGTACCCATATCCATACCCATGCAACTTAGATTAAATATTAGAATGCCTTTCAACTAAGCATACCGGAGCAAGTAGTGCTTCCAAATTGTGTCCCCCTATGCATATCTTCTCGCCACCAGAAATTGGCGTATAACCAAGAGACCATGTCTCTGCCACAGTAAATAATGTAAAACAAGAATTATAACTATCAGAGACTCCAGCTTTTTTAAGAAAATTTGATCAGCTAGAAACCATCTACTTTAGAGTAGAGAAACAATGCCCCTGAGAAAAAGGCATTCAAGTGTCACACATTCAGGTTACACAGTTAGCATAGGGCAAGGAATTGCAATTGGACCTTTCCTAGAAACGGACAAACAAGTTGAACCCAATATACATCAGTTTGCAACTATTTTCCTCCCTCCAAGATTAATGACATAGTTTGCAAATGCAATATAAATATTACACAAAATATGACATCTCCAACGTGGAGAAGTTGTTCCATTTACACATCAAGTCCAAAGAGATGAAAAGTAAAAGACAAAAAGTCATCAGTTCAAACGAGACATTTAGATTAGCTCGAAACAGGGTATTAAAATTTGTATAAGAGGATATCATGACTAGAATTTTTTTTCCCAGTTAAATTTATGATTCTTCATTGCAACAATTATTTTAAATCTAAGAATAATCGAGAAAAAGGAGTTTCTGCAATTCATATGTAGGGTTTTTCAGCAGAAAAAGTCTATTTATAATTGTCAATACGTATGCACCTAAGAGTTCTGCTCCACAGCCAATGTGATGAAGAGACTCAAAATGACAATAGGAACAAGGCTGAAATGTAATCTCCATCAAATTTAATAATCTATTCTGCTATGGCATCAACAGCCTGAGCATGTAAAATTCAAAAAGAAACAATCACATAAAAGAAGTAATTTGAAATTACCTTTACCAATTCGATTCACAGTATTTTCATGTGCCAAGAGAATAGAATCTGGATTGCATTTTTGGACGACTGACAGACCTAAAATCAACCAAGCATGTATTTGTCAAAATACAAATGTCAGATCTATTAAGGAAGAATTCACCCCGCTATATCCCAATAATTTACTAAATGCATTCAAGAATAACAGTACATTTAGGACAATATTCAGCCAGAGAAAGACCATAAAACTACTGGTAATCATCATAATCAAAGAAAATCATCATGATCCAGAGAAATTACAAGTACATACCATCCACATGGTCATAGTGATGATGAGTAACAAAGACCACTAGCTTTCTTGGCAATGCAGCCACAAGATCTGCTAGCTGATCACATAAAATCTTTCTTCAACTAGTGCACAAAAATATTAACCAAACTACAAACAATTCATATTATCAAGGATCCTCTTCTGACAGCTATACCTTATATTCTAACATTACCAGATCAAGTCAATTTGAAAGACAAATTTCTCATAATATAAAGCATTGTAAATTAGTGAATTTTGCAAACTCAAGCACATAATTAGATTACCCATACCTCAGAGTGCGATTGTGTACAACAACCTGGATCTACGAGCAACGCATCACCATAAATGGTATACTTGGAATCTTCAACCATATTAACACTACTGTGTGGTACTATAACAATTGTATTTGTTGTATGAAAGGAGCCCTCTAGTTCTCTACTTCTCATAGGTACAAGCATGAGACCTGGAGGGTACTCCTGGTGTAAAGAACACATATTATGTCAGCATATGTTTGAAACGTTACAAACATACTTTACAATCATCGAAAAATCATTCATCCATCATAAGATAATAAAACCAATAAACCATAAAAGTTGAGATCTTTCAGGATAAGGTAAGAGACTAGAATGCTATATAATATATATATATATATATATATATATATATATATATATATATATATATATATATATAGAGAGAGAGAGAGCAAGGCTCCTATGAACTTAAGTTCATAATGAATAGTGGTGCACCAACTTTTCTAACCACTCATCTTGCTTTGGGATCCGTGAAAGATATAAAGCCACTTTGAGATTTGTGCATCACAAATCTCAAGACAAGATGAGTGGATAAAAAGTTGGTGCACCACTATTCATTATGAACTTAAGTTCATAGGAGCCTTGCTCTCTATATATATATATATATATATATATATATATATATATATATATATATATATATATATATATATATATATATATATATATATATATATATATATATATATATATCCAGAGAATGCTATAAAAGTTTAGGATTGCTGAAATTTCTAGAGAAAGAAATTAAAGAAAAATATATCCAGAGAATGCTATAAAAGTTTAGGATTGCTGAAATTTCTAGAGAAAGAAATTAAAGAAAAAGTGGAGGTCGTAATGGTAAGAAGTTTTGGGATTGCTAAAATTTCTAAAGATTGAAATTAAAGAAAAGTTTGGTCCAAATGTTTATCGATTATTCTACTCTAGGTTACCAGGACACTTCATCTAGGCTCCCATATTCGTGCTTGGCACTTTACGTATCTGTGTACACTCCTTGGATACTTCTTGAATGTCTACATACATTTATTTAGACGTGTACTCAATTATATAACACATGTTTTAGTTTAAAATACTCTTGATACACTTATTGAGCGTATATGTTACACTTCATGTCAAATTTATGCAACTCGTTGGACTTGGGATAGGTTCGTTTTAGCACATACCTAGTTCATAATTATGATTTTAAAGGATCATTTGGGTATCTAGTTCAAAAAACGAGCTGTTTCTCAATTTATACTCTACTCAATAAAAGAAACATGAAAATGGTATAAGGATTTTAGTTCTCATAACATGTGAATGAAAAAAATATCGATCTCATACAAATTATTAATTTTAATATGTATATAGCCATGTCCCATATCCTAACTTTTACAAATTTGCTGAGTCCCATACTCACAAGTCACACCCCTGTCCGTGTCTGCACTCACACCTGTATCCGTGCAAAATAGAATCTACTTCTATAAATTATTCCACATCAGATTTCCCCTAGCGGAAAAACTTGTCCTTGACTTTTGGAGTAGAATGGACCTGATGTTGACCATTAGCATGGATTCAAGCTTTCAACCACAGATTCAAACTCCTAATAATAAACCTTAATCTTTGCTAAATGAAAAGTATAACTGAATATAACTATTAGGTCAAATATATATCAAAATGCAAATAATAAACTATAAAGTGGTTTTATGTAAATAATACACATAGTAACATGTATATATAGAATATGATGGAAACATTTGGCACACATACAGTATCTTTAATAGAATCATGCATAAATCATATTCAATGTACGAAAGAGAACCTGATAGTGAAATCTCCGAGAAGCTTTCCATTTTTCACCATCGGTTGAATCATGCAGTACTCCGGTAACCACATTAGGCCCAACGCGATTGCAGCTTTTGCTCACTTCTGTAAGCAACTTCAATGCATTTTCCTTGGATATCCACTCACAGGAATCTGCACATGTAGCAAAAAAAGCAGCAGTTATGTGTATTCATGTTAACTGATACATCCCATGGAATATATGTTCAAGTTGTTGGAAAGCCGCAATAGCTACAGTACCACCTATCCGCTACAGTATCCACTGACGCAGACCATTACTGTAGCGTTAAGTTGAGATCATCCTAGAATCTCAGTGTCTCTAATTAAGAGAGAGAAAAAAAAGAAGAGAGAGAGAAAGTGAGAGAAAAATAGAGAGAGTTTCTCCTTATAAAGAGAGATTGTAACTCCTAAATTTTCCTCATAGTGGATTCTTCTATTCTTGCCCGTGGTTTTTACCCCAAATTCATTTAAGGGGTTTTCCACGTAAATCTGTGTGTTCAACTTTACTATTTCCGCACTACTTTCGCTGCGACCCTGCTCTAGTGGGCTCCGGGTTTGTCCCAACACAAGTGTTTGTGTAAGGATGTGGTTTTGCATGTGGATTAACACAGTTTCAAAAGATCACATGGAAAACTTGGCATTACTTGGAAGATAAGGACAGAATACCAATTCAGTCGCAGAACGTGGCAAGTACAGAAGAGTCCCTTTTCAAAGAAAATAAAATCTATAGAAAAGACAATACTTGGAATTTACGGGACGGGCAAACCATAAACACTATGAGCCCATTTGGCATACAAATAGTCAGTTGAGAAGTCTAGGAGCATGACATTATGGATATTTCCGCTATCAAGGCAGGAATCTATTGCATAAATACTCCTAATCTTGTTTTGTCTTTGGAGTAAAATAAGCACATTATAGAGATGGAAGAAACCTCCAAAGTTCTCAACTTTAGACTCCAAAATTCCAAGCAGGAACAATGTGTGAAAAGGCGGCCCTGCAGTGAAGTCAGGCTCTTCAACATACTTCAGGAGAGCCCAACTCCCAATCGCGTCAGCTACCAAACTCAATTGTGTCAAAACCTAAGGAAAGATCATAACTTGTTCACAATTCTACTTCAAATCCGACAAAAATCTAAACAAAACAACAAATTCACCTGATTGAGACCTGCAACGAGATCGAGACGACCAATGTCAACCTTATCGCCGACGGAATCGGCGTCTCGAATCACAAGTTGGGACCTTTGATCTCCGGTCAGTGGCTTGAGTAGAGTGGAAGGCAAGTCCCAGAGATCGGAATCCACGAATTGCTGGTACTCCTCCTCCGGCAGCGGCGGCGGCGGGGTTTGCTTGACGACAAGGAAATCGTTGTCGGATGAGTTCTTGATGACGGCGGCTAGCTTGTAAGTAGCCATTGCGGATAGAGCTAAGGGGAGGAATTTGAGTCGATCCCGGCAAAATCTGGCCTTTTTTTTATTTTTTGGGTTAATTGCATATTAGTCCTCGTTCCGTTACAAAATCTGTTAATTTCTCCAACCATAGTTGGGTTAAGAAATAACCATGCATAACAAATTACCTTATTGACCCTGGATGTACATTACCCTCTCTCAAGACAGTGAAAGATCAGTTGATCCCCAATTTTTCCCGCTCTCTGAAAGGCGAAAATTCTCCGACAAAATTCTAGGACAAATTGATGAAAATTTCTCCCCAAGCTCACACAGGTTTGTCTCTGAAGGAAGATCAACACCCCCTTCCCTAAATTAGGGCGGATTTTGGGTTTTTTCAAGGCCAATAGGGTTTTTGGTGAAGTCAAGGTGGACGAGCCCTAGTTGCAGAAATTGAAGGTAAATTTCTTTAACTTTAGTTTTTGTATATTTTCCATGGTTGCATGCAAGTTGAATGATGGTTTGGTGTTGTTGTTTATGGATTTATTTGTGGATTTTTGGTTTGGTGTTGTTTATTCTGGATTTCTTTTGTGGTTTTTTTTTGAACGAGGCTTTTTTGATATTGTAGGATGAAACAAGGGGTTGTTGAGATTGTAATTAGGTACAAAGGGTATTGGAGACATGTTCCTAGGACGGGGAGGAAGAAGTATGAATGTGGTAATCAAAGAACCATTAGAGTGGATGTCGGTAATATGTCACTAAAAAAATTTGGGGAACTACTGAACTAGTAGCAGAATTTATGCCATATACTGAAAATATTTTATACAATTCCCGACACAAAATCCTAGAGTCTTTGGGGAGATTAAAACCAATGGGATTTTCATGGGTGTGTTAAGAAATCATGTAGGAAGGAGGGGTGCTCAAATGTTTGTGTAATTAGAACCTATTCCCAGTCTTAGTTGGAGGGCTCCAGTGTCACAGTGAAGAAGGAATCCACCAAGAGAGGGAGCAAATAAATCTAAGAAGATTACACATGTTGATCTTGATGATTTCTCTAGTGAAGATGAAAACCAAGGTGTTGATGATGATAGATATGTGCCATTAGATGGTGATAACACAGCAGATATTGAGGATGAAGGCTTTGATTTTGACAATGCAATTGATTGGGAGGTAACTCAGATGATGTTTGATATGCATAATGACAACGAAGGGGGTTCTGAATTAGAGGGTGATATGATAGCTCAATTAGATAACCAGAATATCCACCTAGAGAAAATTACAGTTGAGGAGGCTAGAGTTCATGATGAGGAGGTTAAGGAAGAAAATGTGACTGATGATGCTGATGACATTTGTCCTGATGATTGTTACCACTCCATTCATAGTTCTGTAGATGAGTATAGTAGTGATGATTGCAATGAGGGTGATATTGATGATGGTGAAGATAACAACACTGATGAGGGTATTCCTATATTTGATTTAGGTAGAAAATTTCTTGATGTGGCTAATTTGAGACTCTCTTTGAAACATTATGTTGTGAAGAAAATTTTAATTTTAATTTGGTCAAGAATGACACTAAAAGGCTAGTTGCTAAATGTTGTTAAGAGGGTTGTCCTTGGAAACTGAGAGCTAAGGGTTTGCATGATGGTAGAACTATGGAGATTACTAGGTATATAAGACAACACACATGCAAGGGGGTGAATAAGAGTAAAAATAATCAAGCTAATCTAAATGGATGGTAGAAGTTGTACTTAAAGATGTCAAAGATAATTCTACCCCAAAGATATACAAAGAACCATGTTAAAGGATTATAAAATGATTATTATATCATATAATCAAGCTTGGAGAACTAGAGAGGCTGCAAGGAAAATGATATTTGGTGGTGTTGAAGAATCTTATGACCATGTTTTGTCTCTAAAGTATGAGCTTTTGAAAAGAAATCTAGGGAGTCATGTAGAAGTTCAAATAGGTCCAGATCATGCATTTGAGAGAATGTTTGTGTGCTTTGGAGTATCAGTTGAGGGGTTTAGGAAAGGGTGTAAGCCATTTATAGGATTTGATGGCCGTCACTTAAGGTCCAAGTACATGGGGAGCATGTTGTGTGCTACAAGTTTGGATGGAAATTATAGTTTATTTCCTCTTTCGTTTGCTATAGTTGAAGGGATATCAGGTGATAGTTGGTTTTGGTTCCTGAAAAATCTTATTAAAGCCTTTAATAGTGAGCTTGGTGAGGTTAGTGTTGTTAGTGATCAAGAGAAGGGACTATTAGAGGTAATTTCTACACTACTTCTTGAAGCAGAGCATAGGGTGTGCATGAGACACAGAAAAATTTTCAATAAAGATTATCCTGGTGAGTTTTATGAACAATGCATATGGGGGGCTACAAGGGCATACACATCACATGAGTTCAATAAAAATATTTTGGAGTTGGGTGAAGTTTCAAATGAGGCATTTCTCAGTTTTCATGCAAAGGATAAATTTGTGTGGTCTAGAAGTTAATTTTCTGAGATATCTAAGAACAATTGCCTCACTAACAATTTGTCTGAGTCTTTTAACTCTTGGATACTTGATTCAAGGTATTTACCAGTTGTGGATTTGGTTGACAAGCTAATGACCAAACTTATGCTCAAATTTAACAAGAGAAGGAAACTAGGCTTTAAGCGGAAGGGTAAGTTGGTGCCCTATGCTAATAGATATTGCTAAGATATCAGTAAGAATCTTGGTTCTTATTTAGTGAGACAAACAAATCCCGATAAGGCTGAAGTTAAAAATGAGTATGAGAGAAGGACAATTAACTTGAAAGAGAGAACATGCAGCTACAGAAAATGGCAAGTGACCGGTTTGCCATCTATTCATGTGGCAAATTATATGGGCACAATCAGGAATGCTAAGTGGGATGAATTCTGTGATGAAAAATATCATGTGGAGAGGTATGTTGTATTCTTTTATGTTCTTTCATCTTTAATTTTGATTTACTGATTTATTTAATGCCTAATATCATTCCTATTTCAGGTATAGACTCACATATACACAATCAATCGGAGTTCTACCATACAAAGATGTATGAAAATGCCCTTTTCTAAAGAATTTCACAATTGGACCACCTCATACAAAGAGGTCAAAAGGCAGGCCAAGTAAGAAAAGGATAAAGGGTAAAGATGAACCTGAGAGAAAGGTTTCAAAGAGACAGTACAAGTGCTCAAGATGTGGTGGCTAGGGTCATCATAAGAGTGGCTGCAAGAATCCAATCATCAATAATACTGCACAAAGTGGACCAAGGTGATGTTTATGTAACTACTATTGTAGTAATTTCAACTTTAATTTTAATTTTTGCATTTGTACACAGTGTTACTACTACAAACAAGAGAGGGGGAGGTGTAACTCCTTCGTGAAGTGAACCAAGGTAATGTACATGTTTCTATTTATTATTTTAATTTTATTTTGGTATTATTGAGTAATAGAGTGATAATTTACCTTTGATTTGAAAAATGTTAGCTCAATCAATGTAAGAGTTGCATCAAATAGTATAGGTAGAGGGAGAGGTGATATTCATGCATCTGTGTCTAACTCTCAATTTCAACCTCCTAGATAAACTCTACATGGTCATTTATATGTTGATATCATTATAATAAATCATGTCAAGTTTCAAGACCAAGACCAAACATGTTGCCACTAAATAGAGGGAGAGGAAGAGTAGCTATGGCAACACAACCAATGCCAAGATTTTCACCATAAAAAATAGCAGAATCATCAACATCATCTCCAAGCCCACAACGTCAACCAATCACTAGTCAAGCTTCAAGAAATTCTCAAGGGGGCATAGTATCTTCAACCAGTAATCAAGGAGGCATCAAAAGAGTGGTTTGGATGCCTAAATGGTAGGAATCACAAAATTTTGTCCAATGTGTCCATTTTGCACTTATCTTTTGTCCAAACTGCTATCTATATGTGATTGATTCACTGATTTTGTCATACTTTTATGTAAATGTGCATGTTGCACATAAGTTTCTTAATTATAGGGTATATATGCGCTTGTTCCACAGCTTTTGTTGATATTTGGGTATATGTGTACATGATGCATATATTTTTTGTTGTATTTTGGGGGTGCTTGTGCAACTTGCACATAATTTCAGTTCCACTTGGATGATGATGTAATTGTGCATGTTGCACATAACTATGGTGAACTTAAATGAAGTCTAACTTTACTTTTATATACCAATATGTACTTTCAATGATTTGAAATTCTTTTGGTGAAGTGGTATGTGTAATCATGTACAAAATGTGATAGTATTGAGAGAGAGTCAATATGATAATGGATTGTATGTGTATGTGGCAAATAATATCTTTTGCACAACCAATTTGCAAGGAAGACCATGCCAAAAATTTACAATGATGAGTTTGTTTTGCAATAACACCATGTCAAAATTTACACAAAATCTGAGTTTATATCTAACAAAATTTGTATCTTTCACATAATCTTTTAGAAATAATTTAAAAATAACAAATTCTTTAATTCATATCTAAACCACACATTACATTATCTAAAATAACCAATTTCTAAAACAACCCCTAATTTATATCTAAATCACAATTTACATCATCTAAAATAACCAATTTCTAAAACAACCCCCAAATTTATATCTAAATCAAAAATTACATCAACAACCAATTTTTAAACAACCCCCAAATTTAGATCATTCTGAGGAACACCAAAATATCCAACAATACAAACAGAATTTTCAACAACAACATGATATGTTCCATTTTCTTCCCTAACATGCTCACTTCTTTAGCAAGCTTCATCAACAAATTTCGGCTATCATCCACCCAAGCAAAAAATCCACAACCTTTATTTGAGGCATTCTTGTATAGCTGACATCCATAAAATTGCAAACCCTTGTTCTCCCCTTGTTTTACACGTCCAAATTCTGCACTCTAAACCACAAAAGTATTTCTTGTTAGCCCCATGACTTGAAGCTTCAGTGGCAATTGACGATGAGCCTTGCAACATAGTGTAAGATCTTAAAACCCCTATTTGGCAATTTAGAATGTTAGAAGGGATGAAGAGAATTGGATTGTATTGTAAAATTTTGATGGTTATATAGGATTTTGAGGGAATCTATCCGTTGGAATCGCCTCTGGTTTGGGTTTGAAGAAACAGGGGACCGTTGGAGAAGAAAGAGAGAGGGTTTGGATTTTTGAGAGAATGGGTTTCGAGTTAAAACACATTCTGAAATGAGTAGGTGGAGTTATGAATTGTGGGTGAGGGTATAACAGGTAATTCACCTTATTCCGTTAACTTTAACAGTCATTATTACTACCACCTAACTTGAGGGACGGATTGGCAAGGAAATTGAAGATTTAAGGGACTAATAAGCAAATAATGAGATTTGAGGGACGATTTGGCAATTATGGTTGATTTAAGGGACTAATATGCAATTAACCCTATTTTTTTTTTAGAAGAGAGTAATGGCGATTGAGAAATTATTGGTGGGTTTTGTTGGAAATTTTTCGTACGAGGGAGCTTGGTGAATTTCTAGTGGTTAAAATTATTCTGAAGAGGTGCAGGAGGGAATCTTGATCGCGGCTATTTGAATTAAAACTTAAGTTTAAGGTTTACTTGCATATTAGTCCCTCAAATCTTTCATACTTTGAGATTAGTTCCTTGAAGCATGAAATTACTATCCCCAGTCATGCAGGATGTTTGAAATTAGTCCTTTCCTCACAAAATTCATCAAATCTGCTAATCATGATTGTATTAGCGCTACTATGGACGGATAATTATCAAACTATTTCTTCACTAAATAATTCGTACACCTATATGTGAGTTTTCTCTCGCTCTCTATTTCGCGCCCCATCTTTTGAGAGAGGATAAATGTTTCTGTTCTCGTTTTTTCACCTCCAAAATGCTTTTCTCTCATCTAAAATCAGGTTTGAGTTCAAAAAAGAGTATGACTAGCTTTCTATTTTGGGGAAATTAAACTTGAACGAATATTACCCTTAATTCAAATGATCGTTAATCAGGAGGACTAATAGCACTTTTAATAGTTTGAGGGACTGTCCATAAAAAATATGGTTTGAGGGACTAATCTCAAAATATGACAGATTTGAGGGACCGATATCAAAATAACTCTACTAAAAATTTTGAGAACTGCAATTTATGCATATGTAAACGTCTAGCCCGCTTGGCAAAAGGCTAAGTGAGTGGTGAAGGAGAGTTAACCCTTCTTTAGACTGTTAAACATAAAAAAAATTACACATGGTGTAACCTAAGTTAAGCCCTAATTATTTGCCAACCACAAAAATCGTTAGAAGTATTTACAAATCCCTCTAGAGAGGTTAAAATGAGTTAACCCCTCAAAACGAGAGATTTACAAATCCATCTAAATAAAGTAACCTTACGGACTTAAAAGTTTAACCCTTCGTGTTAACAAATGGACTAACTATGTTATAACTCTTCTCCTTAATCTCTCCTCCTTAACCCTTGCCAAACCAGACATTTAAGACTCCCAAAATGGTTGAATAGGTACTAGATTTAAACATTTAAAATTAACGAGCATACTTAGAAAAATCTCATCTGAAGTTCTTGTGTATTATTTAACTGATAGTAATCCCCCTCTTTTATAAATATCTGCATTGTAATTTCTTTCAACTAACCCTCCCCTTAACATAGCACGATACATGTTAACATACTGCCGAAGGTCACAGCACGAAGATCAGTTCCACCAATATCCAAATAAATAAATACAAATATAATTTTCCTCGTAATCTTTATTGCTTATAATTTTCCTAATAAACTTTATTGCTTCTTTTCCTGATCCACTTTGATGCCATAACGAGTCTCTGCTGCAGTTCATACACATACATCAATGTTTTCTATTTCCATGTGAGCCATATGACCCTTACCCTCATGCATGAACCTAGCATGCACGGCACATGATCTGAATTGGATCCGCCTACTAGAACCCGGCCCAGAAATGCGAACGTACGCATGTGAAAATATTGCTGGAGATTGATACCGAGGATGAAACTAGAATCCATTTGATTGGTTTATATTTGAGTAAGGGTGTATATGGATTGAGTTAGGGTTTCTTCCCCCCCAAATTGCGGGGTAATGGGGTGAAGGGAAGGGAGGAGAAAATAACAATTATAGATAGACTCTTTTATTCTTTATCAATATCTAATTCAATGGTTGAGATTTCCTCTCAAAACTATTATTTATGTAATTTCACATATATTCCCTTCCATTTCCTTCACTTTATTCAACTTCCCAAACGGGGTGAACTAAGTTTCCTTAGTTTCCCTTACTAATTTGCCAAACAAGTTTTACATGTTCCCGTACCTTCCTTTAACTTAACTTACCTTATGTTCCCATAACTTTCCTTCACTAGGCTCCAATCCAAACAAACCCTAATGCTATTTAACTTATATCTTTGGTATTTTTCTTGTATAAGAATTAGATATGACAATATGAATCACTTTCGTTCACATGAATCATGGTCCGTCACTACAAAATATCAAGTTACCACATTTATAAGAGCACTTGTAGCTACACCTCACTCTCTATTATGAGGGGGCATGTGTCCCATAACCTCAACCTAACTCAATATTTAACTCTAGTTAGATTTTGAACCCAACGCCTCTCCTTTCATTTTTCAGAAAGTGTCCAACGACACTCGCTCGTTTCCCTAGACTTTCTCCATTTATAATTGTAGCCCAAAAATGCAAACGTACTCATGCGAAATATTGTTGGAGAATGATATCAAGGATGAAACTAGGAAGCATTTGATTTGTTTATGTTTGAGTATCTAAAACATTCTTGTACCTTAGTAAAAAGGCAGCGTTTTGTTGAAAACATAGGCTCGGAGTACACACTATATTCTAAGGCCACAGTTGTTATGGTAATTAAGCGCAAACTAATAATCTTAGCAATCGTTTGTTGCATAGTTTACTGCTTTAAAGCATTGAAATTTTAATTGCTAACTCAATGTGGGACTAAAGGAGGGAGTGAGACATTTCTTTTATTTTACAGGGAATACTGAGGACCCAACATTTTTGTCTAAAACAGTGGCAATTCCATACGTTTTAGACAAAACGTTGACAATTCCCACTATTTTCTTTAAAACGTCAGTGTATACCAACATTGGAATCAAATACAGGTAGTTAAGTGTTGTTATCTATAATGTTTTTTATAATGCGTTACTTTTTTATATGTAAATGTTTTATCTTCGGCAGTGCTAACTAAATTATATTTTTTATAATATTTTCTTATTACTATTAGAATTTCAAGATAGACCCCATTATCCCCCACTCCCCACCCTCCCATCCACCCTCCATCTGTTTTTATATAACTTAGAAAACTGACGTATTAAAACAAAGGATACACATGAGTTTAATATAAAAGATTGACGAATTCATAAAACGCCAACAAATTCCAATAGAACATAGAAAAGTTCATAAAAAGATGAACATGTTTTTACGATCGTCTGCGCTCCCTCATCAACTCCTTCCTCCCCTCGTTCCTCAATCATCAAAATACTAATCATTTGGACTAAATTTTAATTTGCATCACTTGATAGTCCCACTCGAGTAAATTTTCAGAAATGATGCATCAATATTTGAATATTCCAATATGATGCATTTATGTAATTCATCGCACATTTGAGCAGAATACCGCTCAAAAACATCACAAGTAGAAGGCGAAAAGTTTGTAAACCCAAAATTTAACATTTTATGCACGTGTTTAATTTGTCTCATATTTCTTTCTTTTTTTCTTTTGACGTTACGTCTACATCTAGGGGCTATTTGGTTGCTCCCATTGCAACTGAGGATGTTGCGACTATTGTCGCTTGCTATTGGAGCTACAGCGGTTAGGTACAACTCTAAAAGTTTGCAAGTTACACTTGTAATTGTAGTTGCAACTATTTGTTTACACTTGCAACTTCTATGTCAATATATATAACACACACACAAGTGAAAACTGGTTGCAACTGAGATAAATAATTAAATATAGTTTCTAGAACTTGCACTTCAGTACCCCGAGTTATGTGAACATGAGAATTTCCCTCTAAAAATTCTCACACGACACTCGCATGCTATTTTTAGATCATTTTAACCCTTATTTTTTTTAAATCTATTCTTTAACCTATCAAAATCCTTTTTTTTTTAAATCGATTGTGTATTACGTTTTGTTTTGCCAAATAAAACTGTAAAACACAACATACTAGTAATACATAATAGATTTTCTTTTAGATAAAGATGCTCTAAACTGTCTGTGACAATCCATAAATGTTGCTTTCAATTATCCATACTGGAACTGGATAATTGAAACATTCATCTACTAATACAACATCACTAAATTTGAAAAACCATGAACTGGGGTACAATTATTGAGATATGTGGAGCATTATCTTTCACAAAATTTTATTTTTAATCGAGTTAGATGTCCAATATCATCGTGAATCAGCATTTGCACTTCAGATTATTGGTGCGAGCCATAATCTACATGTTCAAGCTCGGCCAATAATTTTATAAATACTACAGCCGACTTCTAATTAACCTGCTCAAAATAGAGAAATCACAATAAAACATTATAACTGCATAAATAACTAATTCTAAATCAAATATTTTGAATGCTAAGGTATTACCTCTTTCTCACGGTACATGAGCTTCCTATAAACTCGATCAAGAACAACTAAGACATAAAGTTAAGCAATTTTACTATTATGAATTGAGAAGAGAAGAACACAATTAATATATGCTAAAAGTTTGAAGAACAGACGTGTAACCTATCAAAACTCAAACTTCATTGACAAAACAAATTAAATGTTGCTTGTCAGCACTATTTCATAAACTTCTGGGTTTCTATGTCACAAATGCGACAACAATACCAAAATGCATTTTGACATTTGAACTCCAACATACGAGAAAATGTATAATAAGCACATACAATAACACAGTGCTTTCGTATTATGATCTTCATCCATACTTCTCGAATAAGGTCTCACTTATATGTTTTGCTTTTATCCCTTTGCAAACAGTTGGCTACCAATTGTATTTATGGAGTTAAAAATTCTTTCTAAAACTGAGATAAAACCTGGATAATATATATCAATATGTACATTTAACTGCAAGAGACAATGCAAGACCAGCAATCCCGAGAACTGTAAGCACTTTGATGGCACTTACTTTGTGCCCTTCTAGGACTCTCCATGTCCATTGACCAAGAAATCGCAGACGACTGGTTACTTGATACATTTTCATGGAAAAGTCCTGCACAAAACAATGCAGTTTTTAGATCTAGATCATCTCAAAAGACGAAAATCTGTGATAGTTCCATATTTTGCATATCGAAACAATCTCAGGAATCTTTTCTTGTAAGAACGAAAAAAAATTTATTCAAAATTCAGCATTCCATATTTCAAACATGTAAATTACTGATTAAGCCAAAAATGGGAAACAGTTCAGGGTATTTTTATGGGTCAATGCTACTATATAGTTTCTATACCTCCGGAATAATGGACAAATATCAAGTTTACAGCCTGTATTTCTCCAGTTAGCGGTTTATTTTATAATACCTGGCTTTTATCCCCATAACAAATGATAGCATACCAAATTTACTAGTGACTATTTATGAAGTAAGAATCTTGGTATACATGAAACTTAGACTGGATAGAACTCGTCAATGTTTCAGCTTAATTACAAGGGACATAGCTAATTCTGAAATTTTAAGAACTACATGCACTTTAATAGAACTTACTTTGCGCTCTATCAGAAATATCCATATCCATTGAGAAAGAAAACGCAAATGATGACAGGATGCTTGAAACTTTTTCATGGAGAAATCCTACACAACAAATGCAGCTGTAAGATTAACATTAGAAAGGCAAGAATACTGGTTGCAGTTATCACACATGTTGCATATCAAAACAATCTCAAGGACATTCTATAATGCGGACGTAGAAGATCATTTCACATTTCGGCATTCCACACTTACAAGCAGCCTATCTACTGATAAAGATGGTGTTTGGGAAGGCTTATTTATTGAAGCTTATAAGTTATGCTAGCTTTTAGTGACTTTTGGCTTTTATGATAAAAATATTACAAAAATTGTTTGGGTAGTGTAGTAATTTGTTTGGTCAAACCTAGCTTATTTAGGTGAGCTTATAAGTTAGTTTTTCAAAAGCTAGGGTATACCAGCTTTTTAAAATGTAACTTATAAGCTAACTTATTTTATATTTTACCAAGCAAGTAGAAATGAAAAACTAGCTTAAAAGCTAGTTTGACTATAAAATAAGCGGCCCCAAACACCCTCAAAGTAACACCTTGGAAAACGTTAAAAACATTTCTAGGGATTACCGATACATTTGACAGTGAAAGAAATAATATATAATGAGAAAACTTCTTTAGTAAAAGGGAAATAATATACAACAGAAGGAACTCCATCCACTTCTTGTTTATCCTCTTAACTTGCTTATGTCTGAGCATTTAGGCCTAGGATGATGGGGTCTCCATTTCTATATTCCAAAACCTTTTCCGACAAAAATGATTTTGAAAATGACCAAAATGTATACCTCACCTCCTCCACACCTGCATAAGCTCCTGCAGCATCCACCACCTGTCTAGTCGACTACAGGCTGTTCTATTGGAGCACAGCGGCTATGATGTGGATGTGGAGATAGAGGATAGTCAAAACTAGAAGGATGATAAAGGATAACAGGAGTGGAGAAGATACTATTTTGATTAGTAGCATGAAGAAGAGGTGGCTGCCCATTCATTGACCTTTTCCTATAATACATACATCCTAGATGCAAGCACAAGCAGGCATTTGATACTTATGGAGAGTGTCCGTATAATACTAGCTTGATTTGCTCACAATTGGAAATATATCATTATCCTTATCATATATTGCACACAAAACTCGATGTGTATCACCTTAGGTAATTTCTCCTGTTGAGCCAAATGATCAACATGAATTTGCACATTCATTGAAGCTGGAAGCCACATGTTGGTGTCCACATTAGCATATGACTTGGCAGTTATATCAAATAGTGTTTGCGCCCCACTTTCTATGGCTTTCAAAATTGACAATTCTCTAGCTCTGCGATTCCTGCATATTAAAATATAGTGCATATTAAAAAAAGTTTTGATATGAAGACAATTTCAGAGTAATTAACTAAGTATTGATAGAGTACATGTTTTGGCATAAAGATGAAAATAAACAAAACTGTTTAAAGTATCCAACTCTTCACAGTAGAGTAATTCAAACTCTATCTATGAAAATTGTCAAATAGACAACTAAAGAAACTAGAAAGTACACTGTTTCCAGGTTAATAGGAAATATATCAATTATCAAGCTTAATACATATTAATTTGTTCATAACAAAACTAATCTTAACGCTCACACTTGGATTTCGACCTGACAAGTGCCAAAGTCTAGCTAGTTTGATATGTAAGAGAACACAGTAAATCTGTGATTAACTGGAAGTACGAAATTTTCGATGGTCATTGGCCATCTTTTAACAAGGTTACTGCTGGCAAAAAAAAAATCGTTAGCTAAAACATTTAGCCGTTGGAAGCACAAAACAAACTGTAGTCAAGTATTGCAGGGTATAAGTAACTCAGTAATATCATACTTAAGGTATCCACAAAGCATCCTTTTGGGCCATAAGTTGATTCTACCATGCATTGGTATCAGTACATGTGGAGAGAGCTCCAGAAACTTGTATGTTGTTAAGAAATAGTCCTGCACACAGAAGATTACCCATCCATTAACTTGGATGATCAAGTACCGAACAAGACCAGACTTTGTTACTGGAAATCAAGATAAACGTTTTAAAATTCAAAACTATGGTAAATGCTTGCAAGCAAACACAAAAAGAAACTAGAAGAATCCATTAGCACAAGAACTTTAATCACTTTAACGACGTTAAAGTTGAATAGTGTATAGATATGGACAACTGTCAGCAGTCAGTGTCACACTCCCTATAAACATTAGATTGCTCTCAAAGCAATATTAACAGATCCGCTAACCTGCTTAAGAAACATGTATATAATTGAGAATAGGTTTCAACATTCCTAATTTTTGTGATTTGAAAAATAGTTGACAAAAATTATACATGTGATTACCACTAAATTTTCAAGAAAATTGAACTACCAAAAATATTTTAAAAAATAATTAATGAAGAAGAAAATATAAATAAATAAAATACTTGAACCCGAAATTAAATAGGTCAGCCTTGTTGAGTGGGTCAAGCATAGACATTCGGTGCACATCTCCTCTCTTTTGCATGTTGTGCATATTTCCTCGTTTAGTTTATCTGGGTCTCGAATCAATGCAACTGTCGAGCTCATCTTTTAATAAGGAACTGTAACTCTAGCCTAAGTGTGTTGAATATAGCCATGTGACCATAAATAAAATATATGTCTTATACATGTAGTTTGGTTTATTATGATTTGCAATGAGACTTAGCATATTTCATTGTTATTTAAAATCCATTACCTGAATATATCTAATTGTAAATTATTACACCACTATATATTGTATGTTTATAATATTTATAAATTTCAAAATAAATATAATTAATTTAGGAGGCTTACGCCTTGAGCCTTAAAGCTTATACAGTTATACCTCACTTCGTAAAAGGGTCCAACGCTTCGCCTCGCACTTCCGCTTTTTTAAACATTGCTCGAAATCTAACTATTAACTAATTTATCTCTACATTCCTTAACGTTGAGCTAAAATACCCCTCTCATCTCACACTGTTAAATAACATATTCACTCTTCCTCTCTATCTCTTCTATTTTATCTCTCCCTCCCCATCTTGGCCCATCCTCTCAACAAAGAATCCCTCTGCCAAACCCCCATCCCCCACCCACCCACCCCCCCCCCCCAAAAAAAACACACGAACACACACACATCAATGCTCTCTTTCTAGGCAGCCTTCCCAATCGCATCCCTCATCGCCGGTGACCTCTCCGCTTGTTATACAATCCAATCCCCACGCAAATCCAGTCACCATTTAAACCCCCTTACAGCCTTACCCCTTCCTATCCAGTGATTTGGACCAAATGTTACCATTTTTTTCTCCTATACTCCTCCAAAAATCAAATTATTGACCTCTCATCCTCACTCCCCCTCTATCCCTAACCCCTTTCGCTAGCGATCCCCTCCCTCTCACTCTGAACATAATTGAAAATTAATTCAATCAAGGGTATCTTAGTCTTATTTTTTCTTTTTTAAAAAGACCAATAACAAAATATTAGGGGAGTATACCAAGTATATTCCTTGAAAGAAGTTTATGAGGGGTAATTTGATTCACTATGGCGATTACCTTCATATTACCTCCACCTTTGATATCCAGTACTGCACTCCCATGACTGAAAAAGAAAAAGAATTGATAAATTTCTAATGGAGAAGTTTGATGTAAAATAATTAACAAGAAGAAATTTTGATATTTTCCACAGAATTTCAATAAGATTTAATGACGAGAAAAAGAAGACGCCATTATTCATCTTTACAACAGAAGAAGAGACTTGTAGGGAAAGAAAGTTTCTTTTATAACTTGATGAGCAAATTAACAAGACAGAGACTAAAAAGGGAATTGTTTGTACATGAGATATCAGATAGGTTAGAAGAAAATTCCTCTAACTTGTCGGACATTTCAAATTACAAATCATTCCACTCATCTTGATCAACAGTACTTATGCCTAACTACTAAAAATTGAATGACCATGAGATTTTTTTTCCACCTATGCATCTAAGGGCCTTAAAATGGATTGTAAAATTTAACAAATTCTGTGACCTTGGAAGTTACAAAAACTAAACAAAAGATGTTGAGCATCGTCAACATTATTTTGATCACTTCAGGGGTTAGGAGTCTCAATTTAAATGCCCCTTAACATAGGTGAGGAATGTTACATTTCAGCTGGCAATTCATTATTGGATTATCTACCAACCGTTTAAATTCCATAAATGCGGACAGACATCTGAATACCCAATTTTGATAATCATTTGTATATTTAACATTTCTGACTATTGTTTCCATCCTAGAAACATAGGGCTTACCAACCTAACAACATTATGAATCTATGATGGCACAAGTCACTGTAGAACTGTCACGATGGTCACTCGATCACACAGAAAGATTGTCATACTTTGTTAGAAGTGAATAGGTTTATAATTCTCGAGCAGTCACGATAGTCACTGTAGAACTCAACAGATCATAAGAACCTAGAATATGAAATGACATAGAGGTTTTATAACTCCTCGAGCTGTCACATCAGCAATCTAGGATTCAATACACTGTGAGAACCTAGAGTAAGAAATGAAAGCTGGAGTTGGTGTGACACACAAAAAATGAGTACTATGACTCGATTTCTCCAATATTCATACAAAGGAGCAATTATCTGTGAGAAAGAAGCAATATCGATTTCATTTCTAATTGAGCTAAACAAGATCTAGTTTTTTCCCTATTGTTTAACATTTTTTAAAGTAAAACTCATAACTTTGGTCTTTATACGCGGATAGGAACTCTTACCCTACACAATGATCTCCTACTATAAGCGAGTTTGTACTAACATGTAGAAGAGCAAGATGACCATCAGTATGACCCTGAATTAAATATAAAGCACCATGATAAGTATTTTAAAATGAGAGAACAGGAATATATTACAAAAATTCCACTAAAATAGTGCACAACAAAAACACCAAGACAAGGAATAGAAAAAACTGCAGTTTCTTATAGAAGATTAAGTCAATTAGTGGGGAAAAATTCCACCATTTTTTCCTGAGAACTTAATTGAGGTATTAATTCATAACAAATACTATCATCAGGAGAGGCTAATAAGACTTGTGCAAGTAATATCAGATAAAAATAAGGATCTCAGATGATTCAACATACATGATCTATATAAATTGGAGGAAAAGAAGATGATTCTTAGCTAATAGTTTAAGGAGAAGATTGTATAAAATCACAATAATTATGAACTTTCTGCATATTCCTGGTACAGTTGATGAGGTTTAGATTCATCTTTGTTGAAAACTCTGTCATTGCCACAATTTTGAAAATGATATTAAATTTAAGCATATTGTCATAATCAGATGAAGTTATATATAGACACTCGTCATATTTCTCCTTCTTTCTAGGAGAATTGGGAGAAAACTACCAAAGATAATGACAACTCCATCTCTTCACAGTTTGTTTGGCAAGAAATTCAAACTAAGTTACATGGGGTTAACATAAAGTGGATAGTTTTATTGCAAAACTTTTTCGAATCTTTCATGGAACTTTGTGCTCCATGTTTCATACCATTTCAATTAGAAATAAAAAATGCTGCAGGCTGATGAACATAAATAACTTACACTGGATGAATTCTTTCTCCATATATAAGTTATTTTTTTATTTTCTAGTTCAAGACAACAAAATACACAACATCCCCTAGCTTACACACTAATATGTAATGCTATAGTGTCAAGTTGTCACAAGTCTGCATAAATCTCATAAATAAAAGCTTAAAATTTTCCAATAAAAAGGTATGGTGCCATTCAATTAAGCATACCGGAGCAAATAGTGCTTCCAAAGTTTGTCCACCTATGCATATCTTCTCACCGCCAGAAATCGACGTATAACCAAGAGACCAAGTCCCTTTAAATATTAGAAAAAGTGATGTTAGATGGCTAACAACAAAGGGAACTTTTGCTTTGCTCAGAAAATTGTTAGCCTAGAACACCAAGACCAAACTTATGTAATCCCAAATCTCCAATAAACAAAGATACAGGCTTCAGGGGTTGAGGGACTTGAGGTTCCCCATTTTTTGTTGGGCGGATGTTGATTGTGGTGGCAGCATAGAGGGTGGGAGAGTATCACAAAGAAAGAAGAATTTCTCTTCATATTTCTCTCTGGACCATTGCATGTCATCATACATACACAGCAAAAGTATTATATAACAGGAAGGGGATGTGTTTAAAAAAAGTACAAGTCACGGCGTCAGTGGGAGCCATGTCTGTCTCCATCAAAGATTAGTGACAGTTAGCCAGTTCCTAAAACATGATTTTTTTTTATAAAAACAAACCCACATGGAACCTCCAAGTTGTAGTAGAGGCTCCATTTATCACTCAAGCAACTAAATGAAAATCATCATTTGAAAGAATCTAAGACACAAAACTTCAGTATCGCTTGAAAGCATGAATTTGGATTGCTAAAAACATGTGCTAGTAAAATTTTTGATGGGAGGAAAAATATTGATTTGTAAGAATAAAAAAAGAACTAAACAATTAGCAGAAAGAAATAAGGAAGCGTAAAGTGAAATTACCTTTACCGATTCGACTCATGGTATTTTTATGTGCCAAGAGAATTGAATCTGGATTGCATTTTTGGACAATTGAGAGACCTGACAAACCAATTAGCCTATTATTATTCAAAGTATCGAACAATAAGAAAGTCAAAAAATCCTATTATTTTAAAACATGAAAGTATTGAGGTAGAATTCTTCTGTTTTACTACATTATCTAGATGTTGTTGCTGGAACCAATATTGTATAAAGTTCTTATATGTTTATATTCATCAATATTGCCTTTCATGGCCACGCTATTAAACGAGTTCTTCAAGAGATGCATTCCGGCAAATATCACAGGAGTACAGAGGCTCCACTCATATCCTTCACAAAATTATAAAAAAGAGCTAATGATCTGTCATAGTTAAAGAATAGCATCATAGTATTGCATCAATCACAAGTTTATACATACCGTCGATATGGTCGTAATGGTGATGAGTAACGAAGACGACTAGTTTTTTCGGCAATGCAGCAACAAGATCTGCAAGCTGACCACATAATATAGCTTAGCAACTAATCCAAAAAAATAGTTAAAGCATAAGCAACCTCTAGTTTGCATAATTTAACTAAATAAGGCTATGTTTCGCAATCCAATTTTCGGTATTAAGGAAACAATAAACATCTAATAAGAACATGACTGCAATTCACCTAATAGATTCTCCTGCTCTTTATAACAAATTAATCATTAAGACCATATACTACATCCTGACAATCTGTGATTACCTGATGATTATGATCAAATAGTTCTCAAGTCATTTTATAAATCGAGAAATGGCATGAATAAAAGGCAAGGCTTAACATATTAGGGCTTTAATAGATTAGATCTTTAGTGAAAAAAGTGCTGACAACTATTTTTAAAGAATATAAAGAAAGTCATAAAATATGTAAAGAAGAAAACCAAAAGAGAGCGGTCTCAATTACTCATGTGTCTTAAAACATGCAATAATAAGAAGTGTACTCTGAAAAAAGACCATAAATCAATAAGATGTTATCAATTTGCAAATCTTCAAAATGAACACATAATTTAGGTAGTCATACCTCTGAATGGGCTTGTGTACAAATTATCAATTTGCAAATCTTCAAAATGAACACATAACTTAAGTAGCCATACCTCTGAATGGGATTGGGTACAACAACCAGGATCCATAAGCAATGCATCTCCATAAGTGATATAAGCTAAACTTTCAGATTTATTATTACCAACATTGTGTGGTACCATAACAACAAGATTTGTTGTATGAAAAGGTTCTCCCGTTATACTCTTCATAGGGAAAAGCATGACACCTGGAGGGTATTCCTGATCCAAAATAAACACATCATATAGTCAGCCTAGTGCAACATTTCATGTGAAGGGAAAGGTGATAGACCATGTCATGGAATCAGTCAAAAACCTGATATCTATATAATAGATACATCAAGAATAAGCAGAACAGTTATTTGACCATTTAATCAATCAATGAAGAAAGATTAGCATGACATTGATATTCTGTATAGTCTTCAGACTGTTGACGGTGAAAAATGTCGAACCGCCAACTAGACTACTCTAGAATCCATGAAGGGCCTACTAAGGGTAAGATGGTCATTCAAAGCATGACCAAGGATTCACCAAAGCTACATGGACCCACGATTGGCTGAGGATGCAAGTTTACGAGGTCCGAAGCCAAGGCGAGGCCAGAATCAATTCAAAAGTTCGCATAAAGATGCCTAAGTCACATTTACGCGGGGCTCAAAGCCTTTACGTGGACTTGGTGCCACTGTTATAAATAGCGGCAAATAGTGCCGCAATAGCGACGCTAATAGCATTAGCTGCCCCTTCCGCAACGATATCGCCCAATAGCGATAACATAATGTGGAATATGCGCTTTCCGCTTGCAAAAGCGGCCAATAGCGTGCCATAGCGGTGAATAGCGGGTGATAGCGGGTAAAATCCGCTTTTTAACCGCCATTTAAAAGCGGCTTCAGGTTTAACTTTTTAATTAAATCGGACCAGCACCAGCAAGTCATTACCAATTGTGGCTTTTTTCCTCTCTTGAGTCTCCCCCTCGCGATCCAACTCTAAAAAAAACCCTAGCCCCAAAAAAGTTGTTGCCTCCCGCGACTTCCGGCATCTCCTTGCCGCCTCCCACAACCTCCGGCACCTCCCTCAGCACCTCCTCTCACCGCCACATCACCTCCTCTCATCGTGAGCTCCTCCTATTACACTCCTCTTGCCGTTCACATCATCTTCTCGAAGACGACGACTCTTTGACTCCTCCTCCGGTCCTCTTCGATATTATGTGATAGTTACATGTTTATTTTATGCTTAGGATCTCTTTAAATTATCAAATATGTATTTTTAGATTTTCTAAATTTTCTTTAATTTTTTGTAATATTTATACATATTTAAATTAGACCGCTTTTTGACTTTGCGCTTTTTGCTACTATTTTACTGCAATAGCCCCAAATAGCCTTAGCGGTGCATCACTGCTACACGACGCTATCCGCTATCGATAAACTTGGGTGTCTTACGTGGGTGTCACCCAACCCCACCACGGATGAGCAGTTAAACTGGTAGTCAGACCTGCCATAAGTCAGAACAGCGCCGCGCACTAGAAGACCAAACACCACCTTTTGGTGACGTGGACTTAACAAAACAACAGGAAGTTCAGTTGACACGGGGCTACTTGGTCGGTGTAAAGTACACTCCATTGGACAAAAGTACTGTACATCCATGCCTCACTCGGTCTGTCAGAGCGCAGAACTCTACAGATTGTTGGATTAGCCCGGCGTAAGTCTTAGGTGCACCTAAACCTAAGAGCGCATAAGAGTGGGTTATTCTCTGTATAAATAGAGGCCCTCCGCCCCACAAGAAAAGGGCTAGCTCTCTCCATGGGTTACACTCTTTAGGTCTAGTCCCGGGCTCTGATTTTGGCTTTGGCCTTTGGTTCCCATCTCCTTGACCTTGAGTTCATCTTCCGCGATAGAGACCAAGACATAGGCTTTAGTTCATCATTGACCTAAGTCTCTGATCCTGAGGAGTTCCTTGGGCTGCCTTGGGCTCCTATTTTCTCTTCCTTGATCTCCTAGCCAAGATCAAGACCCTTCACAAGGGTTTGGGTTCCAAACTAACCAAGAGCCACTATCCTCCTTCACCGGAGTTTATCCTCTCAAAGAGTTTCTAATCACCCACGAGAGCAACTACTCCCCTCCCCGGAGCTATCTTCTTCTTATAAGAGGGTCATCCATAGGCCCGTAGGAAAAAGAACAACTTGTGTCATCCTCTATTCAACCGAAAACCACCCAAATCTTCTCCGATCGACCCCAACTTCAACAACTCATTCATATCATCAAGGGAGCTCGGAATCAAGCTTTATCAACACACAGTTAAGATCCCACTAAAACCAGAAAGGCGGAGCGACCCTCCACTGATTGTTGGAAGTCTTCACAAGAAAGCTCACCTAGTCTCTCATAAAAAATAATGGAAAACACAGAATGCTCTATTTGAGGGGAAGTAAAAAAACAGAATAATGATTATGTTAGGAGAGCATAAGTTGAGTACAATGTAGCTTAATCAGTAGCAAACCACTTTGACCAAGTCATGCATCCATAATACTTTAAATGAAATTAATTAGCTTATGTCTATCTTCAGCTATTATTTGGATTGTCTATTCTCACTGTTACTCTGTTAGTACAACCACAACAGCGTTGTTCTCATTTCTAACAATTTTAGTATCAACGACCGTTAATGTTCAAAGCACTATATAACCTAATCCATTCAGCATTCTTGAACACTGATTTACGGTTTAGATCCACAAAAGAGGGTTCCTATAGCCTGTAGCATGTTGAAACTAATTTGTTAATAAAATTATGAAAACCATGCAAGTTACACTAATTTACTAACAGGTATCACAAAAGAATATGCAGATATTATCAACAGAAATTTGCATCCCGTTCGTAATTTCACATTCAGTTCATCTTCACAAATCACAAGTTCACAATCACAAGGATAATAATGTCACCAAACATCAATTATGACAACAAAAGAAGCCATAAAAAAATCCAAAAGCAAAGACTTAACGGCTTAAAGTCAAAAACAAATCAAACAAAGAAAATATCCTCAAGCCCATAATATAAGTCATATTGAATAAACATGGGCTATATTGAAATAACTTTTTTTTTATTTGAAATAGCATACACTATATTGAAATAGGGTATGGTTGAAGGTGTGTATGCTACTTCAGAATGGTACATAGTGTTTACTTGTGCTATGTTACATAATGTGAAACGACTTACATAGCTCAATATTTCATCAATGGTATGGACATATAAATTAAAAGCACACAATGTAGAGTAAAACATACTCAACAGAAGAAAAGAGAACCTGATAGAGAGTGGTCAGAGAGTCTTTCCATTTTTCGCTGTCAGTTGAATCGTGCAGTAATCCAATAACCACAAAAGGTCCAATGCGATCAGAATATTTGCTTCCTTCCAGGAGCAAACCCATTGCAATATCCTTGGATATCCATTTACAAGAATCTGAACATATACAGTAAAAGAAGACTACATACATTACATAAATATTACATACATACATACAAAACAAGTTAGAGAGACTAAGATGGGTTAAGAAATGAGGGTATAAGAACGCAGAGAGTATATCAAAGAAATGACTGACGTCGAGTTGGCATCTGCAATAAATACCACTGGAAGCACCAATTATAATATTGAGGACTTGGGATACGCCAAAATGAACATGGATAGAGTTAAAAAGGATAAACAAGTTGTTAAGCTAATAGAAGAGATTGCAAAAGTAAAGCTAAATCAAGGATTCATGAATCCAACACCAAAAGTTTGGGATAAAGGCTTTTGATGTTGATGATATTTATGTGTGTTTAGATCTTTGAGTGGTGTCATTTTAGTACGTATAATGTAGGGATGGCAAATTTGACCCAAACCCATTTGCCCACACATACCCACCCACTAAATGACCCATCCAAAACCACCCATTTAGTTAAATGGGTCATAAATGAGTGAGTATTGTTTATATTAAAGATAAATGGGTCAAACATTGGCGGGCTATTACCCGCCCATTTGCCCATTTAGATGGGTATTCTTTCAAAAACACCCTCAAAGTTTCAACAATTGTAAAAAAAATACTTTTAAAAGTTCAAAATAACATAAAACACCCTAAAAGTGAACTAACAACCAGAACACATAAAATATGGAAATTACCAACAGGCAGCAGCCCCTCGAAAATTTGAGATTTGCAAAAAACACCCTCAAAGTTTAAAAAATTGCAAAAAATACCCTTAAAATTCAAAATTACAAAAAACTCCAAGAAATTTATAAACTTACAACTGACATATGAAATATGGAAATTTCCAGTAGTACGCAATGCATTTAAAATTTGCAAATAGCACCCTTAATGTCTCAAAAAAATGCAAAAAACACCCTCAAGGGTTTAAAGTTAGTAAAACCACACGGAAATTTCACAACCTACAAATCACACATGAAATATAGAAATTGCAAGCAGCCCCCTATAAATTTGGAATATGTAGAAAACACCCTCAAAGTTTAAAAAATTGTAAAAAACGCCATGAAGAGTTCAAAATTACAAAAAACTCTCAAAAATTTCTAAACTTACAAATGATACATGAAATCTGAAAATTTCTAGCAGCCCCCTATAAATTTAAAATTTACAAAAAAAACACCCTCAAAGTTTAAAAAAATGTGAAAAACGCTAAAGGGTTTAAAATTACAAAAACCACCCTGAAATTTCAAAATGTACAAAAGAAACATGAAATTTGGAAATTGCCAGCAGTCCCCTGTAAATTTGAAAATTGGAAAAAACACTCATAAAGTTTAAAAAATTGTAGAAAACACCCCTAAGTTTGACATTTTGTAACACAACCCGCAGAAGATGCTTTTAATTTCCAAATTTGTAGTGTGTTTTTTTGCATGTTTTGGAATTTTATGGTGTTTTATACAATTTTTGAAATTATAAGGGTGTTCTTTGCAATATTTGAAACTTTGAGGGTGTTTTTTACAAATTTTAAATTCACAGGGGGCTGCTAGAAATTTCTAAATTTCAAGTGTCATTTATGACTTTAGAAATTTCTGAGTTTTTTAATTTTGAACTCTTGAGGGTGGTCTTTTGCAATTTTTTAAACTTTGAGGGTATTTTTTCAAATTCCAAATTTACAGGGGCTGATAGCAATTTCCAGATTTAATGCGTCATTTGTAGGTTATGAAATTTCAAGGTGGTTTTACTAATTTTAAACCCTTGAGGGTGTTTTTCATTTTTTTTTTAACTTTTAGGGTGTTTTTTGTAAATTTTAAATTTATAGGATGCTGGTGGAAATTTCCAGATCTCATGTGTCATTTGCGAGGTTAGAAATTTTTGAGAGTTTTTGTAAGTTTGAACTCTTGAGGGTTTTTTTGCAATTTTTTAAACTTTGAGGTTGTTTTTTGCAATTTTTTGAAACATTGAGGGTGTTTTTTTTCCAAATTTCAAATTTATAGGGGGCTGCTGGTGGTTTCTAAATTTCATATGACATTTGTAAGTTTGCAAAAAACCCTCTGAAAGTTTACAGAAAGCCCCTCAAAAGTTTGCAGAAAGCCCCTGAAAAGTTTGTAGAAAGCCCCTTGAAAGTTTGCAAAAAAACACCCTCAAATTTTGTAGAAATCCCCCAAAAGTTTACAGAAAACCCTTGAAAGTTTGCATAAAACACCCCAAAAGTTTGGGGAAAGCCCCTCATTAGTTTGCAAAAACCCCCATGTTTGCAGCAAGCCCCCAAAAGTTTGCAGAAAGCCCCTTATTAGTTTGCAAAAAACCTCATATTTGCATAAAACTCCCCAAAAGTTTGCAGAAAGCCCCCAAAAGTTTGCAAATAGCTCATCAAAGTTTTACAAGTATGCCTTACATTTGTAAATAGACCCCTGAAACTTTTATATATATAAAAGCACCATAGCTAAATGGGTTATTGGGTCACCCATGGACCATCCATTTAATAAATGGGTGGGTGAGAAGTGACCCATTTAGCAAATGTTAAATGGGTCATAAATGGGCACAAATGTGCCCACCCATTTATGACCCACCCAAAACCACCCATTTGACAACCTACTATAATGTTCATTTTAATATAGTGAATGGAAATTAGCAGGACATGTTGCTTCAACTTATCATCAATTATAATATAAGACAAACATACCAATTATCAAGCATGAGATATACAGGGAGTTATGTTTCTTTTTTAAAAGTTAAAGGTCTGAAGAGAGTAAAAGCAAGAATATAGGACTACAGCCTACCAGTTTTCTGATCAAAGACGTTACCAGTATGGAATTTGACTATAAGCACATTGCTAGAAACATAATGCATAGCTCGAAGGAAGAGAATCGACGGGATTAAGGGCTAAGTCTTGTTCTAAGAAACACGGACACGCACAATGGTTATTAGTACGACAGAGAAACAGGCCTCGAACATGATAATTCCTTCAAATGCAGGACGTCTGAACATGGAATTATGAAGTGCGCAAGTGCGTGTGCGTATATTACATAATAGAATTCAAGTTTACATATATGCATTGGTATTTATGTGCACCACAGAGTCAAGATATTTATGCTTTCCATCACGAAGAAAGGAAGCATGCCAGAGAAACAAACCTCCTAAAATTTCTATTTTCCGGTCCAAAACCCCGACTACGTACAGCGTGTGAATAGGCGGTCCAGGACCAAAATCAGCTTCTTCAACATACTTCATAAGAGCCCAAATTCCTATTTCTACACCTTCCAAACCTACTTGCGATACGACCTTTAAAAAATAAAACATAATCCATTCACAACCATACAAAAACCTAACCAAAAACCCTAGAGCTTTAACACCAAAATTCACCTGCTCAAGAGCGGATCCAACATCGAAACCTCCAAGATCAACCCTATCAGAGATAGAATCGGCGCCTTCAATCACAAGATCACGTCTTTCGTCTCTGCTTAGAGGTTTCAGCAGATTTGAAGGCAGATCCCAGAGATCGGAGTCGACGAACTGCTGATACTCCTCCTCCGGAAGCGGCGGCGGCGGCGTTTGCCTGACGATGAGGAAATCGCAGTCGGTTGGGTTCTTGATCGCGGCTGCGAGCCTGTAGCTGGCCATGGAGGAGGGGAATGAGAGAGATTGAGATTGGGGGAGTTTCTAGGGTGTTTGTAATGGATCTGAGGAGGAGAAAGGGGTATTAATGGGGATTGAGAGATCATTGGTGGGCGTTGGGAGCTTTGAAGAGGAAGCGGGATTTACCCCTCAAATCTGTATGTATACCCCCACAAAGTTAACAGTTACTAACTAGGGGATTTTAGATATTGGTGCCTCACATCATTAGTATTTTGATACTAGTCCCTCACATCTTCTAGTTTGATATTTGGCCCCCAAATCATCTTAATATGTTGATGTTAGGCTATGTTTGGCAACTCTTATCAGTTTTAGTGGGTAAAAACTTGTCCCAAAATTAAGTTTTTACTTTGGCAAAAGTTAGACTATAACTGAACCAGTTTTTTTTTCTAGTTCAATTTTTAGCCATTAACCTAGTTTTGTTATGAACCAGCTTCTAATTGGAATAATTCTGGCTAGATTACGGAAAAACTAGTTCTGGCCCAGTTCCAATTTGGAGTTGCCAAACATTATCTTAGTTACTGTAGTTAGTTGGTGTTAATGACGGGGAATATTCTTTTTTTTTTCTTGAAAGGATAATTGTACCCTTTAAGTACATATCCAAATCCACAACCCCTCAAACTACCCAAACGCAGACCTAAAGTCATCATTAACATCAAATACTAAACTCAGTATTGAGAGGAGAAAGAAATTGGGCGAGAGGCAATTCACTTCCTTCAGCTGCGACCCCACCCTCATATCCTCCCTCAACTCATCATCTCACCCCCGACATTATTGCAGAGTTAAGGGACTAAAGTCTAAGCGTGGAAGAAGTAACTTTAATCTGAAACTTTTTTCTCAGTGACTCTGATCATTATGGATCAAATTAACTTCTCATAAATTCTGTAGAAAATTTTTGTTATTTCTTCATCTAATTAATACTTAACATGTTAGTTATTACAATTTACCTTGCACTTGTAAGAACTTCTAAGTTACACCCCTACGGAAGAAACTTTAAAGAATATAATCAATTTACAGGTTGATGATACATCGGCTTGTTTGTTAGGAAAAAAGAGGTGGATGAAGATGACAGTTCAGAGAGACAGAGTTCAATTCATGTGGGTAATAAGGTAGTTACATATCCATAGTTAGGCTAAACGCAACCATGGTTAAGAGATTTGAATCACTGGTCTAACGGAAGGACTAATATCAAATATTAAGATGATTTGAGGGCCTAATAGCAAAATATGAAGATGTGGGGAACTGCTATCAAAATACTGATGATTTAATGAACTAATATATGAAATGGTTTTTCCATGGGAACCATCTTATATATAGGTGAAATTGATGCAAACTGTCTTTAATGTTTTTTTTTTCTAGTACAAACCACCTTGTATATGTGTTCTCCTCTCAATGTCACAACATCGTCACTATTCAACCCAAAATAATTTTAAAATGCCATTTTACGCCCATTCCTTCTCCATCTTCTTCCTTCCCTCCTTTCCCCCTCCCCTTGCCTCCCCTCTTCCCCTCACCATCCTCCCCCACCTCATTCCTTCCTTCTCTTCTCAATCTCCTCTTCTTCCTCCTCTTCTCCTCCCCTTTCACCTCCTTTTCCTTTCACCTCCTCCTCCTTTCTCACCTCCTCCTTCCCTCCTCCTCTCTCTCCATTCTCACCGTTGACCTCCTTCCCTCCTCCTCTCATGCCATCAACAAATCAACTTTCCTCCCCTCTCCTCCTCCTCCTCTCCTTTTTTCTATTTGGTTAGACTGAGGGGTATTATAGTAGTTTCACATCTTTTCAAATAGAAATTACCAAGAAGAATGACATTGAGATGATAACATATATATAAGTGGTTTGTATTGAAGAAAAAACCATTAAAGATGGTTTGTATCAATTTCACCTATATATAAGGTGGTTCTCATGAAAAAAAAAACCCTATACGAAAATCCCTACTAGCTAAAAGCTAGGAGGGGTCAATTGACCAAGATAACTCCTTTTCTATTGCTTGTGTACTGCTCTGTTTGTTAGCTGCTCTGTTAACAATTTGTGTTGTGAGGAGGCTCTACTGCTTGTGTTGTGCTTGGGTCACCTTGCGTTTGTCGTTGCTTGTGAGAGCTATTTGCCAGGAGCATGCTTTTGATTTCTTGCTCTGTTCTGCAAGGAATTGATCCGACTTTTAATTGTGAAACTGTTTGCAATTCATCTGGTTGAGACTGCTCTGTAGGCTACCCTGCGTGAGAGTTTGCTGGAATTACTAAACTTTATCAATTAATTAATGGACTTTTGTTTTGTCATAAATTACAATCACATGTATCCATATAACATGATCTTACAATGCAATGACCTGTTCACTTGCAGTATTCTCATTCTTTTACTTTGTTGGGTAAATAATTAGGTTTGGACCATTTGTCATATTTTCGTAAAAAGTTACCAGTCCAGTGCATTTTATTTGACTAGGTTGGACGTACGTGCATTGCACGTGGTTAAATATCATTATTATTTCTTTTTGATCTATTTTCTTACTTAACTCGGTTGAGAAATATTTCTTTTATTTCCATATGAAGAAGTAAAATAATTTATTCTCTATATACCTATATAGTTAATAAAAGTATAATTTACATTAAGATAATGAAGGTCAAAATCCATTTATGAAAAAATGTAACTTACAGTATAATTTACAATAAGTAGTACATGCAGATCAAAACCCTTTTATGAAAAAATATATAAAATTTTTATGCAAATAATTTGATTCTCATTGCAATCCTATGTTGTCACCTTATAAATTTTTATACCCTACACAATTTAATAATCTATTAATTTCCTTTAACGTGATGCCCATGAGGGTAATAGACACGAAGGAAAGATCATATATCAATAACCATGGATCTTAATTATGAGAACTTTTTCAAGATGAAATATTATATTCTATCTGTTTATGTCTTTGTATTGTCAAAGTTAACAAGCTAATGGTTTGAATCGGATTATGAGATTAGCGGTTTGAGGTGACGGTCATGATCCTCTCCCTCATCCCTACTTAGACCCTTTTCTTTCTATTAGTATCCTGTAAATCCTCTTACTATTAATATAATTCTTTTGAATAGGGCTTCTCGCTATTTTACTTCAAAAAAGTTAACAAGCTATAAAATGACTAATTGATATATTTTACGCTAGCATGTATTCTTTTCTTACTAGAATGACTTATTGTTTTCTCAGACATAAAATTGTTTTATAGCTAGCATTGACTATTTCACATAACTGGAGATATGCTCATGTCCTTAATTTTTTTTCTTTTTTAATAAGTATCATATATTCCTCTTTATTTAAGTGTTCTTTTCTATCCCATTTGATTACTCTTGCAATTCGAATTTTCTAGCATAAGTGCCTCAGTTAGATATTCTATCGGGACTCATCTCTATTTCTTAGTACTTGGTGGCTAGTGATATTCTAGTGGGATGTAGTTACTTTAATTCAAGCCTATCAAAATAATTGCAAGTTGTGAAGACTCTAGATCTTTTGAAATGATATATATACATTGAACATCTCATAATCAAAACATCAAAAATTAAACAATACTTATTTGAGTAATTTTACTCACATAATTATTTTTAGTTAGCATACTTATTGAACATCTCAAAGGTTCACAAGTGGTAATACCGTAAATATTTTGAAATGATACATATTGAGCGACTCATAATCAAGACATCATAAAAAAACTTAAATGTGTGGCTAAAACTAATTTATAACTCTTTTCACACGTGTCTACAAAGTATATATAGTATTGAAAAGATAAAATATTTAAAACAGAATGTATTAAATTAGAATATAGTTATAAATTAAGAGTTCTTATTTGAGTAATTTTACACACATAATTATTTTAATTAACATACTTATTGAACATTTCCAAAGCCTAAATATTCAAGTTTTTACTTTCCAAACTATGCTTTTCCAGTCATAAAAAAATCCTTTTCCACTGAGTTGGTTGCTTATAGCATACTGCATTTTTCCTATTTGATATAGTAAATTATTAGGCAAACAATATATCTCATGTTTAGTGCAAATAATTATGTGAACAAAGTATAATATTTTAAAGGCTAAATATCGAAAACTCCCTTAACTTTGGATTATAATCAAATAATTCTGCATAACTTTGAAAATATCCCCCTTCAATTTAGGGGTTATCAGAAAACTCCTTTAACTTTGAGATTTTATCAGGAAACACTGCTAAAAGTGATGAATTTAGGGGGACTTTCTAATAAAATCTCAAAGTTCTAGGGCCTTTTCTGATAAAATCTAAAAGCTAAAGAAGTTATCAATTTTAGCTAAATTATACAAGTGTTATTCCTGTGCCTGCATGGGTAGATATGCTTTTTTAAACTAAAATTATGGTGATGAGTGAAGTTGAGGAAATAAATCGATTTAAGAGGCACATTTACAATTATCATGATTTGGTACATATCATGTGCCTGAATTTCATCTGTTGAAATTGCTTCATAGATCTATTAGGTTTAATTTGACCCATGGAGTTGGAATAATGGATTTGATTTGGATTTATGCGCATATTTTCTGCTCTTAAGTTGCATTGAATTACGTTGTAAGTTCCCTCCTTGGGGTTGCTTAGATCGTAACCATGATAAAGCGATTTATCAGTTACATATGCTAATGATTTTGTACCCTTTTCAATTTATAAATGCGCTATTCAGTTCGTACGATTATCACTCATGCTCGTACGATCCTCTCTTTGTCAACTATACTATATCACTCATGCTCGTACTGTTCTCTTTGTCAACTATACTATATTTATTTATTTTGTCTAGAGAATGTCATCTTGACTCCATTTGTTAGGTTTGTATTTGTAAGTTCTTGTTCTATTTATTTCTTTTGTCTTTTTGCTGTTTTTGGGTTATATATGGTTGAAATGGAATAAAACAAACACACAAACACAAAAAAAAAAAAACAACACAAGAGGGAAAAGAGGGAAACAGTCGTTGCATCCTAGCACGTCGGGGAGTAGCAACACCTAATCGATCCCCATACAATAGGTTACTAATACTGAAAGCAGTGTTGTCGAGAATTTGCACAGGTATCAAGGAATCCGCTCCGATGTTTGCAAGAGACAATAGTTACCCTCTCCGTAAGTATGCACAAGCTTGCAATGTACATGTTTTTTTGGGAAGCATCACGAAAGTTGTGGACATCACGATGTACGTGCCTTTTTTGGGGGTTTTATATTACTCTCTTGATGAACGTGCCTTTTTTTAAGGGGAGCATCCTGAGATGGAGTTGACCAACGAAAGATGAGTCCCAGCTTGAGTTGCATTGGTGCGGCGCGCATATTATTCTGGAATTTTTCCGTCATAAAAAATGGAAGAAATAGATACAAGAAGCAGAAAAACAGGAAGGCGTTGAAGCCTTGAAGGCTTCTCTGGAATTTAGGGTTTGGGTGGAATTGAATAAGTTCAGAGATTGGGATAGTGACATTTGGTTACGTATATCTTTGTGCTTAATAGATTAGTAAAAAAGGAATATTTCCCTCTAAACTTTTGTTAATTTTGCAAATTAGTTTGGTGAAGAGAAAGTACTGTTTAATTAGATGCAAGGTTTTAAACGTCGGATGTCGGGTTTATGTCGGACGGCTAAAATTCATGTCCGATAGGGGAAATCGGGGATATGTCGGGGGACATGAAAAAAATATTAGATTGCCATATCGAATGGTGTGCATATGTGTAATATAATATCATGCACAAATGAAATCTAAACATACTTAATAAATTCTATTGTCTAAACATATAAAAAAGTAAATAACTTATGATGTTTAGGGTTGATGTTGAAGGAGAGAGGTGAGAAAAAAGAAGCCCGATGTTGGCGGTTAAGGAGAGAGAAGATCGTCCGATATTAATGTCGAAGGAACAGCTCGAAGCAAAGACCGATGAGATGTTGAGAGAAGATGAGTGACGGAAATGACTTCGGTCCTTTTTTCCCCCAACTGATCGGGTTTTGTTTTTGAAAGAAGTCAATCAGGAATTTAAACCCAAAACTAATTAGATAAACATAACAAAAAAAAAATCAACCAATTTTTCAGACTGAAAAATCGGCCAACATAGCCGACATGTCCCCCGATATATTCGGCTGACATATTCAACATGTCCCCCGATATATCCGACATGAACCTTGAAAACATAATATGCATTGAAAAGCTCCATATCGTATCGGTTGGCCCCTAAATCCGCCATGTCGGCTGACATGTCCGACAAGACGCCCGACATTTAAAACACTAATTAGATGTTTACTATTTTGCTTAATATTGGTGAATAAGTGTTTATATGTTGACTACTATTTTGTTTAATGTTGTATTTCATTTTATTATGATAGTGAATTATTATCAGACTAATGTATTTTGCTCACCAAAAATAGGTAATTACTTTGTACTGAACATGTACTGCTGGACACGACTTATTAAAGTCTACTTACATGATAATGATTAAAAGTCATTTCCTGCAAAGTTGTGCATTTACATTTGATATTTATGCAGTTCATCCATCTAGAGGAAATTAAATCCGCACAGAACACAAAGTTGATTATTCATGAATCATGAACTTGGAAGAATTTCAACTTTATTTATCACAGGTGACTCGCGATGTCTTGTTCAGAGGAATGGTAGAACTATGACATCTATGATATCTATCCCTGGCCTTTATTGCCTGAAAAGGAAAACAAAGAACAACTTGAGATCTAATATAGATAGCTAGCACGTAGATCTCAGATAACTCCACATGAAGAACTTGCAACAAAGAAAGGTTTGATACTTGCCCAGGATTATGGCAAACAAACTCAAAAAACATTGGTACAAACTAATCCAGATATACGATAAACCCGTATTCGCAACCATATCCTATTGGATATAGATTCTAGTAATCATATCTGCATCCTAATGAGATACAAATATTTCCTTAGATGCAGGTATTTGTATCCACATCCTGACAGATACAAATATGAATATTTCATTGTGTACAAATTTTTTTGTGCAATGTTCTTTTTTTTTTTTTTTTGGCCCCTTTTCTTCTTCTTTCTTTAAAGGTGAGCCTTTAATATAAATTTTGGGGCCTCTTATCGTCAACCACAAGTACAGGAGGCCTTTATTTCGTGAACTCAAGTTATATGCCTGTATATATACAAGTTGGGCCTCTAATTGCTTCAAACAAAGTTTTGGAGGGGCCTTTCTGAAGTTTTTTCTTTAAATCTTGGTAACCAATTTCCATATAAAGATGTAGGAGTTAGCTTTTTTGGGGAGGGGGTGTGCCTGCCTCCGCCTCTGATCCGAATCTAAAATATTTGAATATATGTTGGTCATATAGTTGAACAGTTTTAATCCTTAGATTAGTGGATTAGATTTACTTAGATGATTGAGAGATCTAATCACTTTTCAAAAATATATATTTTTATTTATAATTATATCTCATATTTGTTTTATATCCGTATGTATATCCACTTATATATCAGCATGTATATCTGTATATGTATTTGATTTTAGCAGATATGGACATGAATTTTCCTTATCGGGGTGTATACAAATCAGTATCCGTGATTAGTAAGCAGATATAGATATGATAACTCTCATGACCCAGCCGTATCCGAACCGTATGCACCGCTAGCAGCTACAAATGATGCCCAAAAAGACATCCATGCATTTTTCACAGTTCATCTACATATACCTACTCAATCACAAGGATACAATTACACACCTCTTCATGCTTATTACAATGCAAAATAACAACTCAAACATAAAAGAGCACAGGTCTCAAATTATTACATTAGCATGACAGAAACATTCATCCTGTGTATGTTATTAAGAAATATTCATAGTTAAAATTCATATAATTCACCCAATCAATTGCTGAAAGTAAATCATTCATATCCTAATAAAGAGAGGCTAATAGCTATTTAAAGTTTTTTTTTCTCAAAAATTAAGTATTGAAAGAATCTCAGCGACGGAGCTAGGCACACTTGAGATAATCAACGTGCCCAAATTCGTTTTATTTTATTTTTATACCCCAAAAACTAGCTAGATGTTAATCGGCTCTTTGTAACTATCGATAATGTATGAGAATAATTTATGAATTAAATTGTAATTTAACCCTGAAATTTTGATTAAAGTCTAGATTTGAATTGAATTGTAATTAAACCGTTCCAACTTCGAACTCTTAGTTCATTTGATGTAGAAGGAAGGCAGACAGGTAGAATTGTTTGATCATCTAACCCTGAAAATTTGACTAAAGTCTAGATTTGAGAATCAAGACAATAAATCAATTTTGGGGGCAAAGTGAAAAATACATACTACTTGGGTCATATATATTGAGAACGCCCTATTTTGGGCTGAGGATTGTTCATGTGGAATCAATCCATGTAGAAACAGTCGAGGGTGTCACGAGTGAGGGGCACACTTTTACTAGGGCTAAAATACCAAATTGGCTTCTATTAAGACTCATCACTTAATGGATCTCTGACGATCTACCAATCTCATTCCATCCTCCGACAAATCCAATCTTCGATCTCTCCACGCCTCGATTTCTCCTGAATATCGACTCAACCTTTTTCTCTCTCTTCCATCCCTCCTCCCTCTATCTCCTCCCTCTCCATTGTTCATTGAATGAGACAATGGAGGGGGGAGAGAGAGAGAGAGAGAGAGAGAGAGAGAGAGAGAGAGAGAGAGAGAGAGAGAGAGAGAGAGAGAGAGAGAGAGAGAGAGAGAGAGAGAGAGAGAGAGAGAGAGAGAGAGAGAGAGAGAGAGAGAGAGAGAGAGAGAGAGAGAGAGAGAGAGAGAGAGAGAGAGAGAGAGAGAGAGAGAGAGAGAGAGAGAGAGAGAGAGAGAGAGAGAGAGAGAGAGAGAGAGAGAGAGAGAGAGAGAGAGAGAGAGAGAGAGAGAGAGAGAGAGAGAGAGAGAGAGAGAGAGAGAGAGAGAGAGAGAGAGAGAGAGAGAGAGAGAGAGAGAGAGAGAGAGAGAGAGAGAGAGAGAGAGAGAGAGAGAGAGAGAGAGAGAGAGAGAGAGAGAGAGAGAGAGATGGAGGAGGAGGGAAAGAGAAAGAAATTTAAATTTTAGAGGATTAAACGAATGTGAAATATTCCTATGCTCGGAAGTCGGTTAAGGAGTCACTTTATGGCCAAACTCAGCGAGTTACTTTAGGCCAAAATGGTTTAAGTGTGTCACTTAATAGGCCAATTTGGTATTTTAACCCTTTTACTAGTGTTCAAACTAGGTAGATGTTGGGCTGATGGGAGGTTTCTCTCTAGTTAACTTCGGCCTTTAATAGGATCCTAGGGGGGCCCAATTAATATTTTGGCCTGTTTGCTTGGAGTTTTTTTTTTTGAAGTGACTGCAGCTGTCAGGCTACAGTATCTTTCAAATTTTACTCTCTTTGTTTGGGTAAATAGGAGACCAATGCGGCAAGTAAAAGTCTTAGGTGGCGGCCTCTGACTAATTCTCATTAAAATGAACTCAAATTGAGACCTGTCGACTGACTTAAGTAGATACAAATTCAAAGGCTCACAATTTCACTACCATGCCTCTCAAGTCTCAACTGATTATAAATTGCTGATGGCTTTTATTCTTACCATTCTGGTAATTCAATGACTACCAATTAGCATAACCTTCATCCAAAACTCAAGCTACATTCTACAACGACAACAGAAAAAAAAGAGGTCTGAAACTCTACAAGACAAAGAGTATTGCTACATGGTCTGCATATAATACTCATTCTGCTCTAAGTTTTTCTGAACTTTCACACTATTCACGCTCAATAACCATTGAGGTAATTTTATTCGAAAAAATCCTCCACAAATGAAGCACTCTAAAGTCTGATTTCAGTCAGTACTTTACACCCTTTCCCCAAAAGCACAAAATCAAGAAATTTCCATAATGAAAATCACCCTGATGCGCTCCTCACTCTGAAGCTAAATCTTCAACAGTGCTCTTGTCTACTTAAATTGCGGGATTAAGCTCACGCTCTATATCTTCCAAGGACCGGCCCTTTGTCTCGACAACATTTGCAGCAATGTACAGAACTCCCAGAAGGCAGACTGAGGCAAATCCCAAGTAAACTTTGCTGATACCAAACTTGGTCACCACACTCAAAAAGTAGAGGCCAATAACAAAATTGGATATCTGAGGAAAAAAACAAAGCAAAATTGGTTGGTTAAGCATCTTGACATGTATAAAATATAAGCACATGGTTTTCATTTTGTTAAATCAAATGCCACACTAGCTTATTTAGTTTTAAGCCAATAAAGTTGGAGAACATTATCAACAACATGAAGTGGCATGATTAGGTATGGAAAGGGTGCATTGAAATCATATGTAAAACGGATATAGGCATTGCCATAACATATTTGTTTTCTTTTAGTGGATACGGACACATGCATGAATATTCTAACTCAAAATCCATTATTTGGTTTGTTGGCCATCACCGGGTGACCTAGATCAATATCAAGTTTTTTCAAATGAATCTAATTCAGGTTAGGCTTTGATCTCCATGCCTTTGAGGAGACATAATGAGATACTATTATATCTCTTCTTATTTATATTATTTTTAGTTTTCACACAAAATCTCTTAAACTTCTACTATATTCTTAACTAAGATACACTCATACAGGTAATGCGGTGTGGGTATGGGACATGGAAAATTTGTTAAAAGGTAAGGTATGGGGATACAGCTAGACAGATATGTATGCATAATTATAATTTACATGAGATCAACATTATTTTCATTTCACGTGCTATGAAATAAAATTCCTATAACATTCATATGTTTCTTTTATCATATAGATCCATAAATTAGAAAATTGATTGTTTTTAATTGATATTCAAAAGACAATTTTTAATCATAGTTTTGAACTGGGTATGGGCTTGAAGGAACCTAATTTATGTCACAAGGAGTACCAAGAATTGCATGTGGCGTGCAGAATATACATCCAAGAAGTATATGACGAGTGTTTTAACTTGAATCATGTATTAATTGAGTACACATTTTGAATAAACATATGTAATTACCCAAGGAGTGTCCCTCAGTGTTGGGTACGGTTACTTAACATGGTTACGGCTCCAAATAGAAGTACCCAAACAACATAGATTCTTAATATGCCTAAATAGACAATTAAGAGGATCCTGAGAACATTTAATCATAGACCATGGCATTCAGTTACAAGTTTATCCCATGATATCATTATGATCAAAAGCTTCATAATGTCCTATCAACAACTCGAGTTAGACCTTCTGATAAGCATACATTCATACAAATGCTTTCTTCTCCACATTATTTAGAAAAGTAAAAGTTTTTTTAACTTACCTGCTATCATATTTAAATAAACAAAAGGTAATCATTCCAAATGAACAGGCTAACATACTATTAAATTTATTGTCTGAGCAAATGGATTTGACAGGATTCTATTGGCTTACCCAGTGCATGCCCAGGGATAACGCAACTGCCTTGGCTCGATTCTGGAAGCAAATATCTCAGGAAGCAGAAGGGCTGGTACAGGGCCAGCACCCAGAGAAAAGGACAACACATAGCTGTGAGATGCAAATAAAAATTTAGATATATTGTTCATGAAGCACAACTTATATAAATAATGAAACATCGGCTTTAAGCTCTGGAATTTTTCAACTTACAGAACTGTGCCAACCACTGCAAGAGTTCCTGAGTAAGGTGCAAGGACCTTCCACGTGAAGGATAAGGAAAGGAGTAGCATTGAAGCAGCCTTAAGAAAAAAAATAAAACCTTAATCATTAACATACAGGTAGAGTAGAATTGAAGAGTGCGAAAATCTGCAAGACAATATATCAATGAGATGGATGTTGATTTATTAAAATTATGCATTAACACTGAACCGTATAATGTTTAATTTTTGTTCTTAATGTTCTTCAAATTATTTTTAAAGTTTTGTCATCACTTTTGCAAATTTCTGATTATTGCGATTGTTGTATTAAAATCTTCGTGTCAAGTTTATAATGGTTGTACAATGTTTTTTTTTGCTTCTAGTAGTAAAGCTTTTAGTTGGTAGACAAATACTTTTTTTAAATAATGTAATAATGGTTAATTGTCAACAGTTTTATGTTATTTGCAAAAGAAAAAATTAAGACACAATTTTCAACTTTCATTATGTTAGGTTGGTCTATAGATAACAGTCGCCATACCATTTCAATGTTGATGCAAAAGCCATTTTATTGCATCACATAGTTGATAAGATTACAATTTTTATATTTATAAATATTTTTGAATCAATGTTTCAAATTGATAGAACTTGGTTATCTTTTGACATGATTAACATTATTCATGTTTAAGATGTAAAATCTTTCAATACAAGATCAGGTTTGGATTCTGTAAGAAAATACAGTACAAAAAGCAAAACTAAATAGTTTCTTCTGTAAAGGCAACATAAAACCTATGTCAAACAAAGCAGAGTATGATATTAGATCTCGCCTCAATTTTCTGGACTCAACACTAAAAGTTGAGATTGGAAAAGGAAAAGGACTCAATAGCAACTGCTGCATGAAGGAGGTAGTCCTCTCTTTTTATGTAGGTGCACATTTCTTTCTTCCACTCTATCCCTTTCCCTCTCTTTTCAAATCTTTCATGTTTGTGCTGTATCATTCTATTTTATTTTACTTTTTATATCTGGATAGTTTCGGATGGGTTCAAAACCAATTGAAACTGAAGTCCTGGCTGAAACAGATCAGCTTTGGCTAAACCTGATGACACAGGTACTATTTCAGATTGGATGTCAAATTCCAACTCTTAAAATGTTGTATTTATAGTTTTTAATATTTGACACATTGTTACAAAGAACAGAAGCAAAAGACTTCTATCATGAATATGAGTCATGGCAGACATGTTGGACACACAGATCATGTGCAATTTTTTTATTTGAAGTGTAGGATTTACTTTCAGTGTCAGCTTGTCCATATTGATATAAAATAGAAGTTAATGCATCAAGAAAGGGCAACTTCGATGAGGAACTGCATCAAAGGTTAGTAAGAGGTTGTACCATTCCAGTAAAGCTAGTGATCAGAAGGCTTTTCCTTCCTTGCCTGTCCATTAAAGATGATGCAACACAAGTACCTGTATGACAAGAAGTCAAGTCAGATATGAAACACATGGAGGATATAAGGAAAAATGGATCATGTTTCACTATAATGGAATAGATAAATGAAAGACAGTCCCACCGAAGACATTTGAGGCTCCGACAAGGGCACTTGCTGCAACATCAGAAGCAATTCCAGCACTCCTGAATACTGATGTAGAGTAATATACCACAGCATTTATACCAGCTAGTTGCTGAAATAGGAATAATGCTGCGCCCACACTAACAACTGCAGTTTGGAAAATTAGTCACAATTATTACCATGTCTATATAAATGACCTGAAAAATCAGAAAGAATATCGTTGTTTCCTTTTCCTTTTTTAGTTTGTGCATGTGTCTGTGTTTTATCCATCCCTCCATCGATTTCTTTTCTTTCCTATATTTTAACTGACACCAGACATACATACAACCAATCAAGTCTAGGACATTCAACATACCTTTTCTGTATCTCTTACTGAAAAGATCAAACCAACCAGCATCTTGTTCTGTAGAACCTTGGCCACCTGATTTAAGCTCATGCATAACCTCAACAACTCTATCTTTCCCGTGATAGTGTCTTTATTGCTGTTTCTGCTTGAGCTAACTTTCCTTGCTGCACTAAAATTTTAAGAACTGAGAAGATAATAACCGCCGTGATTGAAAAAGTGAAATGCAATACTATCATACAAATATAAACAAAAGGAAACAGTTTTATTAGAAAATTAACCTGAACGAGCCAACGAGGACTTTCTGGAGCAATTGCCATCCCAAGTGCCAAGAGGACAGAGGGAACAATGGCGATGCGAACATAGTCCTCCACCTGAATAATGGAGATAAATACGACTCATCACCAGAAAGAAAGGAACATTAATCACTTAATAAGTGAGCTACAAATAAATTCAGAAGTTCATTTCAGTGGGCATCTATAAGTATACTGGAAGTGCAATATGATAACTGTTGAATATCAAATCTCTCAAGATAGTGTTTTGATGATAACAATTTATTCATATTATTGTGCACTAACATATTTATGCAGATCTTCACATCAAATAATATGTACAAGTGAAGTGTTGGATGAGTCAAGGCAAAAGAAGTAAAGAAGATATTCTTTGTAATGTACATTTCTCTTTCTTTGCTTAGATTCAATTGTACAAGCCTTGATCACTCACATGCACACACATATATATCTTTAGAACACACTAACACATGCTTAGTGTGTGGATTAACAAAAGAAATCCCTTTGTTAATCAATAGAAGTTAAAGTTAAAGAATAAGTCTAAAAATATATAAGTTATATAATTTTAAGTCTTTAGTAGTCGACTAATCTTCGAGTAGTCGACTAATTTCATGTATAGTCGACTACTAAGCAATAAAATTGTTTTTATAGAGTCTGTTTCAACATAGAGTAGTCGACTAATTTCATGTATAGTCGACTACTAAGCAATAAAATTGTTTTTATAGAGTCTGTTTCAACATAGAGTAGTCGACTAATTTCATGTATAGTCGACTAATACATAAAGTAGTCGACTACTAACCTTCAAAATAATTTTATAGACTTTCGTCGATTCGAGTAGTCGACTAATATACATTATAGTCGACTACTAAGCAATAAAATTGTTTTTATAGAGTCTGTTTCAACATAGAGTAGTCGACTAATTTCATGTATAGTCGACTAATCTTCGAGTAGTCGACTAATATACATTATAGTCGACTACTAAGCAATAAAATTGTTTTTATAGAGTCTGTTTCAACATAGAGTAGTCGACTAATATACATTATAGTCGACTACTAAGCAATAAAATTGTTTTTATAGAGTCTGTTTCAACATAGAGTAGTCGACTAATATACATTATAGTCGACTACTAAGCAATAAAATTGTTTTTATAGAGTCTGTTTCAACATAGAGTAGTCGACTAATTTCATGTATAGTCGACTACGTAAACCGCTTTCCGGCAGCTTCAAAATTTGAATACCTAACATTGAATAGCCATTTTGAACGCTTTTAATGGTTTAAAATTCAAATTTTAAAAGGGCTATATATAGGTGTTAACTTCTAATTTTATAAAAACAACTTTTCATATGCATAAGATTGAGTTTTTTTGTGTAAAACAAGAGTTCAAAATTCTCGATTTTCTAAAAGTTTTCAAGAGATCAAAAGATTCCTAAGCCACCATTGCACTTCACCAACACTTCAAGGCTTATAGGAATTGTATTACTTGTTCAAAAAGGAGGCTCTCGGTGTGAGAGTTTGTGATCTCGTGTTTGAGATTGTTGCAATTTGCGTGGACTTGCAAATTGGTCAGTTTGATTTTTGATTTTGTAAGTTGTTTTAAAATCATAGTGGAAACTCTCAAGCGATTTGCTTGGGACTGGATGTACACCGGAGTGGTGGAACCAAGATAAAATCTCTGTGTTTGTGATTGTTTAAATTTCGTTTGATGTTATTTAATTTTGCAATTTATAATCTATTTTGCATAAATTTTTATAAACACTATTCACCCCCTCTAGTGTTTAAGTGTGATAGATCAACATCCTACATTTGGTATCGAGCAAGGTTAAACATGGCATCAACACAAGATTCAACTTCACAATTTAAGGAAGGTCATTCAACCAATCGCCCACCAATGTTTGACGGTTTCAACTACAACTATTGGAAGTGCGTAATGAAAATCTATCTTCAATCAATCGGATATGAACTTTGGAATGTGGTGGAAACTAAGTATGAGAAGCCATCAACACCATTTGCGAATGGACTATGGCTCAAAGGAATAATGCAAATTTGGACTCAAAAGCAATGAATGCTTTGTTTTGTGCTCTTGATGAAATGAGTTCAACAGGTGTCAACGGCTACTACGCATATGATATTTGGCACACACCGAGGTAACTCATGAAGGAACTAATAAAGTTAAAGAATCTAAAATTTCGTTCTTGTACACGTGTTTGAACTATTTAGAATGAAGGAAAACGAAACCATTGGAGAGATGTTTACAAGATTCACCGATATCACAAATTCTCTTATTGGATTGGGTAAAACATATACACAAGTTGAAATGGTGCTAAAGTTACTTCGCTCACTTACTCAAAATGGGAAAAGAAGATTACCGCAATAGAAGAGGCAAATGATTTATCAACTTTATCAAGGAGAACTTAATCAGAATCTAATGACATATGAAGTTCAAATCGAAGATAGAAAGAATGAAGATGAGACAAAGAACAAGAAAATTCTTGCAACATATCTTCTCGATAAGGAAGATTCAGATAATGAAGATGAAGAAATGAGCATGTTTGCAAATTTCAAAATTTATAAAACAAGGTAAGTTTAAATCTAAATTTTCAAATTCAATAACTCACCGCTTGTTTCAAGTGTAACAAAGCAGTCATATGAAGAAAGATTGTCCTTTATTGAAGAATAAGCAAAAGTCAAATCATTTCAACAATTTCAACACTACTCAAAATAACAAGAAAAGAAAGGCAATAAGCGACCACTGGATGAAAGTGATGACTCTTCATCCGATGAAGAAATTGAAGAAAATGAAAGTGCTCATATGTGTTTCATGGCACAAGATGAGGTAAATGATAATGATGAACTCTTAGATACGCTTAATGAATTATATGAAACTTTTCTCGAGATTAAAATTTCACATAATTTTCTTAAAGGTGAAAATAAAAGGTTATATGATGAACTTAATGATTTAAATTCTTCTAACTATAATTCTCAAGAAAGTAAATTAAAAGAGAAAATGAATCTTTTCTTAAAGAAAATTATGCTTTGACTAATGAAAATTTGTATTTAAAATCAAAATGCAATAATTTAAAAATCGCATTAGTTTTTAGATAAAGATATATCTTTAATTAAAGAAAAATATGATGATATATATATATATGAATGTTAGTAAATTTAATAAAGGTAAAGAAAATTTAAAACTATTCTTTCATATCAAAAAGAATCTCAAAAGACTAAAGGTTTAGGTTTTCATGTTGATAAAAATTTTCTAAGAAAATAACTTTTGTAAAATCATCTTCAATATTACATGAACAAAATGTAAGAAATAACTTTGTATGTAAAAAGAAATCAAAATGTTCATCTATTTGGGTGCCTAAAGAATTAAATTCTTTAAAGAAGAAGATTTATATTTCTACTTTTATTAAAGATATTTGTTTATCAACTAACTATATAAGTAAATCAAACTCTTCATGGGTTTGGTTTCCTAAAGACTAATTTTATGGACCCAATATAAAATGGGTACCAAAGTTATACATGTTTATCTTTACAGTACCAAAGAAAGATAGGTGGATTTTAGATAGCGGTTGTTCAAAACACATGACTGGAAATCTTCAATTACTATCATCTATTCAAAACAAGGATGGTGGTAATTGCCACTTTTGGAGATAACAACAAAGGAAAAGTGATAGGTGTTGAACAGTTGGTAATCCTAATAAACCTATTATTAATAATGTTTTATTAGTTGATGGTCTTAAACATAATCTGCTTAGTATAAGTCAACTTTGTGATAAAGGTTTTAAAGTTGTTTTGAAAAGGAATCATGCTTAATTTATGATATTGATTGGATTACAATTTTATATAAAGGTCATAGAAAGAATAATATATATGTTTTATCTTTAAATAATATTTCAAATGAACATTGTCTTATTGCATCTTCAAATGATTCTATATTATGGCATAAACGCTTTGGTCATGTTAATTTTAAACATATTTCTAAAATTTCTAAATATGATTTAGTAAATGGTTTACCTAAGCTTTCTTATAAAGATAATTTTGTGATGCATGTCAACAAGGTAAAATGCATAAATCTTCTTTTAAATCTAAAAATATTATTTCTACTAGTAAACCACTTGAATTACTTCATATTGATCTCTTTGGTCCTTCTAGGATAGCATCTTTAAATGGAAGTAAATATGCATTTGTAATTGTTGATGATTTTTCAAGATTTACATGGGTAATATTTCTTAAAAATAAAAATGATGCTTTTAATGAGTTTTCTATATTTTGTAAAAGAATTCAAAATCAAAAATCTCTTTCTATAGTTACTATAATGAGTGATCATGGAGGAGAATTTAAAATGAACTTTTGCAAATTTTTGTGATAAAAATGGTATTTCACATACTTTTTCTTTTCCTAGAGCAACTCCACAAAATGGAGTTGTAGAAAGGAAGAATAGGACATTACAAGAATGTGCTAGAACAATGTTATGTGATAGTAATTTACCAAAATATTTTGGGCGTAAGTCAGATCAACAAAGATGCTATGTTTTAAATAGAGTTTTATTAAGACCTATTTTAAACAAAACATCATATGAATTATTTTATAATAAAATTCCTAAAGTTTCATATTTTAAAGTTTTGGTTGTAAGTGTTTTATATTAAATACAAAAGATAATTTAGATAAATTTGATTCTAAATCGATGAAGGAATTTTGTAGGATATTCTAATCATAGTAAAGCATATAGAATATATAATAAAAGAACTTTAGTCATTGAAGAATCTATGCATGTTTCTTTTGATGAAAATTTTATAAAAACACCTTCTATTTCAAGTAATGATGATGATTTAATTGATACTATTCATGATACTCCTATGTTAGATATTTCAAAAGATGAAAATTTACAAAATGAATTACCAAAGAATTTTGTAGAAGTTAAAAATCATCCACATGATTTGATTATTGGAAATATATCCGATAAAGTATCTACTAGATCTCATTTTAATTTAATAGTTCATGTTGCATTTGTTTCTAAGTAGAACCTAAAATGTAAAAGAAGCTTTACTTGATAATTTTGGATAGAAGCTATGCAAGATGAATTAAATCAATTTATAAGAAATAATGTTTGGGATCTTGTACCTAGACCACAAAATAAATCCATTATAGGAACAAAATGGATTTTTAGGAATAAATTAGATGAATCAGACAAGTTGTTAGAAATAAAACTAGATTAGTTGCACAAGGTTATAATCAAGAAGAAGGAATTGATTATGATGAAACTTATGCCCTCTGTTGCGCTTAGAATCCATTAGAATTTTACTTGCATTTGCATGTTTTATGAATTTCAATCTTTATCAAATGGATGTTAAAAGTGCATTTTTAAATGGTTTTATTAAAGAAGAAGTTTTGTAGAACAACCTCCGGTTTTGAACATGAAAAATTTTTCGATCATGTTTATAAACTTAAAAAGGCTTTATATGGTCTTAAACAAGCACCTCGCATGGTATGATAGATTAAAATCTTTTCTTTTAACATCCGGTTTTGAAATTGAAAAGTTGATTCTACTTTATTTATTAAGAAAATAAATAAAGATATATTATTAATACAAATATATGTAGATGATATAATATTTGGTTCTACTAACAATGATCTTTGTCAAGAGTTTGCTAAGACTATGCAGAAGAATTTGAAATGAGTCACATGGGTGAACTAAACTTCTTTCTTGGACTTCAAATCAAACAATTGAAGGAAGGAATTTTCATCAATCAAAATAAATATGCAAAAACTACTTAAACGTTTTGGGATGGACAATACAACTAGCAAACCAACACCAATGAGTACTACAACATCACTTGACAAAGATGAAAGTGGTAAGAATGTTGATCAAAAGTTATATCGAGGTATGATTGATCACTTCTTTACATTACGCCTAGTAGACCCGATATTATGTTTAGTGTTTGCTTATGTGCTAGATTTCAATCTAATCCTAAAGAGTCACATCTTAAAGCAAGAAAAGAATTTTTAGATATCTTAAAGGTTCTTCGATTTTGGTTTATTTTATCCAAAGAATAGCACATTTGATTTGTTATCATATAGTGATGCCGATTTTCTTTGGATGTAAATCGATAGAAAAGTACAAGTGGTACATGTCATTTTTAGGACATTCACTTGTATCATGGTTTAGTAAAAGCAAAATTCAAGATCATTATCAATAACTCGCGAATACATTGTCGCTAGTTTAGCATGTGCACAAATTTTATGGATGAAACAAACACTATCCGATTATGGCATAGTTTGTTCCACATCTTCTATAATGTGTGACAATTCTAGTGCAATTAATTTATCTAAAATCCTATTCAACACTCACGCACAAAACATATTGATATTAGACATCAAGATAGTGTTTTGATGATAACAATTTATTCATATTATTGTGCACTAACATATTTATGCAGATCTTCACATCAAATAATATGTACAAGTGAAGTGTTGGATGAGTCAAGGCAAAAGAAGTAAAGAAGATATTCTTTGTAATGTACATTTCTCTTTCTTTGCTTAGATTCAATTGTACAAGCCTTGATCACTCACATGCACACACATATATATCTTTAGAACACACTAACACATGCTTATGTGTGGATTAACAAAAGAAATCCCTTTGTTAATCAATAGAAGTTAAAGTTAAAGAATAAGTCTAAAATATATAAGTTATATAATTTTAAGTCTTTAGTAGTCGACTAATACATAAAGTAGTCGACTACTAACCTTCAAAATAATTTTATAGACTTTACGTAGATTGAGTAGTCGACTAATATACATTATAGTCGACTACTAAGCAATAAATTTATTTTTATAGAGTCTGTTCAACATAGAGTAGTCGACTAATTTCATGTATAGTACTAAATGACACCTACGGCGGTTTCAAAATTTGAATACCTAACATTGAATAGCCATTTTGAACGTTTTAATGGTTTAAAATTCAAATTTTAAAAGGGCTATATATAGGTGTTAACTTGAATTTTATAAAAACAACTTTTCATATACATAAGATTGAGTTTCGGGCTTAATTGTCGTTATCTTAGCCTACGGAAGAAAGGGGCGGAAATGTCAAATTTTCGCCAAGCAGAAGGTACCGCCTCGCCCGGCGAGGCAGCTCGGCCGCCTAGCCGACGCGAGATTTACACGCCATTGCTGGCGGCGTAGCTTAGTCGCCTCGCAGGCGAGATACCGAAGTTGTCTGGCTGAAGATCTGCTGTCGAGGCGCACTCTTGAGCCGATGTCGACTTCGACCCAAACTTTGTGATTTTGAGTCGATTCCTTGGTTGATTTAGACTCCGCTTTGCGAACAATGGCACGCGGCATGAGCAATGCGCACGGCGCTTTGGGCGCCCTTCCTTGTCAATCGGGTCCTTTTGACGAGAACCCATTCTTCCTTGGGAGGAGTGTCGGCGGATTGAGGTTGAGGCGTTGTAACTTGCTGACGCCTCTGATCACGCGAGTTCTTGTTGTAATGAACTCCGTCTGTTGATTCCATGGCCTTTGCAAGTTGTCGGGCCATCTTTTGACGTTGTCTCTGACGAGCCCTCTTCGTCAGAGCGGTTGAGATCTTGTTAAATGACTCCTTCTTCTGAAAGGAGTCAACTTGAACAGAGCTTCCGGCTTTGAAATCCACCGGGGTGTTGTTGAGAGGGAATCGCCCGCCGCAGTTTAACGAGAATCGTTGCACATCACAACAGAACGAACCTCCCTCTTAGGCGATGAGATCCTCCGATGTTTGCGGGGTGAAGAGGACTTCGATGAGGAAGAGGAGAGATATTCTTCAAACTTGGCTTGATCGAAGAAGTAGTCTATTCCATCAACCATGAGGTCGGCCGATTGTCGCAAGGTCGCGACACAACGATCTCGGCTCGAGACCGCTGGCTCCCACCGTGGTCGCCATCGGTTTGGGTCGAAAGTTTTTCCATTGCAAAACTTGAGAAAAATTACACTTTTATTCTCGCTACAAAGAATTTAAATGACTCTCTTACAAACTCAATGTAAGACGCTACAAGTGTAGATCTCGCTTTTGTGGGACTTTGCTCGCCGGACGCGTAATCCGTGGACCACCGAGCAACGATCGCCGAATCGACGGGTTGAGTTGATGCTTCGCTAAGGAAACAAGAACTAAAGCAAATATCTTAGCAAGGTAAGATATCTACTCTTCCCAAGAATTAAGGCAAAGCTTAATCTCGAGGAATCTCCCAAGGAAGCTTCAAGAACGCTCTTGATTTGATGAGGAGTTCACTCTTGGATCTTCAAGATTCACCAAAGGACTCCTCTCTTTGGAAATAAACTTTTCCTCCTCCGAAAATAATCTCCTCCCCTAATAACACGTGTTAAAAGGGTATTTATAGGCTTTAGAAAGCATAACCGCCTCAAAGAACGCTAACTACTGTTCACCCGAGATAGCTTTTCATCCAAGGTGCCGCTACGGATCGTTTCATCCAAGCCGCCGACGCATCGTTCATCCAAGGTGCCGCTACGGATCGTTTCATCCAAGGTGCCGCGGACTGTTTCATCCAAGCCGCCGACGCATCGTTCATCCAAGCCGCCGACGCATCGTTCATCCAAGCCGCCGACGCATCGTTCATCCAAGCCGCCGACGCATCGTTCATCCAAACCGCCTCGCGTAATCGTTCATTGTAACCGCTTTTCCCCTCTTTTAAGGCACGACTAATGCCCTATTTATGCGCTTAGTGGCGTTTTTCAAGGGTGTAACCGTCCACTAACATTAATGGATGTCCCCACATGTCAAAAATTCTAACGGGTCCCATAAATAATGATAAAACCCCTCAAACTGTCGTGCGTTAGCGCGGCAGTTATGACTGTCGCGCTCACAGCGCGGCAGTTTTGACTGTCGCGCTCACAGCGTGGCAGTTTGGACACTCTGGACCATTTTGATGATAACTTTCCCGTCCAATCTCCAAATGAGATAATTGAAGATGCGTTGGAAAGCTGATGAGGAGACCTACAACTTTTATGTTTTGACCTTCTCCAGATTCAAAATACATCATGGCCAAAATCTGTGAGACAAATGCTCTTTGGGCGAGACAGCTTGGGCTGTCTCGGCCACTGCGAGACACCCTGAACTATTTTGGTGATAACTTTCCCGTCCGATCTCCGAATGAGATAATTGAAGATGCGTTGGAAATATGATGAGGAGAGATACAACTTTATGTTTTGACCTTCTCCAGATTCAAAATACATCATGGCCAAAATCTGTGAGACAAATGCTCTTTGGCGCGACAGCTTGGGCTGTCTCGCCACCGCGAGACACCCTGAACTATTTTGGTGATAACTTTCCGTCCAATCTCCGAATGAGATAATTGAAGATGCGTTGGAAAGATGATGAGGAGAGATACAACTTTTATGTTTTGACCTTCTCCAGATTCAAAATACATCATGGCCAAAATCTGTGAGACAAATGCTCTTTGGGCGAGACAGCTTGGGCTGTCTCGCCACTGCAGACACCCTGAACTATTTTGATGATAACTTTCCGTCCGATCTCCGAATGAGATAATTGAAGATGCGTTGGAAAGATGATGAGGAGAGATACAACTTTTATGTTTTGACCTTCTCCAGATTCAAAATACATCATGGCCAAAATCTGTGAGACAAATGCTCTTTGGGCGAGACAGCTTGGGCTGTCTCGGCCACTGCGAGACACCCTGAACTATTTTGATGATAACTTTCCCGTCCGATCTCCGAATGAGATAATTGAAGATGTGTTGGAAAGATGATGAGGAGAGATACAACTTTTATGTTTTGACCTTCTCCAGATTCAAAGCACATAATGTTCAAAATGTCGTGCATTGGCGCGGCAGTTAAAAGTATCGCGCATGAGGAAAAAAAAATATCTGCAATGTCCTATTAGCGAGACACACCCAGCAGAGTCCTTTTCGCGGCATTAGACAATCCTCCTTGACTCAGATAATAACGTTCATCATCCTTTCTCTGGTATGAAGTGAATTAGAGTTCCATAGGTAATTTTTGATGCCTACAGTGACATTTGGTTACGTATATCTTTGTGCTTAATAGATTAGTAAAAAATATTTCCCTCTAAACTTTTGTTAATTTTGCAAATTAGTTTGGTGAAGAGAAAGTACTGTTTAATTAGATGCAAGGTTTTAAACGTCGGATGTCGGGTTCATGTCGAACGGCTAAAATTCATGTCCGATAGCGGAAATCGGGGATATGTCGGGGGACATGAAAAAAATATTAGATTGTCATATCGAATGGTGTGCATATGTGTAATATAATATCATGCATAAATGAAATCTAAACATACTTAATAAATTCTGTTGTCTAAACATATAAAAAAGTAAATAACTTATGATGTTTAGGGTTGATGTTGAAGGAGAGAGGTGAGAAAAAAGAAGCCCGATGTTGGCGGTTAAGGAGAGAGAAGATCGTCCGATATTAATGTCGAAGGAACAGCTCGAAGCAAAGACCGATGAGATGTTGAGAGAAGATGAATGACGGAAATGACTTCGGTCCTCTTTTCCCCCAACTGATCGGGTTTTGTCTTTGAAAGAAGTCAATCAGGAATTTAAACCCAAAACTAATTAGATGAACATAACAAAAAAAATCAACCAATTTTTCAGACTGAAAAATCGGCCAACATAGCCGACATGTCCCCCGATATATTCGGCTGACATATTCAACATGTCCCCCGATATATCCGACATGAACCTTGAAAATATAATATGCATTGAAAAGCTCCATATCGTATCAGTTGGCCCCTAAATCCGCCATGTCGGCTGACATGTCCGATAAGACGCCCGACATTTAAAACACTAATTAGATGTTTACTATTTTGCTTAATATTAGTGAATAAGTGTTTATATGTTGACTACTATGTTGTTTAATGTTGTATTTCATTTTATTATGATAGTGAATTATTATCAGACTAATGTATTTTGCTCACCAAAAATAGGTAATTACTTTGTACTGAACATGTACTGCTGGACACGACTTATTAAAGTCTACTTACATGATAATGATTAAAAGTCATTTCCTGCAAAGTTGTGCATTTACATTTGATATTTCAGTTCATCCATCTAGAGGAAATTAAATCCGCACAGAACACAAAGTTGATTATTCATGAATCATGAACTTGGAAGAATTTCAACTTTATTTATCACAGGTGACTCGCGATGTCTTGTTCAGAGGAATGGTAGAACTGTGACATCTATGATATCTATCCCTGGCCTTTATTGCCTGAAAAGGAAAACAAAGAACAACTTGAGATCTAATATAGATAGCTAGCACGTAGATCTCAGATAACTCCACATGAAGAACTTGCAACAAAGAAAGGTTTGATACTTGCCCAGGATTATGGCAAACAAACTCAAAAAACATTGGTACAAACTAATCCAGATATACGATAAACCCAGATTCGAACCATATCCTATTGGATATAGATTCTAAGAATCATATCGCATCCTAATGAGATACAAATATTTTCTTAGATGCAGGTATTTGTATCCACATCCTGACAGATACAAATATGAATATTTCATTGTGTACAAATTTTTGTGCAATGTTTTTTTTTTTTTTGGCCCCTTTCTTCTTCTTTCTTTGAAGGTGAGCCTTTAATATAAATTTTGGGGCCTCTTATCGTCAACCACAAGTACAGGAGGCCTTTATTTCGTGAACTCAAGTTATATGCCTGTATATATACAAGTTGGGCCTCTAATTGCTTCAAACAAAGTTTTGGAGGGGCCTTTCTGAAGTTTTTTCTTTAAATCTTGGTAACCAATTTCCATATAAAGATGTAGGAGTTAGCTTTTTTTTGGGTGTGCCTGCCTCCGCCTCTGATCCGAATCTAAAATATTTGAATATATGTTGGTCATATAGTTGAACAGTTTTAATCCTTAGATCAGTGGATTAGATTTACTTAGATGATTGAGAGATCTAATCACTTTTTCAAAAATATATATTTTTATTTATAATTATATACTTTTCTCATATTTATTTTATATCCGTATGTATATCCACTTATATATCAGCATGTATATCTGTATATGTATTTGATTTTAGCAGATATGGACATGAATTTTCCTTATCGGTGTATACAAATCAAGATCCGTGATTAGTAAGGGATATAGATATGATAACTCTCATGACCCACCAGATCCGAACCAGATGCACCGCTAGCAGCTACAAATGATGCCCAAAAGACATCCATGCATTTTTCACAGTTCATCTACATATACCTACTCAATCACAAGGATACAATTACACACCTCTTCATGCTTATTACAATGCAAAATAACAACTCAAACATAAAAGAGCACAGGTCTCAAATTATTACATTAGCATGACAGAAACATTCATCCTGTGTATGTTATTAAGAAATATTCATAGTTAAAATTCATATAATTCACCCAATCAATTGCTGAAAGTAAATCATTCATATCCTAATAAAGAGAGGCTAATAGCTATTTAAAGTTTTTTTCTCAAAAATTAAGTATTGAAAGAATCTCAGCGACGGAGCTAGGCACACTTGAGATAATCAACGTGCCCAAATTCGTTTTATTTTATTTTTATACCCCCAAAAAACTAGCTAGATGTTAATCGGCTCTTTTGTAACTATCGATAATGTATGAGAATAATTTATGAATTAAATTGTAATTTAACCCTGAAAATTTTGATTAAAGTCTAGATTTGAATTGAATTGTAATTAAACCGTTCCAACTTCGAACTCTTAGTTCATTTGATGTAGAAGGAAGGCAGACAGGTAGAATTGTTTGATCATCTAACCCTGAAAATTTGACTAAAGTCTAGATTTGAGAATCAAGACAATAAATCAATTTTGGGGGCAAAGTGAAAAATACATACTACTTGGGTCATATATATTGAGAACGCCCTATTTTTGGGCTGAGGATTGTTCATGTGGAATCAATCCATGTAGAAACAGTCGAGTGTGTCAGTCGAGTGAGGGGCACACTTTTACTAGTGTTCAAACTAGGTAGATGTTGGGCTGATGGGAGGTTTCTCTCTAGTTAACTTCGGCCTTTAATAGGATCCTAGGGGGGCCCAATTAATATTTTGGCCTGTTTGCTTGGAGTTTTTTTTTTTGAAGTGACTGCAGCTGTCAGGCTACAGTATCTTTCAAATTTTACTCTCTTTGTTTGGGTAAATAGGAGACCAATGCGGCAAGTAAAAGTCTTAGGTGGCGGCCTCTGACTAATTCTCATTAAAATGAACTCAAATTGAGACCTGTCAACTGACTTAAGTAGATACAAATTCAAAGGCTCACAATTTCACTACCATGCCTCTCAAGTCTCAACTGATTATAAATTGCTGATGGTTTTTATTCTTACCATTCTGGTAATTCAATGACTACCAATTAGCATAACCTTCATCCAAAACTCAAGCTACATTCTACAACGACAACAGAAAAAAGAGGTCTGAAACTCTACAAGACAAAGAGTATTGCTACATGGTCTGCATATAATACTCATTCTGCTCTAAGTTTTTCTGAACTTTCACACTATTCACGCTCAATAACCATTGAGGTAATTTTATTCGAAAAAATCCTCCACAAATGAAGCACTCTAAAGTCTGATTTCAGTCAGTACTTTACACCCTTTCCCCAAAAGCACAAAATCAAGAAATTTCCATAATGAAAATCACCCTGATGCGCTCCTCACTCTGAAGCTAAATCTTCAACAGTGCTCTTGTCTACTTAAATTATGGATTAAGCTCACGCTCTATATCTTCCAAGGACCGCCCTTTGTCTCGACAACATTCGCAGCAATGTACAGAACTCCCAGAAGGCAGACTGAGGCAAATCCCAAGTAAACTTTGCTGATACCAAACTTGGTCACCACACTCAAAAAGTAGAGGCCAATAACAAAATTGGATATCTGAGGAAAAAAACAAAGCAAAATTGGTTGGTTAAGCATCTTGACATGTATAAAATATAAGCACATGGTTTTCATTTTGTTAAATCAAATGCCACACTAGCTTATTTAGTTTTAAGCCAATAAAGTTGGAGAACATTATCAACAACATGAAGTGGCATGATTAGGTATGGAAAGGGTGCATTGAAATCATATGTAAAACCGATATAGGCATTGCCATAACATATTTGTTTTCTTTTAGTGGATACGGACACATGCATGAATATTCTAACTCAAAATCCATTATTTGGTTTGTTGGCCATCACCGGGTGACCTAGATCAATATCAAGTTTTTTCAAATGAATCTAATTCAGGTTAGGCTTTGATCTCCATGCCTTTGAGGAGAAATAATGAGCTACTATTATATCTCTCTTCTTATTTATATTATTTTTAGTTTTCACACAAAATCTCTTAAACTTCTACTATATTCTTAACGAAGATACACTCATACAGGTACGTGTGTGGGTATGGGACATGGAAAATTTGTTAAAAGGTAAGGTATGGGGATACAGCTAGACAGATATGTATGCATAATTATAATTTACATGAGATCAACATCATTTTCATTTCACGTGCTATGAAATAAAATTCCTATAACATTCATATGTTTCTTTTATCATATAGATCCATAAATTAGAAAATTGATTGTTTTTAATTGATATTCAAAAGACAATTTTTAATCATAGTTTTGAACTGGGTATGGGCTTGAAGGAACCTAATTTATGTCACAAGGAGTACCAAGAATTGCATGTATGCGAATATACATCCAAGAAGTATATGACGAGTGTTTTAACTTGAATCATGTATTAATTGAGTACACATTTTGAATAAACATATGTAATTACCCAAGGAGTGTCCCTCAGTGTTGGGTACGGTTACGAACATGGTTACGGCTCCAAATAGAAGTACCCAAACAACATAGATTCTTAATATGCCTAAATAGACAATTAAGAGGATCCTGAGAACATTTAATCATAGACCATGGCATTCAGTTACAAGTTTATCCCATGATATCATTATGATCAAAAGCTTCATAATGTCCTATCAACAACTCGAGTTAGACCTTCTGATAAGCATACATTCATACAAATGCTTTCTTCTCCACATTATTTAGAAAAGTAAAAAGTTTTTTTTTTTAAACTTACCTGCTATCATATTTAAATAAACAAAAGGTAATCATTCCAAATGAACAGGCTAACATACTATTAAATTTATTGTCTGAGCAAATGGATTTGACAGGATTCTATTGGCTTACCCAGTGCATGCCCAGGGATAACGCAACTGCCTTGGCTCTGATTCTGGAAGCAAATATCTCAGGAAGCAGAAGGGCTGGTACAGGGCCAGCACCCAGAGAAAAGGACAACACATAGCTGTGAGATGCAAATAAAAATTTAGATATATTGTTCATGAAGCACAACTTATATAAATAATGAAACATCGGCTTTAAGCTCTGGAATTTTTCAACTTACAGAACTGTGCCAACCACTGCAAGAGTTCCTGAGTAAGGTGCAAGGACCTTCCACGTGAAGGATAAGGAAAGGAGTAGCATTGAAGCAGCCTTAAGAAAAAAAAATAAAACCTTAATCATTAACATACAGGTAGAGTAGAATTGAAGAGTGCGAAAATCTGCAAGACAATATATCAATGAGATGGATGTTGGATTTATTAAAATTATGCATTAACACTGAACCGTATAATGTTTAATTTTTTGTTCTTAATGTTCTTCAAATTATTTTTTAAAGTTTTGTCATCACTTTTGCAAATTTCTGATTATTGCGATTGTTATATTAAAATCTTCGTGTCAAGTTTATACGGTTGTACAATGTTTTTGTTTTTTTTTTTTTTGCTTCTAGTAGTAAAGCTTTTAGTTGGTAGACAAATACTTTTTTAAAAATAATGTAATAATGGTTAATTGTCAACAGTTTTATGTTATTTGCAAAAGAAAAAAATTAAGACACAATTTTCAACTTTCAGTATGTTAGGTTGGTCTATAGATAACAGTCGCCATACCATTTCAATGTTGATGCAAAAGCCATTTTATTGCATCACATAGTTGATAAGATTACAATTTTTATATTTATAAATATTTTTGAATCAATGTTTCAAATTGATAGAACTTGGTTATCTTTTTGACATGATTAACATTGTTCATGTTTAAGATGTAAAATCTTTCAATACAAGATCAGGTTTGGATTCTGTAAGAAAATACAGTACAAAAAGCAAAACTAAATAGTTTCTTCTGTAAAGGCAACATAAAACCTATGTCAAACAAAGCAGATATGATATTAGATCTGCGCCTCCAATTTTCTGGACTCAACACTAAAAGTTGAGATTGGAAAAGGAAAAGGACTCAATAGCAACTGCTGCATGAAGGAGGTAGTCCTCTCTTTTTATGTAGGTGCACATTTCTTTCTTCCACTCTACCCCTTTCCCTCTCTTTTCAAATCTTTCATGTTTGTGCTGTATCATTCTATTTTATATTACTTTTTATATCTGGATAGTTTCGGATGGGTTCAAAACCAATTGAAACTGAAGTCCTGGCTGAAACAGATCAGCTTTGGCTAAACCTGATGACACTGGTACTATTTCAGATTGGATGTCAAATTCCAACTCTTAAAATGTTGTATTTATAGTTTTTAATATTTGACACATTGTTACAAAGAACAGAAGCAAAAGACGTCTATCATGAATATGAGTCATGGCAGACATGTTGGACACACAGATCATGTGCAATTTTTTTATTTGAAGTGTAGGATTTACTTTCAGTGTCAGCTTGTCCATATTGATATAAAATAGAAGTTAATGCATCAAGAAAGGGCAACTTCGATGAGGAACTGCATCAAAGGTTAGTAAGAGGTTGTACCATTCCAGTAAAGCTAGTGATCAGAAGGCTTTTCCTTCCTTGCCTGTCCATTAAAGATGATGCAACACAAGTACCTGTATGACAAGAAGTCAAGCCAGATATGAAACACATGGAGGATATAAGGAAAAATGGATCATGTTTCACTATAATGGAATAGATTAATGAAAGACAGTCCCACCGAAGACATTTGAGGCTCCGACAAGGGCACTTGCTGCAACATCAGAAGCAATTCCAGCACTCCTGAATACTGATGTAGAGTAATATACCACAGCATTTATACCAGCTAGTTGCTGAAATAGGAATAATGCTGCGCCCACACTAACAACTGCAGTTTGGAAAATTAGTCACAGTTATTACCATGTCTATATAAATGACCTGAAAAATCAGAAAGAATATACGTTGTTTCCTTTTCCTTTTTTTTAGTTTGTGCATGTGTCTGTGTTTTATCCATCCCTCCATCGATTTCTTTTCTTTCCTATATTTTAACTGACACCAGACATACATACAACCAATCAAGTCTAGGACATTCAACATACCTTTTCTGTATCTCTTACTGAAAAGATCAAACCAACCAGCATCTTGTTCTGTAGAACCTTGGCCACCTGATTTAAGCTCATGCATAACCTCAACAACTCTATCTTTCCCGTAAAGTGTCTTTATTGCTGTTTCTGCTTGAGCTAACTTTCCTTGCTGCACTAAAATTTTAAGAACTGAGAAGATAATAACCGTCGCATTGAAAAAGTGAAATGCAATACTATCATACAAATATAAACAAAAGGAAACAGTTTTTGTTAGAAAATTAACCTGAACGAGCCAACGAGGACTTTCTGGAGCAATTGCCATCCCAAGTGCCAAGAGGACAGAGGGAACAATGGCGATGCCGAACATAGTCCTCCACCTGAATAATGGAGATAAATAAGACTCATCACCAGAAAGAAAGGAACATTAATCACTTAATAAGTGAGCTACAAAAAAATTCAGAAGTTCATTTCAGTGGGCATCTATAAGTATACTGGAAGTGCAATATGATAACCATCATAATGTAGATGGTTGTCTTGGCTGATAAATAAGAAAACACTTATCAATTGAACCACAAAGTTATTTTAATTTCATATCATATAGTTATATGTTCCCTAACAAACAACAAAGACTTGACAATAGTTTGTTAATAATGTTTCATAAAAGTGGGTGGGACATCAAGCAAAGGTGATTGGACACCAAACTACGACTCCGTTGGTGTCTGCAACATGCTACATTAAGGATTTGAATTCTTTTTCATACAATTACTCAATTCAGTTAAAGCCTCAAACGTTGTCAATTTATAGTGTAAAAATTCCTGTTCAATGCTAAAGCAAGAGAAGCAGAGCACTAAGGAGTATGTAGCTTCTTTATTTTTAACATCTGCTGTCCAGCTAAAGGCTTTTTCCAAAGAGCCAATTCTTGAGATTGTTGAAACATGAGCTTTCAGTCCATATTAATCTTCACTCGCCTCTAACAATTCCCTGATAAACTAAAGAGCCCCGATTCAATAACCAGTGTAGATGTGAGATATCACATGTGGCATGACTCACATACTGGAGCCGTACACCTCTCGACGTTATTTACTAAGAATATTACTAAGAATAATAATGTTAGATACTAGCATTGATGATTGCAGAAAAACAAGATGAGTGCATATTTCGCACCGAGACTTCGTATGTAGAACTTATGGGCTTCAAAAATAGCTGGATTTAGATGTATTATGTACCTCAACACCTGAATTTTACCTTGTGACAAATTACACTGCCAGTCATTAGGTCGTTTGTATCTAGACCCAGTGATGGCCAACGGGACAGCACATTCAAAAGGAACGGCATAGTCAATATTGTCAAGCTCAACTCAGATGAGGTCCTAAATAAACCACCTATGGTATCTGGAACCAAAACAGAGCTGCTTATTTCCTATGTATGTAAGTAACATGACAAGCCCAGGGTAAAGCCAAACCAGCCTCACATGATTATTCAACTACTGTCAATCTTCAGCGGGTCTCAGTCTCATATTGAGGTCATATTTTCTTGGCAGGATGTAATGCAATTATAGTTAGTTTCCCATTAAGGAAGTGTGTTGAAGTCAGTTCCTTTTTTATTGGGATTCCGTAGGAAACTAAATTAAGGTTAGTTTGAGAGGATTTAATCAACTGAGGATTTATTCATGCACTTCAGATCTATATCCATTTGATAGATAAGCTCGAGACAATCTTTTTTTATTTTTTTTCTTGAACTGTATTTTAGGATTTTCATGATGAGAAATGGCAAACAGAGAGTAGATAAGTTCGACTAGTTTAAGGTGCTTTACACGTTGTAGGTTCAATTATGTAAAGCCTATGGCCATTGGTCATCAAACTGTGAACAATTTTGGCAAAAAAGGGTCAGAAGGATTCTTTTGAAAGCCATATAATTTTGGCCATTACTTTATGATATCTCCTTCCTTGTATAAACTCCTCTTAATTAGATATTAGATGGATAAGCAAACTAAATTCTTAAGCAAATGGTACTGGCTGGGAACATTATGAGATGCAAGCCCAATAACATATAGAAACAAATTGCAAGCATTTCAACAACAATACAGCCCATGGCTATTAGTTAAGAATGATAATTAAGGACCAAAGTCAGCCATAAAAGACATAGTGAAGCTTCTTATCATTATCTAGACCTGATGACATGCATATACATGCATAAACAGGATGCTAAATTTTACATATAGCAACTGATAGAATATGTATAACTTGAACTACACCATCCCTTCGCCCCAGGTATCAAACTATAAAAAGGTTGGAATGAACTTTTGGAGATATCACCGAAGTACAGAAAGACATACCATGCAGGATTTCCAGCCAAAGGCAACCCAGCAACTAAAGCTGCTAGAATTCCAATGCAGATAAAAAGTTGATTTACAGAGCCAAGGGCGCCACGAATCTCAGTAGGTGATATCTGAAACATTATAAAATATTATAGCTGCAGGAATCTACTTCGGATTTAAAACAATAAATGCTTACAAAACTTCCAAATTCTAGCACCTCTGATATGTAAAGGGGCACAATGGCTGAGGAAATTCCTATTCCAATCCCAGAAAGCAATCGACCAATCAGCATTGTCTGAACATTCTGAGCAGTAGCACTGGAGAAACATGCCAGCATTTTAATTACATATAAACTTAAAAAGCTTCAAGCTTTCATCAGCAATTGAAACAATGAATAGCAGGATAAAAACCTCAGAAATGCACCAACTGCCAGTGGAACTGCATCCATCAGGAAAGTTCTGGTTCGACCAAATTTATCAGCCAATGCCCCACCAGTAAAAGAACCAACAGTAGCACCTGCAAGAAGCGTGCTAACAACCCAACCTGTCAAGTAAAAGGAGAAAGTACTCGTGAGCAGGAGTTTCCTCAAGGTAATAAATAATAAAAATAATATAATAATACTCTGTGATTTATAACATCAAATAATTTACTACCAGTAAAATGCAAAAACTAGCATTCAACGCATATATACAAAATCAGTGGAAATGTATGATAAACCGACCAGTTACTACCAGAGGTTTCTAATATATTAAAGACTTAGATACTTAATTTTTTAAGCACAAAACTCTACCACATGTAGGAAGTTAAAAGAATATTTTCGTAAACATCAATTCGCATACCTTGCAATACTGCATTTTCAGTGATTCCCAGGTCTCTAGCAAGATACTCCAGTGCTCCATTCACCACACTGCAATACAAAAGTGCTAAATCATTAAACTCATGGTAGTAAGATCTGTAAGTATCCCATCCAGAAAAGAATTTTGAAAATAAAAATTAGGGGCTAGTGTTAAAGCAATTTAGTAAAGCTGTAGCTTTACATGAAAACCGATTAATGTAATTGAAGAAGGCTTCATGTGTACTGTAGAAGTAGCCATCAGAATGTCTGACGAATATTTTTTTAAGAAAAAAAATTAAAAGTGGTGCTAATATTCATCACAAGAGATTATATTTGGGTAAGCTAATCTCTCCTCGACCAGGTCGTGTCACCAATTTCAAGGAGAGTAGATGATGCGGAACGGAAAATCGTCGAGAAAATGTCGGATGATCAGCACCGTGAATAGTACCCTTGAACAGTTCAAATAGTACTACATCAGTAGAGCAATCCCTAAATATTTACTCCCTAGATATATATGTTAGCATCACTTTGATTATAAAAAGGCGGGTTACATGCTTCCAATATTTCATTTCTTCCTATTAATTACTCTTTTTTGAAGAAACCACTAATTATTAGAAAGCAAAATTAAACAAATATCAAAAGAAAATGTAGAGAAGTATTAATTGATTCATTATTTTTCTAACATATTACAAAATTTTAAGGTGAAGGAGAAGAAGATGAGATCTCAGGTCTCTAGGCTATGTTCTGAAGCCATCCTCCTTTTTCTAAAGCAACCTATCCTCCTTTTTCTAAAGCAAAAGTTCAGAGGACCTTATTGTTGTCTTTCATGCGGTTTTAAGCCTCTCTTTCTTTTGAACTTCTCTCAGTATTTCTCTGTGTCTTTTTGTGTCTTGAATGGCATAGAAGATGTCTATTTATAAGGAGGCAAGGAGGGAGTTGTCGCAAGGTGTCACAGAAGGTGCGGGAGTTGTCATAACCTTTTATCAAAATTGCCTGTAATATTTTCTTACCATAACTGCCTTATCATCCTTGTGCCTTTTCAGATTTCACATGTCTAACACGCTTTACTATCTTCTACAACAAGCTTGATTTTCATAACTTTTATCACAGGCATTATATGAATATATGTGACATGAGGATTTATAATATATTTATAAACACTTTAGGAGATAAAATAGACTACATGTTTTTTATGAGAGTGAAAGCATGTTTCCCCATATTGTGTTATGATGACCTGTCAAGGTATGACAGGACTACAAGGGTGCTCTCAATGTTAAGTTGCAGCATTGTAGATAATGATATATGGTCTCATAAATACTAAAGAGAGTGAACGTGGGAGCACCTTCACACTAGTTTTCTTGAGCACAAAAATGAGAGGGCGTAGGTCCCTCATTCTAAGTTAACTTTTGTCATATCATATAAGGTGAGGGTGATCATCCTGCAATGTGGACGACTTTGTCTTCATATTTTAGACTAGACAAGGATGTCTATTCCTCAGATTAGGATGATTTCTCAAATAGGGATTAAGTAGGGTGAAGGTATACGTGCCCTCTTGTTTAACCTTTGATGAGGTATTGATGTCACCGTTTTAAGTCATTGTAACATGAATTGTAGGTAAAGCGAGGGCTCATGTTCCCTCATATGTGAGTTCATATTTGAGGTGAGCTGAAGATACAGGTGTCTCCGCTTAAATTGTTTTGCTATATACACTATGCGATGCGAGGGTGCATATCTTCATGTTTGTTAAATTGAAAACCATATACACGTCGCTTGAGTTTCAAGTTGATTATGTGAGGTGCAACCATTCTCACCTTGAGTTTTATTGTTCAGGCATATTGAGCACATAACAGTGTGAACACACTAAATTAAGATGGTAGGTGTTAAAGCATCCATAGAGGTGAGCGTGTATGTACCCTCTTATTTGAGTTGTAGTGAAGGTTTATGCATCTCCACTTCAGTTATGCTATGGAAACCAAAGGAGGTGAGGATGCATGTATCCTCTTGCTTGAATTCTAGTGAGAATATATGCATCTTCACTTGAATTGTAGTTGAGTTGTTAAGGATAATACATTATCAAAGAGTATTGATCTCTTGAACTACCTTATTTGATTTGTTGAGATCATTACTTTTGGCGTCTACAATTACCTTTTAAAATTTTAACATTATAAACTAATAAATGGAAATCATCTGTAAGGCTACTAACAATCAGGTAAGAACATACCCCAGATGATATCCGAACAAAATGGCCCCCAAACAAGCAACACCAACAAAAGGCAAAACTGTCCCAGAAGATTTCGCTTTAAATTTATCAGACGGCACATCTTCAATGTCACCTGAAATGGATTAAAGCAAAGGATAACTCTCCATTCGCATATATATTTTAAACAGAAAGTGTATTTTCAGATACAGACAGCAAAAGAAGTTAAATCTTTAAAGCTATGATTGAATAAATGAGGAATTTATAGAAGTCAAATGTTTAAGTTCTAATTGACTAATTGAGGAAAGCAACAATGTTAGAAGTTTAAAACTCCAATTGACTAGGGAATGAATGCTCGTCTTGACGAACATTGAGTGTATCAGTAAGTAAAATATATAATTCCCCAGCACTGCAATATGTAATCAAGAGCGTCAGATTTCCGAGTGCCCAACATGTGACTCATCAACATTGTTATAAGAACCTTCCAGAAACCCGATGTGGAGGCAAAATCATACTTTTTATAGCTGCTTGCAAGTATGTATTGAATTGTTAATCAACTTAACGAATTGGTCTCCGGTTCAGAGGCAAATTTGGAACATCTAAACTTGAGATGGTTCATACTAAAGCATCAGAATTGCAACGAAACTGTGGTATCCTCATAGTTGCTATGATGAAAGCCTGGAGAGTGTCAAGAGCCCAAGCATCTCAGGTGTACAACATGTCAAAAATCTAGAGTCCGATAATTCTGCAGGATAAGAGGATGAATGATGTAGTGATGTACCCGTAATGAAAACATTATATGCATAACAATGACAATAATACTAGTATAAGAGGTGAAGTATGATATTAACTCTAACAAGTGAGGGATAATTATTAATAAGTTACAACTTAATAACGGAATTTAAGTCTTGGTTAGTAAATTAGGGTTCACTATTTCCACGATGACGGAATCGCAGGATCCTAATTTAGTTACTATAGTATAGTGCACGTGCATTGCACGTGGAAATAATTGCCTCGCGTTAATGAATAAATTTTCAGAGTATGAAATTGCAAAGTCAATTGGAATATGAATCATATTTTTTGACATAATCTTAATGGTTAAATACAGGACCAATCCCTCCTACCCCACCCCACCCCAAAAAAGAAAAGAAAAGAAAAAACCTTTGACATAAACCTCCCTTAACTTTTTTTTTATTCCAGTAAAACCCCCTGAACGTTAGTAGTTATTGTACATAACCCCCCTAAACTCTTTTATTCCACTAAATTCACATGAAAATATCTCATTTAATCTCACAGATTAGCATCATCGATTCTAATATCTCATGTGGCAAACATGTGCCAAGAAGAAGTTAAAAATAATCCTTTTAGTCTCAAAAAGTTACCTGTTTTTCCTTTTAAACAAAAGTTATATTTTGAGACTAAGAAGGAATTTTTGTTCTTCCCACGTCTCAATAGAGTGATAAAGGATCATAATAGTTTCATGCCTCGATAGGCCTCAAAAGGTGATGGATGATACAACTAAACATGCATGATGGCAAATATTCATAAAACTTAACAATAGAAGAGAACAGACCAGCAGAAGCTTGCGCCTCGAAATATCGAGCCTTTCCCTTTGACCTGAAGATAGTCTCCACCCCATTCCTCACCCGAGCAATCCCAACTCCCATATCCACCAATCTTAAACACGATCCCCCGCAACCAAATCCAGTGCCTGGCATCAAAAGATTATTTCTCTGCAAACCAGCTTTCCTGAGTTGACCAAGACTTGCTGATACTCTCGTCCTGCTTCTCAGATCAGAGGCAGCTATGTTTCCTTTAGCAGCAGCGATTGTAGCAGCTTGCATTTTCGATTCCGCTCAATTTCCTGAAATTTCCATTGGAGTGGAATAAAAATTCATTCCAAAGAGAATGAAGTCCGAATCTATACATTTTAGAACTAAAATAGTAGAAAATGACTGGAATATTCGACTTAAAGATTAACTGATTCAAAATTTCTTATAAAGTGGAACAAAACTATTTAAAACCCCGACTAAAGCGAAAAGACGAGTGATCCTCACGATTTAGGGCTAAAATAATTAAAAAAATGATCTTTATTTGGCTAAATAAACGAACTGGTTAAAAAAATTCAAACGTTACATTTTCGAATCTTAATCTAGATCTCGACTTTCGATATCAAAAAATTTCAAAACCGCTCCAAAATTCCAAACTTCAAGCCAAAAAAAAAACAAAAAAAGGCTCAAAATTTAGAGAATGTAATGATCGATCGAGACAGAGATCGAAAGAGACCTCGTAATTCGCCAAGCCTCGGCTGTTTCTTTGCTTTGAAGCGATCCTTCTCATTAGAGAGAGAGAGAGAGAGTATAAATAGCGATCGCTTCGTTGTCTCCGAGGATTTTTAGAGAGAGAAAGAGGTCGTTTTAGAGAGAGAAAGTTCGTAGCGGAGAGGCCCAAGTCCCGGCTTCGAGTCCACTCTATGCGTTTCTGTCGTCACCTTTGGAGACGACTGTGAAAGGATAGAGTCGACAGGAAATGGATACGTGGCGGTGTTTAAGACGTCTTTTACGGGGATTGGTGTTTGAAGTGGTGTACTGGATTCTGTGATATTGCCGGCGGATCTCAATTTGATTTTCGGGTTTTTTTAGATATTAGTCCCTCACGTCTATAATAATTTCATATATTAGTCTATCAAGTCTCTAAAATTTCTCATAAGTCCCTTAAATCCTAAGGGCTATTGCAATTTGTTCCCTCAATGACTAGTTTACGATTTTAGGGGTTGTTTGGTTGACAAGAAATGTATTTATGGAGCTGTTTGGTTGGATAGAAAATATAAATAGAGTAATCAGATTCATAAATAACTATATTGCTTGGTTTACAACAGTATAATTAAGAAAGGTAAATGGGCTTGCATTTTGTAAAAAAAACTTGCAGTTAATGTTAAGGCCAATTTGGTGGGAAGAAAAATGCAACCTTCAAAAAAGAGAATTAAAAAAATAATTCCGCCTCATCAAAAAATATTTTTAAATCCAAACAAAAGAACCCTCTACACCAAACTTTCCTTATAATGTAAAATTTTGTAGGTTTTGGCTAACTATTTTTCAACCAAACACCAAAGTCACATTTGAAAATACATTTCCTACAATATAATTGCAGCTATCCAACCATCAATTTTGACTTGATTTCTTGCAACAAATTCAGCATGCAATATCTGTTACTGCAACATTTGCTACAATTTATTTTTGCAGCAAACCAAACAGCCCCTATGTCCACGGGTTTTGCTACCAAATTTCTATTTCTAATTTTTGTTTTACAACGAGGTTGTTGTAGATGGTAATTAGATTTACATTTTGTACAAAACTTACAACATTTACAGCAGCCAAATTGGCAGCAATAAATGTTGCAGCTTCATGCCTTAACTAAAAAAACTAAAAGCTATTGACATATCATCAAATTATTGGATTTTGACTCAGCACTATCAATCTTTTTACATTTGAAGAGAAACAGACTTGTGATTTGCAATGAAAATATGTTTCCATACAACAAAAATGCAAATTTAACGGGTTTTGTGAGTAACCAAATATTAGATTTGTATATGAAAATACATTTACCACAATAAAAAGCGAAAACATCCAAATAAAGACTTTGAGGTTGATTTTCTGTAACAAATGATGCATGCAACATTTTCTGTATGCAACTAGGTTGGAAATATTTTGATCATTGAGGGATCAAATTGCATGACCCTTCTGGATTTGAAAGACTTACGAGCAATTTCAAATATTCCAGAGACTCATATAGAATATTGAAGATTTGAGAGACTAATGTATTAAAAACCCTTGGTTTTCTCTTTTCACCTAAAGAGTTCACCCTCACGTCCGTGAGCGGGTGGGATTTTGGGTGCCCGAGATTAGGAAGGAATAATCGTAATGAAGAATAAATTACTGTCAGGTCTTATCCATTTTCGTGAGAATAAATGCGGTTGACCTGAATTAGGACCTAAACAGATATGGATATCCTCGTAATTATCCGTAAAGATGTGGATATATACATAGTATACATAAGCTTATCCGTATGAAAATTCTCTTGTACGTTTGCCTATCCTATCAGCATCCCCACAAGCAGGGGTGGCAACTTCTGACCCGACCCGATTCATTATAAATGAGTATAGGTCGACATATATGAGTTCGGGTTATATACGAGTCGATCCGAATTACCCATTTATTAATTGGGTAAAGTCGGGTCAACCCTAAATCACCCGTGTAACCCATTTAATGACCCGTTTAATCACATTAACGGGTATATGCGTAACCCAAGCGGCGATCAGTTCCATCCCCTATATTCTTCTTCGTTTCTCCGGGGCAAGTCGGGGAGCTCCTTCAGCAACATCTCGTGGAGGAAGCTGAGCAAGAGGACGAAGCACTAAGGTTGATCATTGTGTCGCTAATTAGTGGGCTTTTTATGTTCGTGGGATTTTTGGGTAGTTTTTTTGAAATCAGAGAGCTAGAACGAGCGGTTTGGACTTTTCTCAACATTTTTTTGTTGCAAATAAACCCCTGCTATAAACAAATTGCAGATGGAATCATGTTGCCAATGTCATTAAAGAGGTGCATGAAATGGGTTCTTTGGTCATAGTAAAACTAAAACATCAAATTTCCTCTTTGAAAAAATTACCGGGTTAGTTACGGATAGATGTCTTGTAGCTTTTTTTGTTATAGATAGACCCTAATTTGTATATATTTAGCTCGTTTACCCTCAAAGAAAGAGTAGGTTATTATTTTTTTAACAAATAGACCTTTTGAGGGTCAATCAATGGATCTATTTGCAGCAAGAGGGGATCTTTCGCAACTGGGGGGGGGGGGGGGGGGGGGGTCTTTTGCAAATGGGCAATGTTATATGGTTTTATTTTGCAAACCCAATATTAAATTACATGCAGTTATTAAGAAATTTTCTTGAAGAAGGCAGGAGTTAGTTTAACAGTTTAATATTTATTCGGGTCACTCGGGTCAGGTCGGGTAACCCGTTTAACAAATGGGTCGGGTCATCTGACCCGTTTATTGAACGGATCGGGTACGGGTCAAGCTTATATGGGTGCGGGTCAAAGATGACCCGTTCGACCCAGTCCGACCCGACCCGTTTGCCACCCCTACCCACAACTCGGGGTTCTGTCAGTGCCATCAAAGAGAGGCAAGAAAATACCAAAATTAACCTCCTATTTGACCCATAAATGGCTTAGAAATTATTGCACATCATGGGAGGTTCTGATAGGATCCGAACTCTTACATTACGTCTTTAAAAAACACTGAGTACTTTAACTCATCTAGCCTTATAGTCATTATTTTTAATGTATCTCTGGTGATCTTAGGCAGAAATTTTCTGGGTTTACGCTTAATAAAAAAACATTTTTGGCTATGTTTAAGGCGGATAACCACCATGAGAACTCAATAGACTGAAAATGTAACTATAAATATTAATGGATTAAATCATTAAGTTAAGAGATTCTTAGAAATATCGTGTAAACATTTGGTATTGATATGATTTTGAGCTCAATTTGCGAAATTGCACCAAAGGATGCAATGTCGGGGAAACATTATAGAAACAGACAAATAATAAAAACACAACAAAATCTTTATCACAAGTATTTGAATAATATAAGCTAACAAAGCCCTTTTCTCAATCTACTGCTTCGTAAAATTAACGACTGCTAACAATCTAAATATTTTTACATATGCTAATTGAATTTGGATCATCTTCACTTCTTGTTTGATGATAGAAATATTGCTTTCAAACTCTCATTTTTTTTAATAGATAGATAGATCCTCAGCAGTAATGCTTTTAGAGGAAAGGAATTACTACAAACCTACCAAGAGTTTAGTTTTTCCTCTCCCTAATTTAATATCTTCAAAGAAAAAAAAAACTCATAACTGTTCCTTTAGGGTGTGTTTGGCAATTACTTAAAACTGGGTCAGGACTGAACCTGGCCTAAATTTTTTTTATTTTGTGTTTGGATAAAACAAGTCCAGAATTGGCCCAGTTCAAATTTTGGCCTTTAAACGAGTTCTTTTCCAAACCACCCCTATGGAATAACTCTAGCCAGTTTAGAATAAAATCGGGCCATGATCAATCCTGGCTCAATTTTAAGAGTTTTGCCAAACTGACCATTATGTATGTAGCAAAAAGTCATTTCAAATACTATACAACTCTTGCCTCTCATTCTTATATTTCAATGAAGGCGAATCATAAATGGTAACAACCAATATTTATTGGAAAATGTTTTCTAGACAATAGTGAGGATTGATTGCACTCATGGTAGCAACTTCATCACAGCATCAACCAATCATCAACATATAGCATACAAAAACAAGTCAACTCTAACATCGAACAAGGCCGAACAATGCTGATGATAAAATGGAAGTTAATTTGCCTTATGTGCAATATATTGAACATAAAATAATCCCTCCACCATAACAGCCCATCCACCAAATACCAAAGCGCCTGTACATACTGCCATCACCCTTGCACAAACAAGATCTCCATCTTGATTCAAAAACAAGCAACTTTACCAAACTTTTTCAGCATAAATCTATCACCATTTCGTCGATCAATTCGTGAAGTATGTCGCTCTGTATTTGTACTCCAGTCTCAAATGCTTCGATCTCACACACCGTCCAATTTAAATTTGATTCTTTCATTTCCTTTTCAATAAGATCATCCAAGCCTTTTCCAGCAAAATCCATCCATCCTTTTATCTCTACTTGAATCTCTCTCATCAAGCGGTCTCGGTTCAGATATAAAGGCAATTTCAACCAACAGAAATGGGTGAATTTTGAGTCCAAGACTTCATTCACACACTCGTATAGAAATTCACGGAGTTGGTTTCCTTCCTTTAGTTTGAAATCTAGAGAGAGAACATCTATAATGCTTTCTAGAGTATCGAGAAGAAATGAATCGAGAGAATACTTTGTCGAACCGTAGATGCTCTCAAATAGCAGTTCAGTATCTGAAATGGTTTCGCTGGCAGTGCTTAACTCAGTTTCGAGAATTCCAGTTACGTGCTTGATTGGAGTTTCGTTGAGGGACTGACTGATATTTGAGGAGGACGCTGAATCTAAAAGATCAGAGTCCATATCCAATGACTTTGTATTGTTATATGTTTCTGGCAAACCAAACTGTGGTTTGTTTCCTGGGGGAAAATTAAAGCAGTGACATGTTAAAACACAAAAAAGAAACCATATTCAACTGAATAAACAAATTTAGCCAAGGAAACGAAACTTCAAGAGAGGGCCAAATTCCTTTTTTTTTCCGTCTCTTTTTTAATTTGGTTTCCATAAAAACTACAGCATGTCTTCAACAAGTTCAGCCAAATTAATTCTAAAAGGTTATATATGTTCAGACAATTAGTCCCAGAGAAAGATGTGACTAAGGAACAAAGAAAAAAAAAGAACAAGTTGCATCAAAAGAACAAAGCGGAAAACATTTATGAAAATATCGATCATGCTATAAGAAAGAAATAAGGGGAAAATACTGGTCATGTAATGGTTAGGTCTCACTTATAGCACGCACCTGAACTTTCATTAAAACTCCCCAGTGAGTAACTGTCATTTGAGAAAGATGCCTCAAGAACTGATACTGGACTTGGCTGTTCACTGACACCAGCCAACTGACCTACAGTAATGTCAGGTTGGGTTTTCTCCTGAAGAATATGAAGTGAAAAATATTTTTATTAAAGGAAAATTCATAAAGTGCTCCCGCGATAAGGAATGCTTATTAATTTGTAATGGCCAGTGGTTGCACTGTGCCTTCACCACAAACTGATAAATGAAAATATGTGTGCAAGAAGAATAAGATTCAAGATCACAACTCAAGAAAGGAATTATATATGCATTAGCTACAGTACCTAATATCTTTTGATTGCACTCACCTAAGCAACTTACTGCTAGTTATTAAACAAAAAAATGCTGCTAGTGAAACAATACATCTGCTGGTCTAACAAAGCTCATGCATCAGCTCCTTGAAACACAACTGCGAAACAAACACACTACTCAAAGAACTGTCCATCCTTCATGACAACATTATCCATGCACGATTTTCCAACTTATCAATGGTGTGAAAACTGAAAGCGTGCGAAGTGAGAATAGTGTTTAGGCTGTGTTAGTTTTAATGGAAAAAGTGCCAAAAACATTTCTGACAGAAAAAAAAAGCCCTACCTAAGTGGGAAAGTATATGGACAGAATCAGAAATTAAGGACTTCATAACCAAGAAAGCAATTAACTGATATTTAAATCATAATGAGAAAATAAAGATCAACAAATGAAAATTATATGCATGATGTAAAAATCTTTAAATCTAGCCGCATCCGAAATCAGTATTGAACAAGGGGCTTAAGTGGTGCTTAGCAGGCTTTTGGTGACATTGCAATTTCAAGCTAACTTGATTTCAATTTAGCACCTCTATTCCTCCTACTTCTATCTGAAAGACTATTCTCTGGAGTTCTCACTGCACAGTTCATACTCTCATACCTAGGAGAGTAGCACTTCCAGATGGAGACCATGTAGTATCAAGAAGGACAAACATGTGACTACATTTGTCTATGATTTTCTCAGTTCCGACATTTCCAGATACAAACCATGTAATATCAAGAAACACAAATAGGTGAAGAAAATTTATTTATGAATCTCTCAGTTCATACTTCAAACTTCAAGAGTACTGGAACAGTTATCCATCTTATACATCTCTTTCGAAACAATTTGATAGGCAATAGATAGCTATAACACATAGTCCTGAAAACAGGATCGAAGACGACTTTGTTAAAACAGGATCAAACAACAACCCCCCCCCCCCCCCCACGCCAAAAAAAATGTGTTGCAAAAGATTAAAAGAATGCACAAGGTCAAAAGAACAATTCCCCAGCGCATGAACTATCCACAATTTAAAGCCTATGAGTAGAATATGAATGTAAGTTTGAGATGACTTTCTAGATTCACACTTTCATAGTCCAATATAAAGTCTCTGACATAACTAGTTAAGTCAACAACTGGGATGATCCACAACGATTTACACTGACGTCACTGGCAATTCTGACTACGTCAAGTTGCCATTGTAGTAGAAGTTGCATTATATTACTGGAATAGCCTTCTAAATCATACATGGAAATGTAGCAATATCTCTTAACTGTTAGCTAGACAGAAAAAAATAAGAATACCAATAACAATAGGCATCAAGATGATGGTGAATGGATGACGATACAATGCTAGATCTGTTAATATAACAGAGTGTTATATATCATTGTTCACATTGAAAAGTTGCTGACCATAAAAGTCTGTGTCGGGCACTTACATTACCTGGTAGTTTTCATCCGTATGACCAAATATTTTAATATCATTGAAATAAGGGACAATGTCCACTTAGTTGCAATTATATAATATACGAGGATCATAATAACGTCTAAAGTTTTTCTATTATTCATGGTTTAGCAAGATCTCTAGAATATGAGTTGTAGTCGACTAATATGAGTTGTAGTCGACTAATATGAGTTGTAGTCGACTAATATGAGTTGTAGTCGACTAATATGAGTTGTAGTCGACTAATATGAGTTGTAGTCGACTAATATGAGTTGTAGTCGACTAATATGAGTTGTAGTCGACTAATATGAGTTGTAGTCGACTAATATGAGTTGTAGTCGACTAATATGAGTTGTAGTCGACTAATATGAGTTGTAGTCGACTAATATGAGTTGTAGTCGACTAATATGAGTTGTAGTCGACTAATATGAGTTGTAGTCGACTAATATGAGTTGTAGTCGACTAATATGAGTTGTAGTCGACTAATATGAGTTGTAGTCGACTAATATGAGTTGTAGTCGACTAATATGAGTTGTAGTCGACTAATATGAGTTGTAGTCGACTAATATGAGTTGTAGTCGACTAATATGAGTTGTAGTCGACTAATATGAGTTGTAGTCGACTAATATGAGTTGTAGTCGACTAATATGAGTTGTAGTCGACTAATATGAGTTGTAGTCGACTAATATGAGTTGTAGTCGACTAATATGAGTTGTAGTCGACTAATATGAGTTGTAGTCGACTAATATGAGTTGTAGTCGACTAATATGAGTTGTAGTCGACTAATATGAGTTGTAGTCGACTAATATGAGTTGTAGTCGACTAATATGAGTTGTAGTCGACTAATATGAGTTGTAGTCGACTAATATGAGTTGTAGTCGACTAATATGAGTTGTAGTCGACTAATATGAGTTGTAGTCGACTAATATGAGTTGTAGTCGACTAATATGAGTTGTAGTCGACTAATATGAGTTGTAGTCGACTAATATGAGTTGTAGTCGACTAATATGAGTTGTAGTCGACTAATATGAGTTGTAGTCGACTAATATGAGTTGTAGTCGACTAATATGAGTTGTAGTCGACTAATATGAGTTGTAGTCGACTAATATGAGTTGTAGTCGACTAATATGAGTTGTAGTCGACTAATATGAGTTGTAGTCGACTAATATGAGTTGTAGTCGACTAATATGAGTTGTAGTCGACTAATATGAGTTGTAGTCGACTAATATGAGTTGTAGTCGACTAATATGAGTTGTAGTCGACTAATATGAGTTGTAGTCGACTAATATGAGTTGTAGTCGACTAATATGAGTTGTAGTCGACTAATATGAGTTGTAGTCGACTAATATGAGTTGTAGTCGACTAATATGAGTTGTAGTCGACTAATATGAGTTGTAGTCGACTAATATGAGTTGTAGTCGACTAATATGAGTTGTAGTCGACTAATATGAGTTGTAGTCGACTAATATGAGTTGTAGTCGACTAATATGAGTTGTAGTCGACTAATATGAGTTGTAGTCGACTAATATGAGTTGTAGTCGACTAATATGAGTTGTAGTCGACTAATATGAGTTGTAGTCGACTAATATGAGTTGTAGTCGACTAATATGAGTTGTAGTCGACTAATATGAGTTGTAGTCGACTAATATGAGTTGTAGTCGACTAATATGAGTTGTAGTCGACTAATATGAGTTGTAGTCGACTAATATGAGTTGTAGTCGACTAATATGAGTTGTAGTCGACTAATGCAGAATCAGCGGGTCTAATTAGGAATTGGTTTTAAACCCAATTCGTTTAGAGGCTATTAATAACCCCTAACCCGATTGTTAGGGTAAGTTTCAAGCACGTTTTGGAGCGACCTTTGAGAGAGTTTTGTGCATCTTTGGAGAGGAGATCTTTGAGAGATTGAGAGGTTTGTTTTAGGGTTTCTTTGTGAGAACTTGTAATCCTAATTTGTATTCTCTCTTTCTATTAGTGAAAATCCCCCTCCTTACCCCGTGGGACGTAGGCAACTTAGAACCACGTAAATTTCGTGTCTTTACTCTTTTATTGTGTTTGGCCTTCGTTTGTGGTGGTTTCTCTCGACGGTTCAGCGGTCCGCTACCAACAATTGGTATCGAGCTATTGTTGATTGGAAGTGGTGTAATTTCTAATTTGAGGGGTGTTGGTGATTCTGAGAGAAGCGGATTCACGAAGACAAACAGAGGATGGCGCCAACCAAGAATCACCAAAGTGGGAAAATTCGAGATTGAAAAGTTCAATGGGAAGAACGATTTTTCTTATGGAGGATGCAGATGAAAAACTTTCTAATTTCATAAAAATTGCACAAGACTTTGGATGGAAAGGAGAAGAAGAACAAGGATATGTCCGATGAGGATTGGGAGGAGTTGGATCTCGAAGCACGCGCCGATTATCCTATGCCTCGAGAGGGATGTAGCTTTTGGTAGATGGAGGAAACCACGGGCGTGTGGAAGAAGTTAGAGGGTACCTTCATGACGAAGAGTCTAACTAACCGGATCTACTTAAAATCCAAATTGTACACTTGCAAGATGGAGGAGGGCTCATCAATCCGGAACACATCAACAAGTTTGATAGGATCATATCGATTTGAAAGACATAGATGTTAAAGTAGGAGACGAGGATCAGCGCTTCTACTACTGTCTCTAGAAGTCTTATGAGAACCAGTGCAAACACCGAGGCTTGTGGGAGAAAATCGAAGATGGATGAGACTAGAACGGCACTTCTAGCGGACGATCTTCTAAGACCGCAACTAGTGACATGGCCACCGGCGTAACAGGAACAAGCGCAGGGATTGTTTGCAAGAGGAAGGAGCAATGAGCGAGGAAAAGGCAAGGGAGGAAAGTCTAGATCTAAATCAAGACCTCTTGGGAAAAGGATGTTTCAAGCGGTGAAGCTGGGCATTTCAAAGTCGACCGTCCAAATAAGAGAGTAGTGGAAAGAAGAACAACAACAAGACCGAGAGGAGAGGGCAAGGAAGAAGCGAGCTACGTTTGAGGAAGGGAGCGATAAGGAATGCTATGTCGCCACGGGTGGCGAGGAGATCTCCGGAAGTGGATACTTGATTCGTTGCTCTACCATATGTGTCCAAATAGGAAGTGGTTTACTACCTACGAGGCATTGATGGGAAGCTGTATTGATGGGGAATAACCATGCTTGTAAAACAGGGGCTAGGTAATATCAAAATCAAGATGCATGATGGAGTGGTTCGAACCTTGACGGATGTGAGGCATGTTCCGATTTGCGGAAGAATCTTATCTCGGTTGGTGCTTTGGACTGGTGGATTGTAGGATTTGTGGACGAACGGAGTGAAGAAGGTTGTTCGTGGTTCCTTAGTAGTGATGAAGGGTGTTCGCCACGGTAACCTATATACTCTCTCAAAGTACTCTACTGCGGGGAGATGCAAATTGGAATTGAAGGAAGTGGTGGAGACCCGTGAGCACCTACGGCATGGCATAGCTGGGCATATGTCGAGAAGGGTCTAGTTCTCGCTTGGTAAAGAGGGTCTCACGAAGAATCGAAGGAACCTAGCATGGATTTTTATGAGGATTGTGTGTATGGAAAGTCACACAGGTCAAGTTTCAACAGCAAGTCTAAGAGCGAGGGATACTAGATTATGTGCACACGGATGTTTGGGGTCCGGCCGGACAACTTCAAGGGTGGTTCCGTGTATTATGTCTCTTTTATTGTGTTTGGCCTTTTGTTTGTGGTGGTTTCTCGGCGGTTCAGCGGTCCGTAGCGCAAAATAATTGGTATGTTATTGTTGATTGGAAGTGGTGTAATTTCTAATTTGAGGGGTGTTGGTGATTCACGAGAAGCGGATTCCGCGAGACAAGCGGAGGATGGCGTCAACCGATGCATCGATCAAAGTGGGAAAATTCGAGATTGAAAAGTTCAATGGGAAGAACGATTTTTCTTATTGGAGGATGCGGATGAAAAACTTTCTAATTTCATAAAAATTGCACAAGACTTTGGATGGAAAGGAGAAGAAGAACAAGGATATGTCGATGAGGATTGGGAGGAGTTGGATCACGGAAACACGAGCGTCGATTATCTATGCCTCGAGAGGGATGTAGCTTTTGGTAGATGGAGAGAGAAGCCAGCTGCTTGGTGTGGAAGAAGTTAGAGGGTACCTTCATGACGAAGAGTCTAACTAACAGGATCTACTTAAAATCCAAATTGTACACTTGCAAGATGGAGGAGGGCTCATCAATCCGGAACACATCAACAAGTTTGATAGGATCATATCAGTTGAAAGACATAGATGTTAAAGTGACGAGGATCGGTAGCTACTACTATCTCTACTTAGAAGTCTTATGAGAACACAGTGCAAACACTTGAGGCTTGTGGGAGAAAATCGAAGATGGATGAGACTAGAGCGGCACTTCTAGCGGACGATCTTGGAAGACGCAACTAGTGACATATGCTGGCGTGCTGTGAGAACAATGAGGGATTGTTTGAAGGAAGGAGCAATGAGCGAGGAAAAGGCAAGGGAGGAAAGTCTAGATCTAAATCAAGACCTCTTGGGAAAAGGATGTTTCAAGTCTTGGTGGTGGGCATTTCAAAGTCGACCGTCCAAATAAGAGAGTAGGTGGAAAGAAGAACAACAACAAGACCGAGAGGAGAGGGCAAGGAAGAAGCGAGCTACGTTTGAGGAAGGGAGCGATAAGGAATGCTATGTCGTCCGCGGTGGCGAGAGATCTCCGGGAAGTGGATACTTGATTACGGTTGCTCTTACCATATGTGTCCAAATAGGAAGTGGTTTACTACCTACGAGAGGCATTGATGGGAAGCTGTATTGATGGGGAATAACCATGCTTGTAAGCAGTGGGGCTAGGTAATATCAAAATCAAGATGCATGATGGAGTGGTTCGAACCTTGGCGGATGTGAGGCATGTTCCCGATTGCGGAAGAATCTTATCTCGGTTGGTGCTTTGGACTCGGTGGTTGCGGGATTGTGACGGAGCGGAGTGAAGAAGGTTGTTCGTGGTTCCTTAGTAGTGATGAAGGGTGTTAGATCACGGTAACCTATATACTCTCTCGAGTCTGACGGTGTGAGAGATCGCCGGTTGGAATTGAAGGAAGTGGTGGAGACCCATGTGAGCACCTGCGGTTATGGCATAGGCGGCTTGGGCATATGTCGAGAAGGGTCTAGTTACGCTTGGTAAAGAGGGTCTCACGAAGAATCGAAGGAACCTAGCATGGATTTTTGAGGATTGTGTGTATGGAAAGTCACCTGAGGTCAAGTTCGAGCAACAAGTCTAAGAGCGGAGGGATACTAGATTATGTGCTACGGATGTTTGGGGTCCGCTGGACAACTTCAAGGGTGGTTCAGGTATTATGTCGTTTATTGATGATTATTCTAGGTATGCTTGGATTTATTTTCGAAGCACAAGAATGAGGTGTTCGAGACATTCAAGAAGTGGAGAACAATGGTTGAGAACAGACAGAAAGAAATTGAAGACGCGAGATCGATAGCGATGCAGTATCTGAGATGGTGCTTTCAAGAGTTACGTGATCGGAAAATTGTTCGACTTTGACCGGTCTAATCCAGCCGTGAGAATAGGGTGTGAGCCCGAAGCCGAACAGCGGAAAAAGCGTGAGTATCGCGATCTTATGCGAGGATTAGGCAGCGAATGGTGAAGCGGCGGTGGCTCTGACTTGTTACATTGTGAACCGTTCACCACATTCGACATTGGATGGTGATACACCTATAGGGTGTGGTCGAGAACATCAGCGATTATGATAGGCTCGGAATTTTGGATGTACGCCTACTATCACGCCAACGAGGGAAAGCTTGACGCGAGGGCCAAGAAGGCAATATTCTTGGGATATGCAAAGGCGTAAAGGCTATCGCCTTTGGTGTCTGAAAATTCAAAGTTCGTGGTCACAGGATGTTACCTTTGATGAAATCCATGATTGCGAGGCGTCAAGGATGATGGTGTTATGGTGGTGAGACTTCTAAGTCTCGAGTTATTGAAATAGAACCTAAAGACCAACTAGGTTCTAATCGTGCTCAAGTGGGAAGTCGGGTAGATGATGAGCTTGGCGGAGGAGGTTCCAGCGAGGAAAATACACGATGTCTACAACAACGGCTCGAGGATAATTTGGCTTCCTTAGGCAGCGAGCATGTGATCTCTCTCTGAAAGTTTGGTGATCAACCCCTAAAGCACTACGGGCGTGCTAATATGGTTGAATCGCACTCGGTGAAGGAGGACGAGCGGTCTCCTTCAAAGGAAGCTATTCGGGACAAGGATAGTGAGTTGGTTGGCTGCGATGGAGGAAGAGATGGAATCTCTTGGAAGAATCATACATGGGAGGTGGTCCCATTGCGTAGGAAGAAAAGCTATTGGTTGTAAGTGGGTGTATAAAAGAAAGGAAGATCTTTCGAGCTTCGGTGGTGTAAGATACAAGGCGAGGCTAGTGGCTAAGGGTTTTGCCGAGAAGAGGGTGTGGATTACAATGAGATATTTTCTCCGGTGGTGAAACATACTTCTATTCGGGTGCTATTGAGTATTGTTGCTCATGGTGACTTTGAAATTTGGATCAACTCGATGTTAAAACAACCTTCTTGCACGGAGACTTGGATGAAGAGATCTACATGCATCAACCTCGAGGGCTACAAGGTTGAGGAAAAGGAGAATCATGTGTGTCGTTTGAGGAAGTCCTTTATATGGATTAAAGCAATCTCCCGGCGATGGTACAAGCGATTTGACTCCTTCATCTTTGAAGCATGGGTTTTCGGCGATCATGATTGTTGTGTTTACATTGAAGCTTGGCGGAGGTAATTTTATCTATCTTCTTTGTATGTGGATGACATGCTTATTGCTTCTAAGAGCGGTGGAGATAGATAGGTTGAAATCTCAACTTGGTGAAGAGTTGAGATGAAGGACATGGGTCTTTGCTAGGAAAATCAGGGTATGGAGATTAGAAGACGCGAGATCGATAACTTATTGCAGTATACGATGGTGCTTCAGGAGTTCTGCGGATCGAAGGAATTGTTCGACACCGATGTCCGTCTACACCACGCCAGAATGGGGTCATGAGATCAACCAACACCGGGAAAAGCGGTGGAGTAGCGATCTTATGCGTGATCGGGAACGAATGTGTAGCGGCGTAGTACACTGACTTGTTACATTGTGAACCGTTCACCACATTCGACATTGGATGGTGATACACCCTATGGGTGTGGTCGAGCATGCAGATTATGATAGGCTCAATTTCGGATGTACTTCTACTATCACGCCAACGAGGGAAAGCTTGACGCGAGGGCCAAGAAGGCAATATTCTTGGGATATGCAAAGGCGTAAAGGCTATCGCCTTTGGTGTCTGAAAATTCAAAGTTCGTGGTCACAGGATGTTACCTTTGATGAGAAATCCATGATTGCGAGGCGTCAAGGATGATGGTGTTATGGCTGGTGAGACTTCTAAGTCTCGGGTTATTGAAATAGAACCTAAAGACCAACTAGGTTCTAATCGGCTCGTGGGAAGTCGTAGATGATGAGCTTGGCGGAGGAGGTTCACAGAAAAATACAGTGAATTACTACAACAAAGTACTGAGGATAATTTGGCTTCCACTAGGCCAAAGCGAGCATACAAGGTGCATCGAAGGCGGGGTCGATCAACCCCTAAAGCACTACGGGCGTGCTAATATGGTTGAATCGCACTCGGTGAAGGAGGACGAGCGGTCTCCTTCAAGGAAGCTATTCGACAAGGATAGTGAGAGTTGGTTGGCTGCGATGGAGGAAGAGATGGAATCTCTTGGAAGAATCATACATGGGAGGTGGTCCCATTGCGTAGGAAGAAAAGCTATTGGTTGTAAGTGGGTGTATAAAAGAAAGGAAGATCTTTCGAGCTTCGGTGGTGTAAGATACAAGGCGAGGCTAGTGGCTAGGGTTTTGCCGAGAAGAGGGTGTGGATTACAATGAGATATTTTCTCCGGTGGTGAAACATACTTCTATTCGGGTGCTATTGAGTATTGTTGCTCATGGTGACTTTGAGCTGGATCAACTCGATGTTAAAACAGCCTTCTTGCACGGAGACTTGGATGAAGAGATCTACATGCATCAACCTGAGGGCTACAAGGTTGAGGAAAAGGAGAATCATGTGTGTCGTTTGAGGAAGTCACCGTATGGATTAAAGCAATCTCCCTGCATGGTACAAGCGATTTGACTCCTTCATCTTTGAAGCATGGGTTTTCCGGCGATCATGATTGTTGTGTATATCTCGAGCTTCGCTGGGTAATTTTATCTATCTTCTTTGTATGTGGATGACATGCTTATTGCTTCTAAGAGCGGGGTGGAGATAGATAGGTTGAAATCTCAACTTGGTGAAGAGTTCGAGATGAAGGACATGGGTCTTTGCTAGGAAAATACGGGTATGGAGATTAGAAGAGAGCCGCGAATCGACGATTGTTCTTGAGTCGAAGGGCTACATAGAGCGGGTGATCGCGAGGTTCGGGATGCAAAGTGCTAAGTCGGTGGTGACTCCATGGCTCCACACTTTAGGCTTCGGTAATCAATCTCCCACTACAATGGAAGAGAAGGCACATGGAGCGTGTTCCTATGCTAGTGCAAATTGGCGATCTAATGTATGCAATGGTGTGTACACGCCTGATATTTCCTGGCGGTTAGTGTGGTCGGTAGATTCATGGCGAATCAGGAAAGGCGACCGGAAGCGATGAAGTGGGTCCTCAGTACTTAAAGTGGCAATACTGGACAGTGTTGTGGGAAACATGTCGATTGACGGGTTTGTGGACTCGATTATGCGGGCGATCTAGATAGACGACGATCTACTACCTGGTTATGTATTTAAGATACATGGAGCTCGGTTAGTTGGCGATCGACGATGTGCCACTGATGGCACTTTCTACTACAGGTGAGTACATGCCACGGGCGAGGGAGTGAAGGAAGCATTGTGGTTGTGGGTCTTCAGACGATTTGGGGATTGAGCAGAAAAGCGTGAACTTGTGGTGTGGCGATCGAGTGCAATTCACTTGGCGAAGAATCAGTTCATCATGCTCGCATTCAAGCATATTGATGTCGTATCATTTTGTGCGGGATGTCATAGAGGAGGTGATATTTCTCTCATGAAGGTGCACACGAATGAGAATCCCGCGGACATGTTAACCAAGGTGGTCACGGTAGTAAGTTTAAGCATTGCTTAGACTTGCTTCATATCGCCTTGTTGATTTGCCCAAGAGGGTGGCCCTTCGGCGAAATGGGTAAGGTGGAGATGATGATTTGAGGTGAACTACGGTGAGCTTGATCCCTGTGGAGGGTGCGTGAGCGTACCGCGGGTAGTGGCGCAATTTGGATTGGCCTGGATTGGTGATGATGATCTCTAGATGTTCTTGGTGTTCTTGGTGTTCGTCCAAAATTTGAGGTGAATCAAATGAGTGCAGGTGGAGAATTGTAGAACATGCACAAAACATCAGCCAGGTTCGGGAGTCGTAACTACTAGGCATTGTAGTCGACTGTAATCAGAAAGCAAGCAAGTTTTCGGCCAAGCAGTAGTCGACTAATATGAGTTGTAGTCGACATAGAAACCAATAAAGTGTATTGCGTTATCCGAGTAGTCGACTAATGCGGATTGTAGTCGACTAATCTGATGCATTAGTCGACTAATATGAGTTGTAGTCGACTAATCGCGCATTCAAACGGGTCTAATTAGGAATTGGTTTTAAACCCAATTCGTTTAGAGGCTATTAATAACCCTAACCCGATTGTTAGGGTAAGTTTCAAGCACGTTTGGGCGACCTTTGAGAGTTTTGTGCATCTTTGGAGAGGAGATCTTTTGAGAGATTGAGAGGTTTGTTTTAGGGTTTCTTTGTGAGAACTTGTAATCCTAATTTGTATTCTCTCTTTCTATTAGTGAAAATCCCCCTCCTTACCCGTGGACGTAGGCAACTTGTCAACCACGAAATTTCGTGTCTTTACTCTTTTATTGTGTTTGGCCTTTCGTTTGTGGTGGTTTCTCTCGATTTCCCGCTGTCCGCTACCAACAATTTAAAATTAAAATAAAAATAGAAATAAAAATAAAAATGCAAGATCGACCCATAGATGTAGATTAAAGCATAGGAACGAAAAACTTAAGGCGAACAGAGAAAACATCTAACCTCAAACTCTTCATTGCTGTTAATCATTTGCCTATGTAAAAAGACGCTTTCCATTTCATTGGCTGCATCGAAACAGCTTTCGACATTCTTATGTGATTCAGGAAATCCCATTGTAAGGGCTGAAATCAGCTCTTCAAGAATGGAAAAAGTGGATTTTCCTTGCACCAATTCCTCATCCTTGTCCAAAGAAGACAGTGCCTTGATTTTCTCTTCTAAAAGACAGCTTAATTCATCTCCTCTCAAAGTCATTTCCTTCAGAGGCGATCTAGATGACGACGATCTACTACCGGTTATGTATTTAAGATACATGGAGCTCGGTTAGTTGGCGATCGATGTTACGAACTCTGATGGCACTTTCTACTCTGGAAAGTACATGGCCATGTGAAGTGAAGGAAGCATTGTGGTTGTGGGTCTTCAGACGATTTGGGGATTGAGCAGAAAACGTGAACTTGTGGTGTGGCGATCGAGTGCAATTCACTTGGCGAAGAATCAGTTCATCATGCTCCGTACAGCATATTGATGTCGGTATCATTTTGTGCGGGATGTCATAGAGGAGGTGATATTTCTCTCATGAAGGTGCACACGAATGAGAATCCCGCGGACATGTTAACGAGGTGGTCCGGGTAGTAAGTTTAAGCATTGCTTAGACTTGCTTCATATCGCTCTTGTTGATTTGCCCGAAGGCATGGCCGCCTGGCGGAAATGGGTAAGGTGGAGATGATGATTTGAGGTGAACTACGGTGAGCTTGATCCGTGGAGAATGCGTTAAGCGGCCGCGGTGTAGTGGCCTTGTTGGATTAGCTGGATTGGTGATGATGATCTCTAGATGTTCTTGGTGTTCTTGGTGTTCGTCCAAAATTTGAGGTGAATCAAATGAGTGCGAGGTGGAGAATTGTAGAACATGCACAAAAACATGCACAGCGGTTTGGGTTGTTGATGGATACTAGGCATTGTAGTCGACTAATATGAGTTGTAGTCGACTAATATGAGTTGTAGTCGACTAATATGAGTTGTAGTCGACTAATATGAGTTGTAGTCGACTACTAGGCATTGTAGTCGACTAATATGAGTTGTAGTCGACTAATATGAGTTGTAGTCGACTAATATGAGTTGTAGTCGACTAATATGAGTTGTAGTCGACTAATATGAGTTGTAGTCGACTAATGCGGCAGTCAGAAAGCGGGTCTAATTAGGAATTGGTTTTAAACCCATTCGTTTAGAGGCTATTAATAACCCTAACCCGATTGTTAGGGTAAGTTTCAAGCACGTTTGGGCGACCTTTGAGAGAGTTTTGTGCATCTTTGGAGAGGAGATCTTTTGAGAGATTGAGAGGTTTGTTTTAGGGTTTCTTTGTGAGAACTTGTAATCCTAATTTGTATTCTCTCTTTCTATTAGTGAAAATCCTCCTTACCCCGTGGGCGTAGGCCTTGCTTAGAACCGTAAATTTCGTGTCTTTACTCTTTTATTGTGTTTGGCCTTTCGTTTGTGGTGGTTTCTCTCATCGTTCGCGGTCCGCGCGCCCAACAATTTAAAATTAAAATAAAAATAGAAATAAAAAATAAAAAATGCAAGATGCGACCCATAGATGTAGATTAAAGCATAGGAACGAAAAACTTAAGGCGAACAGAGAAAACATCTAACCTCAAACTCTTCATTGCTGTTAATCATTTGCCTATGTAAAAAGACGCTTTCCATTTCATTGGCTGCATCGAAACAGCTTTCGACATTCTTATGTGATTCAGGAAATCCCATTGTAAGGGCTGAAATCAGCTCTTCAAGAATGGAAAAAGTGGATTTTCCTTGCACCAATTCCTCATCCTTGTCCAAAGAAGACAGTGCCTTGATTTTCTCTTCTAAAAGACAGCTTAATTCATCTCCTCTCAAAGTCATTTCCTTCAGAATAGATGAGCTTCCCATCTTTGCACCTGACATCAATTTTTTCGAGTGGCAAGCATCAGGCCTAAGTTCACCATGGCTTCTCCTCACTTGAGCCATTTGTTCATGAGTTGTAGACCTTGGATTTTGCCTCAGCGGAGAATTAAATGTAAAAGAAACTATACTGTCGGTGTTACTCCTAGTGAAACTATCACAATCCATCTTTGACGAGTTACTTTTTATGCGACTTGCGTTGACAGGCTGATTACTAGTGGCTCCTGTCCCTTTTCTACTCATTACATCACTTCTAACACATTTTTCCTTGACAAAGTTCTTGTTGAAATTTTCTAAATTATTGTAGGCTGGGTTTCTTTTCCGAGCCAAGTTCTTTTCCAAACCATTCCTCTCCGATTCAATTCTAAAACTTCCAGATACCTTCGTTGGTGACCTTGACCGAGTATAATTGTTGAGATTCTTGTTCATGGCTACAAAATTCTTGGCCCTATTAAACTGATTTCCCTTCTTCTCAGTTTGGACCGATGTATCTCTGACTAGTGACAATTGACTCTGCCTCGAGTTGTTGTTTCTAAGAATAGGCTTTCCGTATTGATCTCCAACACTCGCCAAAATTTTCTTACTTTCTATTTGATTGTTAGCTCTACTCTCAACATTGAGTTTGGTTTTTGTGACTGGAGATCTATTATTTATATCTATATTAGGAACAACCCGTGATTTCATCTTATACACCTCCTCGGCCTTGAGCTTAGGTTGAATGGGTACTAAACCATTTTTGCTTTGCCCACTAAACACAACCGATGGCTTTATCTTCTTCCTCTCTTCATACCCACTACTTAACTCCGAACTAGAAGACCCACACTCAGCAACCAAACTCTCTTTTAGTCCTACTGAACTCCCATTTATCTTGGAAGAACCTGCAACAAAAACATCCCATTGATCTCCCTCTCTATTTTCTTCCCAGGACCAAGTAATTTGCTTAGCCCGATTCCTTTTTGATTGCAACCCAGGCTCCAAAATCCTATTAGCAACATGAACGAACCGCGATGCACTACTCCTCGAATTCAACCGTGGGCTCTTAACGGGCACCTCAAGTTTCATATGGTGTTTCTTCTTCGACCCATAAATCAAACCCTTGTGCAAAGCCTCAACAGGAAACCTCTCTAAAAACCCTCCTCTACTCTTCTGCAAATTGCTCTCAGAAACCATACACAGCCCTTGATCAAGACGAGAATGCTCGCCACTATCACTACAAAACTTAGAGTCCAATGCTTTTCTCGGCTTCTCAGGATCAACAACAGGCATTGATTCAAGCCCCATGAGCCTAGCGACTACCCCAGGGGCCTGCATTTGGCTTTCAAGATCTGGGTCAGGCTCAGATTCAAGATTTGGGAATCCTCCTCTGTTCTCTTCAGCAATCTAACAGATGAGTTGTGAGCAAACACAATTGTGAGAACAAAAATCGACCCATCTCATTTTAATCCGAGAAAATTAGTGAGCTTACCAGAAATAGCTTGGCGGTGGGCATCTTGTCGTCGGCGGCGAAGTTTTTTACTGAAAGAGGGTCGAAATAAAAATGGTATATAAAATTGGGTGTCTTAGCAAAAAAGTTAGAGATTGAGGGGCTTGTGTAAAATTTACCTGGAGGAAGGAGCTTCCTAGTTTTAGAGAAGAGCTTCTTCTTGGAGAAGAGCTGGAAGAGGATGCCGACGCAGCCGGCATTCTGCTGCTGCGGCCGGTTCTCGGCGACGGCGAGGCTCATTTTGCAAATGACCCCCTAAACTTTCTGAGAATTATAAGAGATGGAGTTCTCCATTTCTCTACGCAAAGATTGGAGATTTTCGAGGAAAAGGATTCTGTGGGTTGGAGGGAAAGCGATCGCGTTTCTGTGATCTACATTCTTTTTACACTTTTTATTGTCTTTTTTTGCAGAGAAGGACAGATGAATAGAACATGGGATGGATGTATGTCTGCTTGGCATTTTATTATTTTCTGGATGTTTTTGCATAATATAATGGGTAACTTGCAAGTTGGCCCCTATTAATTAGAGTTTGTTGCATATATGAATAGTCTAATTGCGAGAGGGTTAGAATTGTAAGGGACAGTTTGATATTGCTGGAGCTTATAATAAGTTGCTTATAAAAATAGTTTATAGAAACAACTAATATAAACTGCTGAAAATAGCAGTTTGGTAATCAAAATATTAAAAACTGCTTAAAAAGTAGTTGTGTTTGGTAGAACTATGCTTAATAATCACTATTAAATGATATAAGGAATATATGGCATATAAAAATAATAATAATAACAAAAGCAGTTTTTAAAAGCATCATCAAATTACTTCTAAAAGCACCCTCTTAAAAGTAAAAGCAGTTTTAATAAGCACGGCAAAAATTTTTTGCCAAACACTATTATTAACCGCTTTCCTAAAAACAAGCAGAAGCTTGTTTTCAACTGTTGTTAGGTTTTGAGTGAAAAGTATCCAAAATTTAGTATGTGGATGAATTTAATAGTTTTTAAAATTTGAGGCTAGTTTAATGCATATTGATCATTTGGGGTATATAGCCCAAAACCCATAACCTAATTGACGAGGATGACATTGTTGCGAGGAGATGATGTTATGAAATAACATATTTCAACTTGTATTTTTATATATCACCTTTAAGTTTCTATTTTAGTTTATACATATATTCTTCTTTAATTTGATAGCAAGTGGAATTTATTTAATCTGATATTTAAATAATTTAGGTGGCTGCTAAATTCTTAATTTATTTAATCGATATTTAAATATATTTGTTTTGTTTTTCTTGATAGCAAGTGGAATTTATTTAATCTGATAGCAAGTGGAATTCTTATTTAATCTGATATTTGAGAAATTCTTAATCTTATTTAAATTAATTCAAATATATTTGTTTATACCTTGATCGAGAAATTCTTAATTTTTTCTTTTGTTTTGTTTTTCTTGATAAACTAAGGTCTCCATTGTTAATGTGGATGGACAACTGATAATAAATTTATCATATATTTTGTCTGAACAAACTGAATCATGCTTCGACATAACACAAAACATGGATGATTTTGTTTTATATATTGACAGACGAAGCAAGGGTAGAACTACTAATAATGAATTTAAAGAAAAAAAACATATCGATTTATCAATAATATAATAAAAATATGTAAAACATACATAAGCAAACACAGGCTAAACCCCTCATAAGTCTCAAATGATCCAGATCAGGGAAGAAAGAGATGGATTTAATGAACGAGTTTACTCGGTATTATAAATGGGAGTACATTATTTATGAAATGATTACTCACTAGAGAAGAAACCATTCAATGAGAAAAGGAAAGAGTTATTCATTTCTTTATATATGGGGTCCAAGTTCAGCCATCATTATATATAGATGGAACGTAATAATAGCATTAGGCAAGCTACGGATAACGCTACTTGCTTTGTTAAATGATGATCAATAGTACAATCAATGATGCATATTCCAATTATTAAAAAAATTTAAATGAGATGAACTTTAAGGTGTAAGGTTGTTATAGAAGGCAAGTTAAGAAAACAATTAATGACTGCGCCAATTCCCAAGTTGAGGGGAGCGATCTGAAATTTAGCCAGGTCTGTTTGCAATTATTACAGAATTAAATATTTTTTTCATAACCCATCTCACTCTTGTCTTTAGTTTTGTATTATCTGCATAAAATTCCAAACAAAAGAAATTGGAAGAATCAGAGAAGTGAAAATAAAGACAAAACAAGGATTTGGATGTAGAATCCTTCATTTCTGCTGATTTCATGGCCCTCCCTTTGTCACGTGATGGACCACCGCTATCTTTAATACTAGAAGGCCATACGACAGCTTTGCAGATTGTATTAAGAAAGTTGTTGCCCCCATAACATGACTCATGATCTAGGTTGGATAAATACTGATCTGAGCACTACAATTTTGGTTCCCCTCTCTCGCCCAAAAATAAAATAAAATAAAATAATAAATAATAAATAAATAAATAAATAAATAAATAAAAACAAAAACAAAAAAAAGAAAGAAAAATGAAAGAGAAAACTTTCGACAATTATCAAATAAGCTCCCCATAGTTTTCAAAAGTATAAGAGAAATCACGTTAACTTTAGGAGCTAAAAAAAACCCATTAGCTAAATTTTTTTTCTCATGAAATTCGCAAACGACATTTTTTCATGTTTTGTGAGTAAAATGATCCAAATAAAAGGACTTCACATCTCCTCGGAAAGATCTGCACGCGAGCGGGTCGATGAGCTGCACATGTGATTGGTAGGAGCTAAAATTACCATTTTCACGCCTCCATATGCAGCTCCGATGGCCTGCTGGCACACGGATCGTTTTGAGATGATTCGTATTCAACTTAAATAGTAGGCATATTATTATAAAAAAATAGTATGCATATTAAATGACTAATTACCGAATTGGTTTTTTTTTTGTGCACCTCTCCTACTAATTTGGTATTTTTTTTAAAGCTCCAATGATGTTTTGGTATTTTTACCAAGCCAAAATGTGCAATTAGACCCACAACTTCACCGCTGGCGAAAAAAGCAACGAAATCCTTTCCTCCTAGCAGTTTTTGGCTCTCAAACTTTATCTTCACTATATTTGAAGGTAATATCATGTCATCCACTTCTTTATCCCAAAATTTACTTACTTGTTGTGGACTAAACTTTCTTGTATAAAATTGGGCATAATTATTATCCTTATACTAATGTGCTATGTAATCTTCAAGCATTTTAGTCATGAATAAGATATTACCAATAACATCATGTGAGGTTTCACATTTTTTTTCCTCCGTCGGTGATAAAATTTTAGATCTAATTACATATTTGGCTCACAAAAAATTGCAAAACGTGGTCAGGGCTAAAAAATATCAAACCGATAAAACGAGTGTAAAAAAATACCAGTACGATAATATAGCCCATATTAAATTACACGTGAGCCTGAAAGCAGACAAAAGAGGGGGGCAACCGTCGCAGATTTATTGTACGGAAATCTGCTGAATAAAATCTTTTTCAACTCGCGGGTGTGATTTCATGTTCGACTCGTTTCTCAATGAAGTTACTTTTTACCTAAAGGGGGTGAAAATATCAAACGCTTGCATGTGGCAATTGACAAATCAAAATGACTTGTTCTTAGTCATAGTAGGTCCGGAACTATTTGAAGAGACTATGCACACATGAGCCAAGTATAAAGTGGGCCTTTTTATAATTATAGGGAGTGTTTAGCAAATCCACTTAGGGGTGGGCGTGGGCCAGGCCGGTTCACGCCCGTGCCCTGGCCTGCCCGGGTCGGGTCTGACACGGACTTAGGCTCGTGCTTTGGCCTGTCGGGTTTAAGGTCGGGTCGGATCTGACTCGAAGACTGGATCGGGCCTGCTTCTCTGATCCCGGGTCTGGGATTGGACCCGGTCCGGCCCACGGCCCGTGGGTTTTTTTCAATTTTTTTCTAATTTTTTCGTTTCTAATTTCTAAACTATATTAACTTTGTATTCGTATCTATTAAATTATATTTAAATTATTTTTTCCTATTTCACTCTTTATTTAAAATGATATACACGCACACACACAAAGATAAACATCACACAGAAAAATATAGCAAACACAAAGATATACGTGGTTCGGACGTCGAAGGAACTCCTACATCCACGGAAAGTTAATAACTTCCCTTTAGTTTTTTAAGTTTAAATTACAAATACAATAGGAAAAAAGAAAAAAAAATGTTAACCATTAATGTTCAAGGAGCCGAATTCCTCCAATTTATATTCATCAAATTCTTCAAGGAAAGGTCTTGTTTGCTGTTTTTGTGACCGTTCTTCTGCATCGAGCCGGTCAATGATGGGCCAGGCTGGGCCGGGTAGGGTCAATGGTGGGCCAGGCCTATTTCTTTGATCGGATTAGTTGGACGGCCGCTCATGACTGAGTATATCACGTTCGGTAAGGCCGGCCCACTCTGGTAGGGTCGTGACCATGGCGGTGGTAGGATCAACTCATGGTGACCCTACCATGCCCAACCTTAAATCCACACAATAATATCAGATTTGAATATGATTATGTTTTATCAAAACTTTGTTTTAATAAAACTGGACGTTCAGTTTTTCTAATGTTAATTTTGGCTTTTAAACTGATTCTGTTTTGAACCACATTTTAATTGATCTAAAACAAAACTAATTTAGTTTAAAACAAGGTAAGGAGTATTTCTAGCCTAATTTTAGGGTAGTTGCTAAACACAACTTTATATTGTTGAGATGAAAATGCCTTCTCTTTTTCCATTTGGCAATAAGCACCGTTTACAAGTTGCACATTTCGTTGAGTAAAAATAAAAATCTTTAAAATTGTAATCTAATGACTTAATGGAATTGAATATCATATTGTTTACTCCACATTTTACATTTAAACATACATAAACATGTTGTTTATAAAGGAATTTCTCATTTTTATTTTGGGTGCATTATTGGGGCAAAATCAGTAGAGGGAATAGGTTTGCATGTGCTCCACCTAAATAATTTGGTCAGTTTTAAGAGATTTCACTGTTCAATGAACAATATTCTTGCAGTGATATGGAAAAGGGCCAAAAGGTTGAGCCTTTTGATGAGACGAGGGTAGGGGAAATGGGGACCTAGTCTATTATCCATCATCCATGTTGCTGTTCCATGGGCCCACATTTGCTAGATCAAAATTCAAGCCAATTTATCTCTGGGATTTTGTCAATGTAGACCCTCAAATCTTCTTTAACAATATACTAAACCCTTATATCTTTATATTCCGAATTGGACCCCAAATCTTAAGTTGTTTCAAGAAACACCTTCTTGATGAATTTGGTCCGAAATTTTACCATAACATGATTAGCTCTTAATCATATTGATTAAATTATATTAATCATATTAGGTAAGTTTTACCTTGTTTTTAGGGGTGCATACGGTTCAGATATGACTTGGATATGATACTTATCATATGATTAGCTCTTAATCATATTGATTAAATTATATTAATACTTTAATAGGTAAGTTTTACCTTGTTTTTAGGGGTGCATACGGTTCAGATATGGCTCGGACATGTTACTAATCATATCCATACCCGCTTATTAATCACGGATACAGATACAAATATATCTCGGTAAGGAAAATTAACATCCATATCCACTAAAATCGGATACGAATATGAACATGCATGCAGATATATAAGCGAATATACATGTGGATATGAAATGGATATGAGAAAACTAGATAATGTTGAAAAAAATTACAGTCCGCATGATATAATATAGTTCATTAATATGCTCGATATAATTTGAAGAGCTAACGTTAAATACACTGATCATCAAAATTAACCTCAAATTCGTTAATCTAAGGATTAAAGCGTTGCAACAGTGATAATCACATATTTATTACAATTTTATACCCTCATTATCTATCTTATATAAATAAATATACCACTAATAATTATTTTTATCTTAATTTACAGGTAATATAGAATTATTGAATAAGAGCTCAAATGAAGATTATTTCAAGCCCAAAAGATCTCTAATGAAGCCCATGATGCCTAAATCCAAACCCCACGACTGAGTTTAGAAGTAAAATCTCAGCACACGTTACTTTCTTGGTCAGAATTATAAATAACTTGGCTTGCAATTGAGAATCAAATTAAATATGGAAAAAATAAAGTCAAATTCGTGCTCAGGATGGTCAACAGCAAAGAAAAGGCGATATCTCCCAATCCGGAAAGCAGATTTCAACATATTATATATGAAAATCACCTATCTCGACGAGACGGAGCCATCCAAGTTACCAGATTCTCAAAATTTCATCAGCAACAGCGAGTTATGATAGAAATTCGAATTTAAGTGATATATATTCAATTATTTGAAGGCCAAGTTAAATTCTAAGAACCCCAAGAGCATTCAAGAGGAGCCCAAGAGTTTTAAATGAATTAAATATAAAAAAAATAAAGCCCACAAAATCCATCTCTCAAGTATTAAATCAATGGTCTAGATTATTTTGAGAGATCTTATAGTTATGAGGGTTGCTTGGGGCCTAAGCCAAATCATATGGTTGTGAGAGTTACTTGGGGGCCAAGACAAATCCAAAGGTTGTGAGAGATTCTTATTATCTATAAATAGAGGGGTAGAGTGAGGGCTTGAAGTATGACAAATTTTATAAAAACTCCATTTGGAGAGGAGGGTTACTCTTAATTGAGAAGACCTTCCAAATTTGTAACTTTTAGTTGCAATTAATAAAAGAATTTTTTCACCTCTTCATATTTTTCTTTCTTCTCTTTATTTGATCATGAAGATGAAGATGAGATGAAGATGAAGATCAAGATGAAGATTTGCCTTCATCAAGAGGCTAAAACCCTCTTGGAATGTAGGTCTTCTCTTTTATCTTTTCATTTTCTTGTATATTTTCTTTTCTTTTCTTTTGGTAGCTTAGATTTATTTTGATGCATTGTAAAATAGATTTACTTTCATGTCTTTAATTTCTTGCATTACTTTCTTGCAATTTTAGTATAGATTTATTTTCTTGCATAGTTAGATTTACTTTTATGTTCTTTTCTCTTTTTGTAATTTAGATTTATTTTCATGTTCATAGTTTAGATTTTTACTTCTTTGTTCTTATTTTTCTTTTTGTAATTAGTTTCTCTCTCATTCTCTCTAGTTTTTATTTTGCTTTTAATTCAATAATGTGAAACTAAAAACCTGTAGGAATTCTAGAATTGCATGAAACTAGGTTAGTCTCTTTTATAAATTGTGGATTATTCTCTTGAGCTTAAAATGATCTTGTTTAGGATAATCAACTAGAGAACTAATTGGTAGAAGAAGAATTTGATAATCTATGCTTATCTTAAGTGGGTTGATAGGTTATGCTTATGAATTCTAGAATTACTATCTAGTTGTTGTTCTTTTATGAGTATTAATTTTACTTGGATAATAATTTGATAGGTTATACTTTCCTTAAGTGGTTTGATAGTCTATACTTAAAAATCTAATGTAAAATGTGATAATAAGATAATAGTTCATAATTTATAAGTAAGATAAACTAGTGGATTCAATTCTAGATTCCTCATATCTTTAATTGAATCTTCCATCTTTTACTTTCTTGATTTTCATCTTTATTCTTGATTTTCTTTTCTTGATTTTATTTTCCTTTACTTTTCACTCTCTCTCAATCTTGTTTTGATTTATTCGCACATATTCACCTCCATTCTTTACCTTCTCACTTTCATCCTCATTTTATTTTTATTTACATTTTAATCACAACACTCTCTAATCTCTCCACAACCACTTTCATCATGTTTCCCTCCTAATTGTCACACACAACATAAGAACCGAATTTGAATAACTCCTACAAACACCTTCATCGTGGGATCGATAACTTTTTATACTATAACTTGATGGTTGTATACTTGCAACTTTAGGATTACACATCTATTTTCCTATCAAACAGCATGACCAATATATGTTTGGATATTTCAAATAAGGATCTAGATATCTCACTACATAATCATGTCCGTAATCATATCCTATCGGTTATAAATTTTAGAAACTATATTAGTATCCTAACAGATACAGATACATATATATATCCTCGGATATGGATATTTTTATGCACCCCTATTTGCTCTTCATTGTTCCTAACCTCCCTCTCATCCCTCATTTTCCCAAACTCATAAAATGTCGGGCTTTAATATACGTTAATTGGTATCTTATTGGCCCCATAATAGCCCACCCCAACCCAGCCCGACCCGATCAAATAAGGATAATAAGTAATAGCCCAGCGATATGTTTCTCTCTCCTACGAGGTTCCAACTCTCTCTCTCCGCTCAAATGCTCGCTTCCATCACTCGTCTCCCCTCTTCTTCTCCCTTCACTCCGCTCTCCAAAAACCCTAACCCTAACCCTAGATTCAAGCTCAGCCTCCTCTCCAAGGAGCGCCGTCGCAGTCTCCGCATCTCGTCGTCCATTCCCGATGCGAACGAGGGAGCGAAGGTGGAGTACACTCCGTGGCTCATCGTCGGCCTCGGCAACCCCGGGAGCAAGTACCACGGAACAAGACACAATGTAAAAGATCAAATTTTGTTTTTCAATTTGTCTTTCTTTGCATAAATACCCCGTATTGTATTCGCAAACTCACCCCCAAACTCTAGACACTTGCTTCTTTAACCTCAAAATTTTGCCGTGTTGTAATTAGGTAGAAGTTTTTTTTTTGCACCCTCAATTGTCAAATATCACCAATGTATCATATATCCCTGAATAAGTTAGGGTTAATTGCGAACAGACCTCTTGTCGTATCACCCAATTGCAAATAGAACCCCTGTTGTACTATTTGTTGCGAATAGACCCCTGCAGTTTTATTTTTTGTAAATAGTTCCCCCGTAGTATTGACTCAAGTGCGAATACTCCCCCTTAGTGAACTTTTTCAACTCTTTTAAAAGTAATATATATATAAAAAAGCAACTGGGAGTCTATTCTCATTTCTCACCATGACCAACACCAACACCAATCTAACTATAGGGGGTCTATCAGCCTCCTCAAACATTTTTAACGATTTTAAGAGTAAAAAAAAACACTCGGGGGGTCTGTTTGCAACAAATAGAGCTACATGGGGTGTAATCGCAACAAATAGAACTAATAGGGGGTCTATTCGCAATTGGGTTATACTACAGGGGTCTGTTTGCAATTAACCCAATAAGTTAATTAGGTTTATTAATTTATTATACAGAGAGAAGGGAACTTAGCAAGTGTTTCCTCTCTCTCTATCTAATTTATATCACTAAAATTAATTAAGTTAATCAGGGGTATATTTGTGATATTGAAAATTGAGGGGTAGAAAAAAATCAATGTGCGAGATTTGGGGGGTAAGTTTGCAAATACTGTAGGTTTGTTCGGTGTATATGCAAATTTTTTTTCAAATTTTGGAGTAAAGATTCAATTTTTTGGTTCTTTTTTTTTGATTTGTTGATACTTTTGGGGGCAGGTTGGGTTTGAGATGGTGGATAGGATTTCACAAGATGAGAAGATCCCACTGACTACGATCCAGTCCAAGGCTTTGATAGGAGTTGGTAGTTAATTTTAGTTCTGTTTTTGGTGCCTTTTTTGTTGGGAGTTCTGGTGATTGATTGATTGTGGATTATGCAGGTGCAATTGGGCAAGTTCCGATTTTGCTGGTGAAGCCGCAGGCCTACATGAACTTCAGTGGCGAGTCGGTTGGTGCTTATGTTTGATTTTTTTTATTTAAATTTTGTTAGGATTATTTTTATTCTCTGCTAAATGTATTGAGGATGGAATGAATTTGATTTTCACTGTGCTCCCATTGTACTGCAGTGGTGTTTTTTGCTTATTTATTAACCATGCTCAGAGACCATTAAGTTGTGATGCCACTCAGTGCAATGTTTCAATTGGTAGACATTGAGACGATTTTCCCCTTTTCTTCATGCACACATTCACCAGCCCCTATGCAAGTGCCTTATTCTAAGGGCCGCTTATAAACCCAGCACCGGAGTAGTTGAGGCCCTTGAAACTGGCATTTTAATCAGGAAGAATTTTTATTCAATGGGGGGGGGGGGGACTATAACTTTGTGTCCCTTCAGCCTGAAAGATTTGTTACAGAAAACACTGTCTGTAAGCATTAAAGCTGCAGCAATTGATATCCACAAATGTTCATTACTATGACATATATCCTAGGTTACCAGGACACTTCATCTAGGCTCCTGTATCTGTGTCCGACACTTCCCGTATCCGTATCCGTGTCTGAAACTCCTTGGACACTTCTTGAATATATACACATTTATTCTGACGTGTACTCCATTATATAGCACATGTTTTAGTTCAAATAACTCGTGATATGCTTCTTGGATGTATATCGTACACTTCATCTCAAATTTATGCAAACTTGTTGGACTCAGATGGGTTCGTTTTAGCACATTCCTAGTTCATAAGCATGATTTAAAATGGTCGTTTGAGTATATATTTGAAAAACATGCACTTTTTTAATTTATAAGCTACTCAGTAAAAGAAACATAAAAATGTTATAGGGATTTAGTTCTCATAATATGTGAATGAAAAACAATACCAATTTCATATAGATTATTAATTTTAATATGTATGTATATAGCTATATCCCGGTATCCTACCTTTTTCAAATTTACTGTGTCCTGTATCCGTACCAGTGTCCGTGTCCGCACCCGTATCTGTGCTACATTGCATATATCAGTATAGATGTATACTAAATTTGAAATGAATAACTGTACGGTGAATCTTATCTTTAGTATTTTCCGTTGAATTTGAGTCGTGAATTCATGTTCATGTTGTCTTCATTTGTTACTACTTGATTGGACTAAATTCTTTCTTTCCCTTCTGCATCTCTGTTATTTGATGTGCATCTAATTAACTGTTCTATTTTCATCGGAAGGTTGGGCCACTTGCTGCATATTACCAGGTTCCCTTGCGACATGTCCTACTGGTATACTTCATATGATAAAATGCTATGTCAAAAAATTGCTTGCAGAATTTACCATTTATCAGCTATCAGTATCCTTTCCATCTGAATGCGATATTTGGTGTTTCAGATCTATGATGAAATGAGCTTACCAAATGGTGTCATGAGGCTTCAACCAAAGGGAGGCCATGGGCATCATAATGGGTAATACACTTCGAATATAGTTCTTTTACCTGATTATATTATGTGTTTTTTCCTTTGTAGATTTGGTGTGATATTAAGTTTGGCACCTACTCAGGTTGCAAGCTTGGCTTAGAATTGCATCCATCTTTGTGTGGAGCCTTGCCCTGATTGCTAGATTCTCTTTCTTTTCGGACAAAGTTTTATTGTTTATAGTTGTGTTTTTTGCAGAGTGAAAAGCGTCATGGAACACTTGGATGGTTGTCGTGACTTTCCTAGGCTATGCATAGGTTGGTCAACTACTTCTTTGGATGTTAATGTGGTTATGTTCTCTGAAAGCTAAGACTAATAATGATTGTAGGCATTGGGAACCCACCTGGGTCTATGGATATGAGAGCTTATTTGCTACAGAAATTTAGTTCCGAGGAACGCACACAGGTAGTCTTTTTATCCTGTGTTCTATATCTTGTTGTTTTTTGTCATTTTTTTTCTTTTTTGGTTACAAATATGTAGCATGACACTATGCTTACATGGGCTTATGTCTGCTTTTAACGTGTTATCTTCGGGCTCATTTTGTTTCACCACCATCAGCAATGTTGTTATGCCCCCAAAATGCACAGCTTATTTTGAGGTACATGACAACAAGCGATGCAAAAAACGTGCAAGCTGTGATCTTCTATATTACAAATAACAATAGAAGTCTCAGAGTAAAAATTTATAACCAAATCACTGTAATGAGTTAAAAGACTCTTATTACACAAATATAATAGCATGACTATCACTTTAAAAGATCCTTCTCATGTTCCAAAGCTTCGGGTACAGATAAAGCTATCTAATTTTCATATGAAAAAGATTAAAAAATGGGGTGAGTTTACACTCAGTCTACCATAGGTTGCCCGAAGGCCACTTCACTTTTGTCAAAAAGGCCACTTTAACATTGGTCGGTACATTCAATACCATATGGTAGGCTTAAACAAATCACTTCATTCCATAGTGGATTTCTGAGGATTTTTAATATTTAAAAATATATTCTTTTTCATTTCAAATATCACTTGCAATATTTACTTGTACGAAAAGCAATATAATATGCTTTAACGTTTTTGTAGACTCTCATATATTTTTCATGAAACTATAATATTCATGAATCTATACCAATTAAATTGTCGATAAAATGTCATACGAAGAGTAGCTCGTCAAATAAAATGTCATGAATAGTAACATATGAGCAGTAATAATATTCATGAATGTATACCAATTAAATTGTCGGATAAAATGTCATACGAAGAGTAGCTCGTCAAATAAAATGTCATATAAATAGTAATATATGAACAGTAATTCGTCCAATATAATGCTATATGAATAGTAACTCGCCAAATGAACAGTAACTCCGAAAATATAATTTTCGATGGTTTGTATATTAGACCGCATTTTTCTAACATGTTAAATGAATGAATAGTAAATTTGAATAACTTGTCAGATAAAATGTCATACAAAGAGTAGCGCGTCAAGTAAAATGTCATATGAACAGTAATATATGAACTGTGAATCGATATGCTGAATGAACAGTATCTCGTGAACAGTAAATTTGAAATAACATGTTTCAATAATCTCATATCTTGAACAATTTTTATCTTGTATAAGATAAATAATTATCACTATTCATAATTGTTAACAATTGCTAATTTGAACGTAATAACATGTCCGATCCATAATTTCTCTACAAAAATAAAATTAGCATAAAATATGCAATAGATCAAAATAACTAATGATAAGAAATCTATCCACCTTAGCAAATTCTGATAACAATTTGGAGAATAGTATTCCAAGAACTTACTCCTCGATCCAACCTATAAGCATACAAACGTATGAATTTCTAATACCAAAGATTCCATACTCCAACTATTTTGGGTATAGCCTACCATATGGTATTGAATGTACCGACCAATGTTAAAGTGGCCTTTTTGGCAAAAGTGAAGTGGCCTTCGGGCAATCTATGATAGTGCTAGGTACATTCTGTCCCCGGGTTGACCTATAGTGATTCGATCGCATTCCCATGCTCTTGGGCTATAATTTTCGTAGCCTTAGTGTGACGACCGAGGAAGTTTTGTAAGTGTGAGTTTAGATTGATAATTACGCTTTTAAAAGCATTTAGTATTCATTCAGATTGTTTCTTAAATTTTGTGATAATTCTTTTATGACAATGTCACATGCTATTATTAGAAATTCCTCTTATTCAAACTAGTATGTGGTTCGCAATCATTCTGACAATAGCTTATCTGAATTTAGTATTGATATTTTTTAAACTTGTCTGATCCGCTAATGATAAGTTATCTATTCACTGAGTGTAAACTCACCCCATTTTTTAATCTTTTTCAAATGAAAATTAGATAGCTTTATCTGTACCCGAAGCTTTGGAACATGAGAAGGATCTTTTAAAGTGATAGTCATGCTATTATATTTGTGTAATAAGAGTCTTTTGACTCATTACAGTGATTTGGTTATAATGTAGTTTTTACTCTGAGACTTCTATTGTTATTTGTAATATAGAAGCGCACTGCAGGCTTTGCATGTGTTTTTTTTGCACGTGTTGCCGTTGTCATGTACCTCAAAATAAGCTGTGCATTTTGGGGGCGTGACTATTTGTGGTATCAGAGCCTAGGTTTTAGAAGTCCTAGGCCCAAGTTCCTACATATACAACTATGTTTTTCTTAGTAAACTAACTTAAGTTTACTCGAATCCGTTAGTGTCTAAGGCAAGGTTTCGGGGGAGCTTACGACATTCCACAAGGAACGGGGTACTTAATCGATCTTTGACCAACCTCTAGTACTATCCTTACCTGGCTAACTGACCGAGTAAAGTTCCATCGTATCACAAAAGAAATTTTTTCTTCAGCAATCAGACTCGTTTGATTTATAATTAAAACTTAGAGCTGCTTTTTAGTGATCTTTGACTTTTTATTTGCTTTACCTACAAGATGGCTAGGAACAACACAAACACTCCATCAAATCACGAAAGTGATTTGCACCAGACCTTGGGGCAAATCTTTGGTGGTAGAAATGCACGCGGATCTGGTTCCGGACGAGATCAAATAGATCCAAGTGCCATGTTGCAAATGATGCAAAGTCTTACTACTGTCATGCAAAGTCAACAATAACAAATAAATCAACGGCAAGAATTCCGAGACAATGATCATCCTCGATTGCGAAGCGGTATGGCGGAGTTTAAAAGGTTGACGCCGCCTATCTTCGAAGGAAGTGTTGATCCAATGGTCGCCGAAGACTAGATCACGGAGATGGAAAAAGTCTTCACTTATATGAAGTGTCCTGACGCTGAAAAAGTGGCTTATGCCATTTATATGTTAAAAGGATCGCATACTACCGTGGCAAATGCAACAGAGGATTCGAGCCGGCCGATCAAATATCGTGGGAAGAATTCAAGAAAGTCTTTTATGAAAAATACTTTCTAAAGACTGTTCGCCAGCAAAAAGAAAAGGAATTTCGAGAATTGAAGCAAAATGATAAAACCGTAGCTGAGTACGAGGAAGAGTTTACTTATTTATCCAAATTTGCACCCCACTTTGTGATAACCGAAGAAGATAGAGCCCGTCGTTTCGAGGAGGGTCTGCAACCCAGAATAAGATTTCAAGTGAGTTCCTTTGAACTCTCTACTTATTCAGCGGTATTGAAGAAAGCGTTAGTGGTTGAAAAGGAGCGAAAAGAAATTTTCTCAGCGGATGATCATAAGAATAATGATACAAAGAAGAGGTTCAGATCAGGAGGTCACAACAAGAATTGGCAAAACAAGAGACAAAATGTTGATTCAAAAGGGAAGCAGACTATGAACCAGAAACCAATCAGATGCACTATATGTGACAAGCCCAATCATGAGGCGAAGAATTGTTGGAGAGTTACAGGTGCTTGCCTGAGATGTGGTCAAAAGGATCATAAGATTGCAGATTGTCCCAAGATGAATGAAACTCTAACTCATAAGGCATCACAACGTGATCAGCGTCCTCAAGCGAAGGCTCAAGTTTACTCTCTAACCGAGCAAGAGGCTCAGGCTAATAATGATGTGGTATCAGGTACCATACCTATATTTTCTACTTTTGCTCGAGTACTATTTGATTCAGGAGCTTCACATTCTTTTATTGCTGCGCAATTTGTTAGAAAACAAGAATTGCCATGTGATACTCTAGAGCATGAAATGCATATTAGCACACCGGGAGATAGCATACTGATATCTAATAAGTCTTGCAAGTATAAGATAAGGATAGTGGATAGGGAATTTCCAGCGAAACTGATCATCCTCAATATGCATGATTATGACATCATTCTAGGGATGGATTGGTTATCTAGAAATCATGCATCTATTTTATGTCGAGAGAAGAAAGTGGTGCTTAGAATTCCCAATCAACCGGAGTTTTACTTTGAGCACAATAAGGTGCAAAGCCCTATGCGCATTATATCAGCCCTCCAAGCTCATAGCATGTTGAGAAGTGGGTGCACTGGTTTTCTAGCATCAGTGCAAGTCTTGAACCAGAAAGACGTTAGTCTGGATCAAATTCCTATTGTGCGTGAATTTTCGGATGTCTTTCCGTAAGATCTTCCTAATGCCACCCGCTAGGAGATAGAACTTTCTATTGAACTAGTTTCGCACAAGCCCGATCTCAAAGGCCCTTATAGAATGGCTCTGCGAACTAAAAGAACTTAAGGAGCGCTTGCAAGAACTTCGGATAAAGGGTTTATTAGACCTAGTATTTCACCTTGGGCGCCTGTTATTTGTGAAGAAGAAAGATGGTAGCATGCGACTATGTATTGATTTTCGAGCTCAACAAGGTGACTATACGAATAAATATCCGCTACCAAGGATTGATGATTTGTTCGACCAATTGCAAGGAGCTAAGGTGTTTTCAAGATCGATCTACGATCGGTTATCATCAATTGAAGATTAAGACCGAAGATATTCCAAAGACCGCATTTCGCACTGCTATGGTCATTATGAATTTCTTGTGTTACCATTCGGGTTAACGAATGCACCTGCATTTTTCATGGACCTCATGAATAGGGTGTTCAAGCCCTTCTTAGATCATTTTGTAGTGATATTTATAGATGATATCTTGATATATTCAAAGAACCAGAAGGAGCATGAGGAACACCTACGGAGTGTGCTTGGCGTTTTGAGAAAGGAAAAACTCTATGCAAAATTTAAGAAGTGTGAATTCTGGTTGGATAATGTGTCTTTTCTAGGACATGTTATTTCAGGGAATGGAGTCTCGGTGGATCCAACAAAAATTGAAGCAGTTGTGAATTGGAAAAGACCAACAAATGTTCATGAAATTCGCAGCTTTCTTGGCATGGCGGGTTATTATCGGAGATTCGTAGAGGGGTTTTCTCGTATTTCATCACCGTTGACCCGTTTGACTCAGAAGGGGATCAAATTTGTTTGGTCTGAAGGATGCGAAAAGAGTTTTCAGGAGTTAAAGAACCGACTCGTCTCTGCACCAGTTCTCACCATACCAATCGCAGGAGAAGATTTTACTGTTTATAGCGATGCCTCTCATAAAGGTTTGGGATGTGTGCTCATGCAAAATGGCAAAGTGGTAGCTTATGGTTCTCGACAATTGAAATCGTATGAGCAAAATTAGCCAACACATGATTTAGAGTTGGCGGCGGTTATTTTTGCCTTGAAAATTTGGAGACATTATCTTTATGGTGTACATTGTGAGATCTATACAGATCACAAGAGTTTAAAATATATTTTTACTCAAAAAGAGTTGAACATGAGGCAAAGGAGATGGTTGGAGCTACTTAAAGATTATGATGTTAGTATTAATTATCACCCAGGAAAAGCAAATGTAGTTGCTGACGCCCTTAGTCGGAAGAGTAATATAGCTTGTCTCATTACTCGACAAAGGCATATATTAGAAGATTTGGATCGGTTGAGAATTGAGATCCGGCGTCATCAACCATCTACCAAATCAACAACATCCGTGTACAACCGCCCGATTGATGAAATTAAGATCTCCCAAAAGATGACTTGGAATTGAAAGCCATTCTGAAGGAGTCGAGGATGGTAAACAACCAGATTTTGTAATACATGGTGACGGATCCCTTAGATTCAGAAATCAACTTTGTGTTCCGAATAATCCAGAATTGAAGAAGAAGATTTTGAATGAGGCTCATCGTTCTGGATATACAATGCATTCTGGTGGAACAAAAATGTACAAAGATCTAAAGGAGATATACTGGTGGAATAATATGAAGAGGGATATTAGCAAATATGTCTCAGAGTGTGAAATATGTCAGCAAGTAAAAGCAGAGCATCAAAGACCAGCGAGATTAACTCAAAGCCTCGATATACCAATGTGGAAGTGGGAGAAAATCACTATGAACTTTATCACAGGGTTATCCAGATCTGCAAGAGGAAACAATGCCATATGGGTTATAGTAGACCGTCTGACTAAGTCGGCTCACTTCTTGCCGATCAATATGAAGTTTTCTTTGGAGAAGCTTGCAAAATTATATATTCTTTGAAATAGTCGCTTCATGGTGTTCCAGTGGAGATCGATTCCATGAGATCCTAGATTCAGATCGTAATTCGAAAGGTATGCACAAAATTCTTCGTGAGTAAACTCGCTTTAGCTCAAAGATATCATCCACAAACGGATGGTCAATCAGAAAGAACAATTCAAACTCTCGAGGATATGTTAAGATGTTGTATCCTTGATTTGAAAGGATCATGGGAGGAGCATTTACCATTGGCAGAGTTTGCATATAACAATAGTTACCAGTCAAGCATTAAGATGGCACCATATGAAGCCCTATACGGAAGGAAGTGCCGTTCCCCTATACACTGAGACGATGTTGGAGAAAGGAAACTTCTTGGACCCGAGTTAATTCAACAAGCTATCGATAAAATTTACTTGATAAGAGAGCATATTCAAAAGGCTCAAAGTAGGCAAAAGAGTTATGCTGATCATAGGAAGAGAGACCTAGAATTTCAAGAAGGTGATCATGTATTTTTAAAGGTGTCTCTTAGAAGAGGTGTGAAAAGATTTGGAATCCGAAGAAAACTGAGCCCAAGATTTGTTGGACCATTTGAAATTCTTCACCGTGTTGGTGAAGTCGCTTATAGGCTTGCCTTGCCACCTTCGTTGGCTGGAGTCCACAATGTGTTTCATGTATCTATGCTAAGGAAATTTACTCGAGACCCGGATCAGGTGATCGAATTGGCACCAATTAAGCTAAGGGAAGATTTGACTTATGAGGAGCACCCAGAACGCATTGTTGATCAGAGGAGCAAGTACTCAGACGGCGTACCATTAAATATGTCAAAATTCAATGGAAGAATCACACTGAAAGAGAAGCAACTTGGGAGCTTGAGGAGGATATACGAGAGAGATACCCACAACTTTTTGAAAATCAAGGTACGTATAGTTTCGAGGACGAAACATTTTTTAAGGTGGGGAGGATGTGAACACCCACATGTATGAAGCAAATTCAAATTTGAGTTTTGAAATTTAACCCCAAACATAAGAAAAGTGTGATTCTTAACTAACAGGGTGTGAAAATTGAGAGTGAAAGTAAAAAATGAACAAATTAATTTCACCCCTACAAAACACGTTTTTCTTAGAAAACTGAAATTATGAATTATGAAAGTCAAAATTAGATAACGATAAGAGCTCTATAAATTGAATCACTCTTCAGTTTCCTCCTCACACAAAGGAGAAGCAGTTCTGAGAATAAGAGCATGGAGGAGGAGCCAAGAAGCTTCAAAGAGGTAAAGTTTTTTTTGTAATTTAGAAAAAAAACTCACCTTTCCAACCGCCGGCATCGATTCCGGCGATGTCCGGTGATCTCCGATCATCTCTTGGACCGGATCTTCCTTCATGCATTCACTAACCTCCAACCCAATTCCAGTTGATGGGTTCGGAGCATCAAGAAAACAGAGATGAGGAAGAAGAAAGGGAAAATTATGGATAGACCCTTGGAATTGTGAGAAATTATTCTAAGGCCATAATCTTTAAAGAGGTGATTCTTTAGAAAATATATTTAATGGAAAAATTTTCCTTTTGACCCATTAAACTAGAAAAGTTTCTTTTAGGCCCAAGTTAGGGTTAAAAGGATATAAATAAATTTCAAAACCCCTAGAAACTAAAAATATTAGTTTTATACCCAAAATAGGTTGAGTATGGAATCTTTGGTATTAGAAATTCATACGTTTGTATGCTTATAGGTTGGATCGAGGAGTAAGTTCTTGGAACACTATTCTCCAAATTGTTATCAGAATTTGCTAAGGTGGGTAGATTTCTTATCATTAGTTATTTTGATCTATTGCATATTTTTATGCTAATTTTATTTTTGTAGAGAAATTATGGATCGGACATGTTATTACGTTCAAATTAGCAATTGTTAACAATTATGAATAGTGATAATTATTTATCTTATACAAGATAAAAATTGTTCAAGATATGAGATTATGAAACATGTTATTTCAAATTTACTGCTCATGAGGTAATCGTTCATTCAAAGATATCGATTCTTGTTCATATATTACTGTTCATATGACATTTTATTTGAACTAATATTTTTAGTTTCTAGGGGTTTTTCAAATTTATTTATATCCTTTTAACTCGAACTTGGGCCTAATGTGAATTTTTCTAGTTTAATGGGTCAAAAGGAAAATTTTTCCATTAAATATATTTTCTAAAGAATCACCTCTTTAAAGATTATGGCCTTAGAATAATTTCTCACAATTCCAAGGGTCTATCCATAATTTTCCCTTTCTTCATCCTCATCTCTCTGCTTTTCTTGATGCTCCGAACCCATCAACTGGAATTGGGTTCTGAGGTTAGGTGGGTACCGCCACGAAGATTCGGTCCAAGAGATGACCGGAGATCACGGACATCACGGAATCGATGCTTCATGGTTGAAAGGTGAGTTTTTTTTTTCTAAATTACAAAAAAAACTTTACCTCTTTGAAGCTTCTTGGCTTCTCCTCCTCCCTGCTCTTATTCTCAGAACTGCTTCTCCTTTGTGTGAGGAGGAAACTGAAGAGTGATTCAATTTATAGAGCTCTTATCGTTGTCTAATTTTGACTTTCATAATTCATAATTTCAGTTTTCTAAGAAAAACGTGTTTTGTAGGGGTGAAATTAGTTGTTCATTTTTGACTTTCACTCTCAATTTTCACACCCTGTTAGTTAATAATCACACTTTTCTTATGTTTGGGGTTAAATTTCAAAACTCAAATTTGAATTTGCTTCATACATGTGGGTGTTCACAAATGTGCTTGACATATTTTCCTTCTCTCCGGGATTACAAGGAGGGAAATGTGCTTGTACTTGGAAATTCTGTTCTGGATCTATGAAATGAATGGAGAAAGGATTAAAGTGGATTACCTGAGCCATTTTGTCATAAGTTATGTTCCTGTTTATATACGGCCACTCTGACTGAAAAAAGAAAAAAGAAAAAGAAAAGAAAAACCTGACTGGATCATGTAGAGAGTATCTATAGGTTTAATAGATCATTTGTCCATTTCAGGCAGATGAACTGTTCTAAGTCCTATATTTTGTGCTAAAGGTTTTTGGAAATCTGCTAGACCGCTACATTATGAAATGGCAGAAATGCTTATCCCCTCCATAGTTTTTACAACTCAATTTGTTATCAGTAACAGCTATTTCAAACACCATATGGATTATGATATGATTTGGAATTTGACATTCCATAAGGTGTTCTCCTAGAGGTTTTGTTTTATGATAATTGATTGGAAACTTCCTTTCCTCTTGTTTTCTTAGGTGATTGCTAGAGAAAGAATTTTGGTTGATTGAGCAGCAATTGAAATTTAGTTTTGCTTTAGGTGGGGTCATTGTACTGGTGAAACTTAAACTTCCGGTGATGTCACGAAGGATATCAGCATGTAACCTGTGCACATATGTTAGTGGGATGAGATCCATATAAGCAGAATGTCTTTGAGGGTAGAGTTGTGAGTTATAACTCACCCTAAGCATGGTATCGTTTGTCTACCTCCATGACCTAATAAAATGTCTCGAGGTTTGAGGAAAGAAATTTGAGTCTCTTCAGGAAACTACAAAGAAACAAAATCTTGGTCACAAGAATATGAAGGTATCAGTAACTGTCTCATGAAAATAGGTGGATGGTTTTCAATCAAATTAAACACTTCAACTTCTTTACCTCATCTGTGCAAAGAGGATACCACAAAGTGTTCATGCACACCAAAGCCTAAACCCATTATATGCACAAAGGTACCTAATAATTCTGACCTATAAAAACAACATAAATAGCAAATAGAGGCTAGTTAGAATCATCTTGAGAGTTCGTGTATGCATAAGGCATGCATAAATTCTTAATGCTGTCTCTCAAACTCTAATTGGGTCATATTCCTTATAGAATATTGACTCAGCTAAACAATCTAAATAGCTTTGCACTTGATAGTTCCTACAAGTGGAGGGTTATACTCGGAAGGAGAATGTTGACGGTGCGATACTGGGTTATGGACAGTAAGAGAATGGGTAGTGGTCAAAATTTTATTTAGTAAAACGCCAATAATCTGAAAGGGATCTTTTTAAGTAGCTTGAAGTGCTTTTTATCTGAGCTAGCCATTGGAGGCCAGCCTGCATAAACAAGAGAGGCAGCTTCCTTTTATTTGATACTGAGAAGGCCATGCTAACCACGTAAATTTAATTTTTCACTACACTACTGATTGCAATCTATCTTTATTCTGCCTACAAAACTACGAAGTCTAAGCTTGAGAGTCAAGTCCTCTGGCTATAGCTCCCATGTTCTGTCTGCATTCGTAGGATTTAACACCTAAGAATCATATTTGACTCTCTTATACAAGAAAATTTTGAATTTGGAAGTTTGCAGTAATGAGTAGCTTGTTAGTAGATAGTATAGTTATTAGCGTACCAATAGCGATTGCCACCTTCATCGACTTGTTGGATAAATAAGATTCATATCTGAACCCATCTGAAAAATACTGGTTCATTGTTGACTGATTAACTCAAGATGAGCCCAAGTTGATGAATCCTTTTGGTATAAAATGCCGATGAAGACAGGAAGAATGATGTCTACGCATGAAAATTCTCAAGCATTCGTTTGTTGTTACTACAGCATAATGAATTTACTACTGTTGAACTAATACTGATGAATACCACGTCAATCATCATTATTTAACGTGAGTATTAAAAATTTTTTTGGTGTCGATTCTATAGCTCTTAAAAGTATAAATATTCCGTGTTTCTTGTGGCCCCTAGGTGGACTCTGCTTTGGAGCAAGGGATGGAGGCTGTGAGGACTCTCGTACTCAGAGGTTTCAACGGAAGCATCAATCGGTTCAATTTGACACAGAAGTACAAGTATCACAAAGTTTAGTGCAGTTCAGATACGTCCATAATTTCTTCTGAAGAGTAGATCTACCATTTGTATACTTGCATATACAAACACTAGGTCCAGTGCTCCTGCAAATTTGGTTGCATAGTTTGTGTATCATATATTCAATTTTTCCTCGTTTAGTGAAAGAGCAGATCATGTATTCATAGTAATTTCATATATTTTAACTGTTTTGTAATATTCTGAGGAGCTAAAGTTCTTGAGATGCATGAAAATGAGTTTTGCTTTGTGTAGATCATCTAATAATTCCTCACATCTGACTCGGATCTAATGGATCTATCTCAAGTCCAACGTATAGAGCTTGAGGCAAGCTGTTTTAATTTATGATAACATACAACCACAATCTGAGCAGCATAACGACGTTAGTCTCGACCTCAATCCTTGCTTCCATCGTTGGATTTGGAAGATTTAGAAGATACAGCCATTGCTTATTGTACACCTTCAAATTCTTATTGTTTCTTTGGGGTTTTCCACATTAACCTAATCTTTATCCTATTTTCATATGCAGCCTCAAAATCTTTATATTTGAAATCTAAACCCGTAAATCCATTAAGTTTTTAAATGTTGGTGCTACATAAAACAACTTAATAGATTTGGGAGCGGAAATGACAAATATAAAGATTGAGGGACATGAACTACCAACCCATTTGGAAAATGACATGTCAAGAAATATGAGCGATGAAATTCATTTATTTTGTTGTGACCAGCAGGGTATGACTCACACCACTACAATTGTTGCAGAAGCTCATATAATTTTTTTTTAATTTTATTATTATTATTAGTATTATTATTATTATTTTGGAGGTATGAGGGAAACCTTTGAAGCCCAGCCACATCTTAGGAGGCATGATGAGTTTAGTCATATTTTTTTCCGTTCATTTTTTGCTAGTAATTTTTTTTCATCTTAACATTATACATTTGGAGATTAACTCTACTCGTTCCCAAATGTACAAAGATTGCTCGATGACTTGTTCTCAGCCGGCCCACTCCAACAATTTCACATAGCAAGTCCACTTTTATAGCCGTTACAAACAAAGCCACCGTCCCAAACAAACAAAACCCCACCAAACCAAACCCCTTTAAATTTTCGACCGTTGCAAACTCTTTAAAGCCATCAAAACAAACAAAAATCAAGAACTTCCCTTTGGTTCTCTCAATGTTTGAGCTGATGGGAGCACCATCATACCTCCAAGATCTAAATCTCAACTCCCAACACCATTTTCGCCGAGGCCCGATGTACTCGGCCTACGCTGAGCTCAGAGAATGGAAGCTCAGAACCAAGAACCTGAAATTACATAGCAGCCCTCTTCCTCCTCCAACTCCATCAAGGAGACCAAGCCCCCCGATGGTCTCACGATCAATCCAAGATTTCTCAATGGCCTTCAGGAAAGAAAACAAGAAGCCCCCTTCAACCCCGAAGCACGGGCACGTGCCATTCGGCACCCCGCCTCCCGCAACCCCGAAGCACGTGTCAGCGAGGGCATCAAGTGGGATTATGTGCTCCCCGATGAGGAAGAGCTATTCTTGTCTCAAGGAGTTAAAGGATTGTTCTATGGTTGCGAGTTCGGCCGTTCATGCTGAAGGGAGGAGGAAGAATTCTGGGAATTTGAGGAGGCAGAAGCAGTCTATGATGGCGGCTGAATCCGCGATGAGCGTGTCGTGGATGGGATGATTGGATCTGGGATTCTTGGTATTTTTGTTAAATTTGTTTATTGTTTGATTGGTTTTAGATTCTATTTTGTTGCTTATCTTATGTTTGATCTTTTGCAATGAAATTCATAATTGGCACTGCGGCTACATTTTGAGCAAATTAGTAGTTCCTGTTGATTCTGTTTTGTTCCTAATTTTTTACTGTGAATTGATTGCTAATCCTGGGTAGATTTTCTCTTTGGAATGTTAACATCTAGAAAAGTTAGCGAAGAATGATTAACCGAAAACTAGATTGCTTTACAACTCAATGTAGCCGGCAATCAATCTTAAACATGAAGAATGTGCCTCTGGCTTTATGCAGCTATTCCTTTTTTTAAAATTGAAGAAGTGTATGTGTTTGAAGGAAATAAAAGTATTTGGCTTGAGATATTACCATGACTAAACTATAGGGTTTACAGTATAGGTGGTGATTAAAAAGAATACTAGCTACATGATTCTAAAAGCATAATAGTTTTTTCTCGACATGTATAATGCGATAATCGTCTTGCTTACTCGAAGAGCATATCAAATTTTGACATGTACAATGAGACACGAAAATTTGATAGCCACCTGTTTAAATGCTGCGTGGATAGCTCCTTGGTCATCCTAAGAGGCGAGGAAGATACATTATCAAGCTCACCAAGGAGTTGTTGCATCCGTATCAAATTATATGTAGCATTAGTCATGGATACATTCTCATGTTGCAGTTGACTTGAACATAACACTTTCCTACTCTTTCAAGACCTAATATTTCCTCCAACTCTATAAGGCGCTGAGGTGGGTCACCTTCAAATGGTGATATATTGCTTAATCACCATCCAAAAATTCAGCTACTTAGCAGTGTCGACAATTAAGAAAATAACAAACTTCTCCCTAGAGCAGTCTTCAATACTGTAAAAAATCCTAATAACGACATCCTAATACCCAGTACGGCGATTAGACATAAAACCAGCTAACTACGCTCATGCGGGCTCTGACATCAACTTGGAATTTCAATTTATGTTAGAGCATCCACTGCCTTGCATCCCAGCTTCTGACAACATATCCAAAACATAATTCCTCTATACTGTGTAGTGGATGTTCAAGATCGTTTATATGAAACTTCTACCTGAGGTAGACCTTTAGAGTGTTGATGCATATATCATAAAACAACATAAAGAACTAACAAAATACTCTTTATGTTGAAACCTGTGTGAAAAAAAATAGGACAATCGGGTCCGCATGTATGAAAACTAAAACTTCTTTACAACCTAAACAAACTTGATAAACCATGCTCTAAAAGACACCTTTAATCCATACAATGACTTCTAAAATTAGTATAGCTTTCCTTACTCCCATGAGCAACAATGACTTCAAAGTTCAAGAGATACAGACCTTTGGAATTACTATGGAGAGAGGCATCCTTGACCTTTCGAATTAGCAGTGAAAAAGTCTCTTGACGATCTATCCCAAAAATCCCATATGGTTGGGAATGTTCCTTTGCACTAAACGTGCTCTAAGCCAAGCCAAACGTATCAGGATTTAGTTTTGCAGCACACATAAGAGGTATCAAATGAACGCCCGTTATACTCTTATGCCATCCTTTCCTTTATACTTTCTTCTGATCTAGATGAGTCAACTTGAGATCTTAGTGAGTAATCAATAGAGGAATAAAAGCATGATCTGAATCAGAGTGATTAGCATATGAACGAACTTAGATAAGGAATGAGAATTTTAACTGAGTATCCTTGTTAAGGGCAACAAAAACATCTAGATTAGGAGCCGTAAGCTCACCAGGAATAGATCAATACGGACCACTAGCACAAAGAAACAGGAACTTATTTCGCGCATCACATCTTGTATGCACCTTCAATGTTTCTCCGTGCTTTGATGGTTATTGTAGAATTTGAAGATGTAGGTTTTATGGATATTCATTAAGGAGGACATGCAAGCATAAAATCTAATCATCAAGAATTAAGGAAGGTTAATTAAAGAATGTATGAACCATTGATACAAAGAATTGATTTGAACTAGGATGATAACATTTATAACATTTTTCAATATGAGAATACCTGAAAAACATACACTTCTGTTTTAGGATTTTAACTTGGAAATATCAAGTTGATTATTATGCACAAAACAACATAACCAAAAAAGTGTGATGGTAAACACTATGTCCAAGCAAATGGACAAAATAATAAACAAGGCATTTGACCATTAAAAATAAATGAGGACATGCTATTGATAAGATAATAATCAGTAAGAATGTAATTGTCTTAGAGGTGGTTTAGAAGTTAGAATCTTTATATGGATTAACAGTGTACCAACTTTCAGCAAATGTTCATTCTTATTTTTAGACATACCACTTGGCTAAAGCACATAAATTTTTAAGCAAAGAATAATGCTAGATTAAGACATAATTTTTCTTAAACAAAGACCTAAGTCTGTCTAGCATTACCGCTTACTTAAAAGCACAGGCAACACCATCAAAACAAAGTCTTAATTTCAGCACCAAAATCTTTTGAACACAGAAAATGTTTCTGAGTTGTTCATTATTTAAATAAAGCCATGTGAAATAAGTATCCAGAAAAATGTAGAATATCTAAATCCATCTACTGCCTACAGTTGAAAGAACAAGTTTAAAAGGACCAAGTGTTCCTAGAATTGCCACTTACTTTAAAGCATGAGTAACACCATCAAGCACATTCCTTATTTCAGCACCAAAATCTTTGAACACAAATTAGACATTTCTGAGTGATTCTTTATTAAGTAAAGCCATGTGAAATAAGTATCAACGAAATATATAGAATATCTAAATCCATGGGCGCTCAAAAGTTGCAAGAACAAGTTTAACAGGACAACTGTCCATTTGTGACCCTAGGTTCCTAGCTACACTTAATGTTGCTTTCCAGTTTGCAAGGCAAAGCCCATGCCTTAACATGGAAACTACATCTTTGAAAAAGTAAAATTTACTATTTATAAGGGAAAAATGGACTCGTGCAGGCCTGTGTGACCTACAATCTATTAAATGTGACTTTGAATGAAGAAGAGAAACCCAATTTGTACTCTTCTTACACATGATACATGTGTTTGACCCACCAACCTCTCTACTCTCTATCTCCACTATTTGCTTAGCCTGGCCCATCTATTACACCCACCATTGCCTATTTCATATTAGAAATAAAATGTTATAAAAGGAGGAAGAGTTGTGAAGGGTTAGATGCATTTGGGATAGAGAGAAGAAAGAGAGAGTTGGAGAGAAAAGAAAAAGAGAGAAAAAGAAAAAGATAATTTTTTTTGAGTGTTCTCTTTGTGAGTTTGAGGAGATATTAGAGTGGTCTCATTTTGTAATCTTCTCTTTTGTGATTGGTGAATTTCTCTGCTGTTCTCGCCCATGGACGTAGGTCATACTGACCGAACCACGTTAAATTCTTGTGTGCTGTTCTCTGTCTCTATTGTGATTACATAATACCGTGTTATTATCCACTTTGTATAGATATCTTCTGTCTGTGTAGCCCCCCCGCTAATATAACAAACTGGTATTAGAGCTACAATGTTATCCTAGTAGGTTTCAAGATGTCTTTTGTAAAATACAAAGTGGAGAAGTTCGATGGGAGAAATAGCTTCAGTTTGTGAAGAGTCAAAATGAGGGCTCTCCTAGTATAACAAGGATTGTTCAAAGTCTTGTTCGGAAAGGACAAGTTACCGGAATCTATGCCCGATGATGAGAAAGAAGAGCTGGAGATAAAGGCGCATAGTTCCATATAGCTCTGTTTGGCTGACAAGATCCTGCGGGAGGTTGCATTTGAGGATATTGCCGCCGATCTATGGCTCAAGTTAGAAAGCTTGTACATGACGAAATCTCTAACAAACAAAATTTATTTGAGGCAACGCCTCTTCACCCTTCGCATGAAGGAAGATGAACTTAACACTATTCTTTTGGACTTAAAGAATATTGATGTTAAAATTGATGAAGAAGATCAAGCTCTTATTTTGTTATGTTCATTACCTCACTCCTTTGAGAATTTTATCAATAGCATGTTATATGGTAGGGATACATATTTTTAGAGGATGTCAAATCAGCCTTACATTCAAAATAATTAAGGTAGAAAGTGTCTATTATAGGAGGTGAGGATCAAGCTGAAGGCTTGTTCGTCCGTGGTCATCCTAAAAAGGGTATTGGTGGTAGAGAAAAATCTTGAAATATGTCTAGATCAAAGTCAAGGCCAAGAAAAAATATTGAATGTGGGTTGAGGCAGTCAATACAGCTTGCTATTTGATAAACAGATCTCGTTCTACAACAATTGATTTTAAGACTCTAGAAGAGATATGGTCTGGTGCCCCTGCTAATTACTCTTATTTAAGAGTATTTGATTGCTCTGCTATTTTCATGTTAATGATGGTAAGTTTGAACCTAGAGCAAAGAAAGCTATCTTTCTAGGATATGCTACTAGGGTGAAGGGATATAGATTGTGGTATTCTGATCCCAAATCATCTAAGTTTATTATTATTAGTATGGATGCTACTTTTGATGAGAAATTCATGCTTCACCCGAAAAAGAAATTTGTTATTGATACCATAGGTACTGAAAATGAGTTTAGCAAGTAGGTGGAGCTAGAGAACTCTACTTTAAAGGGAGTACTTGAGGGCACTCATATTGAACCAGTTGATACTGCGAAAGGTTCAACTTCAGATTCTGATACATCGCAAGAGTAACAATACAATATTGCCATCGGGAGAATAAAAAGCAGATATGATCTCCTCAACGTTATACAGACATGCTTGCTTACGCTTTGAGTGTAGCAGAATCGATTGAGATTCCAGAGCTTTCTACCTACAAGGAGGCTATTAGTGACAGTAAGGCTTGCAGATTGGACTGTTGTGATGACTGAAGAGATGGAGTCTCTTCACAAGAACCAGACATAGGAGTTAGTGAAGCCACCAAGGGGATAGAAAATCGTTCGTTGCAAATGGGTCTTAGAAGAAAGAAGAAACTTTGGATACAGATTTTGTAAGATACAAGGCACGCTTGGTAGCTAAAGGCTACAGTCAGATCGAAGATGTGAGAACACTCAAAAAAACTCTCCTTTCTTTTTCTCTCTTTTCTTTTCTTTCCAACTCTCTCTTTCTTCTCTCTGTCCCAAATGCATCTAACCATTTACAACTCTTCCTCCTTTTATAACATTTCATTTCTAATATGAAATAGGCAATGATGAGTGTAATAGATGGGCTAGACTAAGCAAATAGTGGGGCTAGAGAGTAGAGAGTTTGGTGGTCAAACACATATATCATGTGTAAGGAGAATACAAATTGGGTTTTTCTTCATCATTCGAAGTCACATTTAACAAATCTCCACATTGACTTTGAATATGAAGATCTCATCTTCGCTCTTGCTGTCTCGCTAGAAGCTCCTGGCGGGTTTAGCCTCCGCTTTGTTGAATTCCAAGCAATTCGAGGCAATATTTGAACTTGCGCGAAGGTAGGGCATAAGAGTGATGTGTTTGCAACCTTCACACAATGGAAGGTTATGATTGAGAAGCAAACAGGAAAGAAAGTGAAGCGCCTCATAACCGACAATGGGATAAAATTTTATTCCACAGAGTTTAACCAGTTTTGCAAGAATGAAGGTATTGTGCGTCATCGTACAGTTCGACATACACCACATCAAAATGGAGTTGTAGAAAGAATGAACAAAACATTTTTAGAGAGAGCTTGGTGCATGCTCTCTAATGCCGGTTTGTCAAAGGACTTTTGGGCTGAGGCAGTCAATACAACTTGCTATTTGATAAACAGATCTCCTTCTATAGCAATTAATTTTAAGACTCCAGAAAAAGTATGGTCTGGTGTCCCTACTAATTACTCTTATTTAAGAGTATTTGGTTGCTATGCTTATTTTCATGTTAATGATGGTAAGCTTGAACTGAGAGCAAAGAAAGCTATCTTTCTAGGATATGCTACTAGGGTGAAGGGATATAGATTGTGGTATTCTGATCCCAAATTACCTAAGTTTATTATTAGTAGGGATCTTACTTTTGATGAGAAATCCATGCTTCACTAGAGAAAGGAGTTTGTTGTTGATACCACATGTACTGAAAAGGAGTCTAGCAAGTAGGTGGAGCTAGAGAACTCTACTTAAAAGGGAGTGCTTGAGGGCGCTCATGTTGAACTAGTTGATACTATGAAAGGTTCAACTTCAGATTCTGATACACCGCAAGAACAACAGTACAATATTGCCACCGGGAGAACAAAAAGGCAGATCCGGCCTCCTCAACGTTATGCAGACATGCTTGCTTACGCTTTGAGTATAGCAGAATCGATTGAGATTCCAGAGCCTTCTACCTATAAGGAGGCTATTAGTGGCAGTGAGGCTGCAGATTGGACTGTTGCAATGATAGAAGAGATGGAGTCTCTTCATAAGAAGAACTTGTTAGTTCTAAGATCTAAAATGAAATTTGACTGCCTTGATTTTTTACTATATCTTTGAAAAAGCGACATTTACCATTTCTAAGCAGGTGCAAATGGACTTGGGCAGGTATATGTGTGACCTACAACCAACTTGTTAGTTCCAAGATTTAAAGTGAAATTTGACTGCCTTGATTTTTTTTCTTTCAATATGGTAACTTCAATCTTATGTCCAGAATGCTAAGTATAGAAATGACTCAAGTCATGCATTTTTCTAAAAAATTTAGAAAAAAATAATGAACATTTACTTCTTTACAACTAAGATTATTTCTAGAAGGAGCCATTCACATTTGTTCCGTGTGCTAGTATGCTGGGGGAAAAACGTTCAAGGAAAGTATAACGGACAGTCCACATGAATAGGTACAGCTACAAATTTCTGTTTCTTTGCACTAATTTGTAGCTAATTCAAAATTATAACGCATATTCAATGGAAAACGACAGTAATCAATTCGACCTATCATAGTGAAGAGAACCAACTGGCATGAATATTTTGTTTGACGTTGCCTGACTCATTTAATTCTTTTGCCTATATAAGTACCTCGTTAGTCATTCTAAAAACTCATATTCATGTTTTCTCTACATATTGTCTTAAGCACTTATTCTTTCAGCATATTTACACTTCAGCAGGATGTAAGTATATGCAATTTCAGTTTTTTTTATAATACTCTTTCATATTTGTTGTTGTATATGATACCCTGCTCCTGTGGTGCAGAGACTTCCAGTGATTGATTGAAATGAGGTAAATCAAGATTCATGGAAAAATTATCTCCTTTCTCTCACTGTAGTCACTTAGCTTGGCTATATCGGCATCGAAAGTTGATAGTAGAAAGAATAGAAAAGATGGAGTTCTACTATCTGATTTCATCTACCAATTATAAAAGAGATCAATATGTGAATTTGAGGAGGAATATAGCCAATGTCAGTGAGATCAATTACGAGAAATGGGGAAGTATCTTGCTTTCCCTTTAGCCCAGCAATACCTACTCATGGTCCCTATGGATTTCCTACCATGAGGTATATTTAAAGCTCTTTCTAAGAGCTGACTCATGTGTGGGACATAGGAAAACCAATGAGGGTTGCTGGGCTATGATGCAGGCCGGTAGGCTTGCTAGGGTGTTCCAAAGATCAACGATTGTACTTGGAAATAAGGGATAACCTGGAATATCACTCAACCGGGGGCGACAGATGTCACTTAATGTCGCTAACCGTGGATGCCACTCAACGCGACCAAGCATCAGGCCTCTTTAATTTGGCTAATAAAGATACTAAAGACTTCTTTAATTTACTCCTGCATCAGGCTATAAAACCAATAGGGTAATTCCTCTTATTATTGCACTTTTCCTTTCTTTCCTCCATCTATGTCATCTATTTTTGTCTATAGATGGTAAAAAAAGCTTGCCGTAGTGATCTAGTTGTGCTAGTTGGAATCACATTTAACCATTTAAAGGGTAAAATATCCATTCTGATATGTTGGCTATAACCAATCACAGTACAACCTGCAGGTTGAAATGAATCAAAACCTGGAACCTTATGTTGATGCAACGGAAACTTTGAGTTCGTGCAGGTGCAAAATCTGAACTTTGAGCAGCAAAAGCACGTGCAGCCTTATGTTGATGTCAACAACAACACTCTGCAACAAAATCAGCACGGTGAAGTTTTTTCAGGCAGCCATATTAGCCAAATGCAGGATAACATTCAACCTGTTAATTTTGTCTTGGGAAACTATGGTAACCAAATGCAGGTGATAAATGTCGGGTCCGTGGAGAACCAGAACGCATTGATTTTAGTCCCATATAGGGGAAAAAGAGAGAGAGAGAGAGAGAGAGAGAGAGAGAGAGAGAGAGAGAGAGAGAGAGAGAGAGAGAGAGAGAGAGAGAGAGAGATTGATTAATGGTTAAGTGCACTAAGTGACGAGCAACAACTTTTTGAGGGCACTGAAGGTATGCAAAATTTACAAAAACTATATAAGATCAAGGTAAAACCTTTATGCAAACTTCCATTGAAACAGGTAGTGGTGGAGGAATATTATTGAGATATTAGATGATGCATGACGAATATTTTTTGTTGTAAGAATGTCCTTTGGACATCTAAATTGTCACTTGCAAGACCAAATAAAATGCTATTTATGCTTCTTGTTTGTAAACTTCATAATGAGCATGCAATAAGACTTCACTTTTGGGTATTAGTTATTGCTTTTTGTTGCAATTGTAGCACATAATGTTGAGATAGAAAAAATGTATTCATTATGCACATTACCAAACTTTAGCTTACCATAAGATTATTAACCACTGAAATGGTAATTTTCATATAATTAAATTAAGTGTCATCTTTTTCCCTTCTAAATATTAGTTTTTTGGGATCAACTGTAATCTCTCCCAAATGGCCTTCAGGAAAAAGAACAATGACGGCGTCATGTGGGATTATGTGTCTCCAATGGGGAAGAGCTATTCTTGTCTCAAGAAGTTGAAGGAGTGTTCTATGGTTGCAACTTTGGCCATTAATGGGGAGTGAGGAGGAAGGATGGTGTGGGGGGTTGAGGAGGCAGCAGCAGTCGATGACGGCGAATGAGGGTGTCGTGAATGGGATGATTGGAGCTGGGATTCTTGGTATTTGTTAATTTTGTTTATTCTTTGATTGGTTTTTAGATTCCTTTTTCATAACCATCTTCTATTTTATCTTTGCCTCAATGAGAATGAAATTCATAATTGGCACTATACGTTTCGAGCAAATTAATCTGTTCCTGTCGATTCAGTTTTGTTCCTAATTTCTGACTGAGTTGAAATCTTAGGAATATTAATGTCTAGATCTTGTAGATGCTGAGGGGCCTTGAATTGCAAAGTTAGTGAAGAGTTGTTCACTGGAAATCATATCGCCTTTCGAACTCAATATAGCAGGAAATAAATCTTGAAGCTCCTTGTTTTAATGGAAGAAATATTCAATACGTCTATTAGGCATAAACTGACCAACTAAACTCATTGGATAAACAACGTCTGATCGAGTAACTCAGTAAATAAATCCATGTGAAATAACTATCAACAAAATTCATAAGATATCTAAATCCGTGGACTCCCTAAATCTGAAAGAAAAAGTTTAAAAGGACTAATGATTCATTTGTGACTTTAGCTACGTTTGATGATGCTTTCCCAATTAGCAAGGCTCACTCTACAGTAAGTACATGATTTAACATGGGAACTATATCTTACAGAAAGCAAAATTGACCATTTCTATGTCCGACCATCCTTAATCCTATATGTTTTCTGAACTTACAGCCAATTTGTTAGTTTCAAGATTTAAATGGAAATTTGATTGCCTTAATTTTATTTCCCAACATGTAACTCCCATCTTTTTTTCCAGAATGATTGGTATAGAAATGACTTAATTCCTGCATTATTCTAGAAAATCAGGAAAATCATTATTACCGTTTATTTCTTTACAGCTAGGATTTATTTCTAGAAGGAGCTATTCACATTAGTTCCATGTTCAAGTATGCAGAGAAGAAAACATTCAAGGAGAGTGTAATGGACAGTCAAAGTGAATAGGCAAGAAATGACTGCCTACAACTAAAGGTTATCTGTTCCTTTGCACTAGGTTTTAGCTCATTCAAACTTATTGCGGATATTCAACGGAAAACGACAGTAATCGATTCCTCCTGGCATGAAAATGTAGCCTCACTCATTGAATTTTTTTTGCCTTTATAACACCTCAGTCATTCCTGAAAACTCATATTCATGCTTTCTCTACAAATTGTGTTAAAACACTTTTTCTTTCGGCATATAAGCTTCAGTAGGATGTAAGTATATGCAATTTAGCTTCTTTTTTTGCTGATCATTTGTATTCATTGTTGTATATGATGAAGAGACCAGATGACATGAATACTTACGTAACTTATATGGGGAGGGGTGAAGGTATATGAAGAGGCCAATTGAGTATTCAAATTCCCCTGTCATAATAATCAAGTTTAACTTCAACAGGGACATGGGAAATCCAAGTAGGGTTGGTATTATATCTCATCTTCCTGTTTCATACTTTCCTTATTTCATCTATATTGTCTATAAGATGGTAGAAAAAGCTTGCCATGGTGATCTAGATCTACTACTGGTAATCACATTTAACCATCTGAGAAAGAAACATAAAGCAATTCCCCCTTTCTTTCTCTACCGAATCTCTTGCAAAATTGAGTCTTCTTGCTTTGTTCTCGGAAACATTGCCATCACGAATATCAGATGGAGATGGACTTAGTTAGCCCTATTGCTGATATGTTTGTTCTAAGAGATGGTAGCGAATTTTCAAATTGAGAGAGATATCACGATAGCTCCTATTTACCTTCTGCTGTACAAATCTGGAAAATGTTTGTAGCTTATTGGAAGTGATATTAGGAAGTGGAGATGTTATCCGCATGTTACCTTCTTCTCTTGTACAGAGGTTTTTGTCTAGTTACAGTCTGAAATCAAGCTTCATTATACTTGTTGAATGCATTATTAGGTACAAACACTGCATCTTAAGTTCATTTCTAGTCAAGGATGATGAGTTTGTATTTCTTTATAAGACTTTCTATTTATAAATTATTATCTATCTTGAAAGACTCCTTTTGGGGCGGTTTTATTGATGGAACTTGGCAGCTGGATCTGTAAATAGAAATTTAGACAATTTTATTTCATAATTCTATCTGCATGCTTGCGCAATAGACGATGAAGTTAAAAAAAAAATGGTGGAGATACTATTAGTTTGTATTCGCTTTTGTTTCTAATATGTGCTTTGATAGGCAAGATTACCTCCTTTCACTTCTTTTGGTTAAATATAAGTGCATAGATGTACAGTTCGGTCACAGAGCCACTTGCGCGTCTGTATGTGTATCTCAAGATTTCAGTCTAGATCAAGTTTTTGGTTTTGATTTGTGCAACTTTGCATGCCTTCATTTACTTCTTTTAGTTAAATACGTTAAGTGGATGGATGTATAGCTTATGGTATTCTCATTTCTCACATTTTGATCACCTACCCATTTGTGTGTGTTTGTGCATTTGGTATTAGAGCTCCAAACCTCATCTCCACTCAACTTCAATGGCCTTTCTAATTGAAATTAGATCCGAGTAATTAACACCACTGAATAAATTGAGTTCCAAATCTAGATTCAGATCTGACTCCTATTTTGATCTGATTTAAATTCAGATATGAACTAAAATGAGACCTGATTAATAATGATATTAATAATTTTCCGTTTGCAACTTTGTTTCCTTCAACTTTGACCTTGTATCTTTGAAAATTCAATCTCGATGAAGTTTTTATTTAGATCCCCACAACTTTGGCTCTCTTTGATGTGGTTTTTTTTATTTGCTCTTACAATGACTTTGCATTTGACATGGGGTTTTTTCCCCTTCATTCTTATGATGACTCGTGCAAACCTCCGTTTCATGCGAAATCTCAAATGTTTGCTATCTTTTCCTTGATTACAAAGTATTGCCATATTTAGTTGTTACTTCCTTCACACTTGCTTTTATTGATTAACAAGATTGTCGAGGCTGTTGCTCGAATCACTCATAATTTCTCAGTTAAAGGACAATAAAGAGATAACTGGTAAACAGCGAGTTATTATCTCTATGTTGGCAAGAAAAAGAAGTGGACGAATGGTGAAATATGATCGGATCAAAGACCAGTACACGTTTCCTCTCTTTGATATGGGCTCCATAATAGTTAGCCAAATAACCACGAAATTTAAGATGCATTGTCACTACAATGCAACCAAACCAACAGTGAAGATTCTTGTCTATGTACAATCATGGAGCGATGATTAGAGTACAAAACAGGATCAGCTCATGGTATAGTGGATCCTTACCATAAAAAGGAATCGTAATATGGAGCATGTGGCTTTCCAGTTATACATCTTTGTTTTTTTTATAATAATAATAGAGAATTAAACAAGCATTATTTCTTCTTGCAGGTGTCTGACATAACATATTTCAAGATAATAGCGTGATAGGCGATCTCCTCACTGCAAGCCCCCGGGTTAAGGTTTTGTTGAGATTGTAGCGTGAATCTATCTTACAAGCGTCCTAAGTGTGAAGCATGCTCCGACTTTTCATTGGCACTGAAGGCCCTAAGTGTGCAAAATTTACAAAAAGTATATAAGATCAAGGTAAAACCTATATGCACACTACTGTTAAAGCCTTTAGTTGTGGAGGGATATTATTGAGATATAAGATGATACATGCCAAATATTTTTTGTTGCTAGAATATTTTTTGAACATCTAAATTTTCACTTCTAAGACAAGGAATGCCATTATGCTTCTTGCCTGTACACTTTCATTGGCATGCCATGAAACTTCATTTTTTATTAGTTATTATGTTTTATTACAATTGTAGCATCGAAAGTGGAGATTCAAACAATTATATTCATTGTGCAAGTGTGTACATTTCCTACTTGTGCTTCCATAATAATACTCACAACTGAAATGGTAATTCTCTTATAATTGGCTCTTATGTAGTAATTTCAGTATTGTATACAAAATAAATGTTTTAGCATCATCATAGTATGTTCACTTCGAAAATTTACCCTTGGAAGCAGTAAAAATTATGCTTCAACCAGAACTATACCATTTTTCTGAAGCAGGTCAAAATGTAGTTTATCTGATCTTAACTATTATGTGTCACAAGGACCATCTTTCGACCTATTTGTTTCTAATATGATCCAGACATGTCAAAATACATATACATACACTACAATGGCTTCGTGCTAAAAACTTGATCTACACTGAATTCTTGAGATACAAGGCTATGATTGAAGGAAACAAATTACAATCAGAAAATTAAAGTGGTCATTGATTTCTTCATATCTAAATAAGTTATAAACATGAACCATATCTGTATCTTTGGATCTAGGTTTGGAACTGAGTTAAATCTATCTTACAAGCGTCCTAAGTGTGAAGCATGCTCCGACTTTTCATTGGCACTGAAGGCCCTAAGTGTGCAAAATTACAAAAGTATATAAGATCAAGGTAAAACCTATATGCACACTACTGTTAAAGCCTTTAGTTGTGGAGGGATATTATTGAGATATAAGATGATACATGCCAAATATTTTTGTTGCTAGAATATTTTTGAACATCTAAATTTTCACTTCTAAGACAAGGAATGCCATTATGCTTCTTGCCTGTACACTTTCATTGGCATGCCATGAAACTTCATTTTTATTAGTTATTATGTTTTATTACAATTGTAGCATCGAAAGTGGAGATTCAAACAATTATATTCATTGTGCAAGTGTGTACATTTCCTACTTGTGCTTCCATAATAATACTCACAACTGAAATGGTAATTCTCTTATAATTGGCTCTTATGTAGTAATTTCAGTATTGTATACAAAATAAATGTTTTAGCATCATCATAGTATGTTCACTTGAAAATTTACCCTTGGAAGCAGTAAAATTATGCTTCAACCAGAACTATACCATTTTTCTGAAGCAGGTCAAAATGTAGTTTATCTGATCTTAACTATTATGTGTCACAAGGACCATCTTCGACCTATTTGTTTCTAATATGTGCTTTGATAGGCAAGATTACCTCCTTTCACTTCTTTTGGTTAAATATAAGTGCATAGATGTACAGTTGGTCACAGAGCCACTTAGCGTCTGTATGTGTATCTCAAGATTTCAGTCTAGATCAAGTTTTGGTTTTGATTTGTGCAACTTTGCATGCCTTCATTTACTTTTAGTTAAATACGTTAAGTGGATGGATGTATAGCTTATGGTATTCTCATTTCTCACATTTTGATCACCTACCCATTTGTGTGTGTTTGTGCATTTGGTATTAGAGCTCCAAACCTCATCTCCACTCAACTTCAATGGCCTTTCTAATTGAAATTAGATCCAGTAATTAACACCACTGAATAAATTGAGTTCCAAATCTAGATTCAGATCTGACTCCTATTTTGATCTGATTTAAATTCAGATATGAACTAAAATGAGACCTGATTAATAATGATATTAATAATTTTCCGTTTGCAACTTTGTTTCCTTCAACTTTGACCTTGTATCTTTGAAAATTCAATCTCGATGAAGTTTTTATTTAGATCCCCACAACTTTGGCTCTCTTTGATGTGGTTTTTTTTATTTGCTCTTACAATGACTTTGCATTTGACATGGGGTTTTTTCCCCTTCATTCTTATGATGACTCGTGCAAACCTCCGTTTCATGCGAAATCTCAAATGTTTGCTATCTTTTCCTTGATTACAAAGTATTGCCATATTTAGTTGTTACTTCCTTCACACTTGCTTTTATTGATTAACAAGATTGTCGAGGCTGTTGCTCGAATCACTCATAATTTCTCAGTTAAAGGACAATAAAGAGATAACTGGTAAACAGCGAGTTATTATCTCTATGTTGGCAAGAAAAAGTGGACGAATGGTGAAATATGATCGGATCAAAGACCAGTACACGTTTCTCTCTTTGATATGGGCTCCATAATAGTTAGCCAAATAACCACGAATTTAAGATGCATTGTCACTACAATGCAACCAAACCAACAGTGAAGATTCTTGTCTATGTACAATCATGGAGCGATGATTAGAGTACAAAACAGGATCAGCTCATGGTATAGTGGATCCTTACCATAAAAGGAATCGTAATATGGAGCATGTGGCTTTCCAGTTATACATCTTTGTTTTTATAATAATAATAGAAATTAAACAAGCATTATTTCTTCTTGCAGGTGTCTGACATAACATATTTCAAGATAATAGCTGATAGGCGATCTCCTCACTGCAAGCCCCGGTTAAGGTTTTGTTGAGATTGTAGCGTGAATCTATCTTACAAGCGTCCTAAGTGTGAAGCATGCTCCGACTTTTCATTGGCACTGAAGGCCCTAAGTGTGCAAAATTTACAAAAAGTATATAAGATCAAGGTAAAACCTATATGCACACTACTGTTAAAGCCTTTAGTTGTGGAGGGATATTATTGAGATATAAGATGATACATGCCAAATATTTTTGTTGCTAGAATATTTTTGAACATCTAAATTTTCACTTCTAAGACAAGGAATGCCATTATGCTTCTTGCCTGTACACTTTCATTGGCATGCCATGAAACTTCATTTTTATTAGTTATTATGTTTTATTACAATTGTAGCATCGAAAGTGGAGATTCAAACAATTATATTCATTGTGCAAGTGTGTACATTTCCTACTTGTGCTTCCATAATAATACTCACAACTGAAATGGTAATTCTCTTATAATTGGCTCTTATGTAGTAATTTCAGTATTGTATACAAAATAAATGTTTTAGCATCATCATAGTATGTTCACTTCGAAAATTTACCCTTGGAAGCAGTAAAATTATGCTTCAACCAGAACTATACCATTTTTCTGAAGCAGGTCAAAATGTAGTTTATCTGATCTTAACTATTATGTGTCACAAGGACCATCTTCCTTACCTTTTTCCCATAAGATTAGCATAAAAGGTACAAATCTGACTTGATTCAGCATTTTACAGAAAAATGACCAGTTATCTCGCTTCAACTTTGCTCATTGCTCTTAGTCATTACAAATTATATATAAGAAGTAACAAGAAAGAGCTATTCACGTTTGTCTTATGTACTAACGAGTCAAAAAGTAGTACAGAGGGAACAACGCGTAATTGTAACGGCAGTCCACGGGATGGTCAGTAACCAACTCTCATATCAGTTACAAAGTATTTGCTTACACAAGTTTAAATCTAACTTAAACTTGTAAAGTATATTCAACGGCATATTATAGGAATCAGCCCTTCTGTCATTATGAATAGGGCGAATGGCATGACTACTAACGAAAGTGAAAAGTAGTATATTGGGAATAACATGTTAAAGGAAAGTGTAACTGTTAGTCCATAATAATAGTCAGGAACCAACGGACACGCCACTTACTAACTGTATATAAGTAATAAGTGAGAAAGAGCTAACTCACGCCTTTCTCGTGGTACTAAGGAGTCAATAAGTAGTATACATGGAAGAAAACGTTAAAGGAAAGTGTAACGGGCAGTCCACGTGAAGAGTAAGGGACCAGCTTCCATGTTAGTTACAAATTATTTGTTTGTTTACTCAAGTGTAAACCTATTTTAAACTTATAAAGTATATTCAACGGAAAACGACAGGAATCAGCCCTTCTGTCATAATGAAGAGGATCAAATGGCGTGAATGTTTGGTTTGACATTGCAATCTTTTCCCTATATAAACACCTCCTTAGACACTTCTTAAAGCTCATATTTGCAACACAAACTTAAGAGCTTTTTCATTATGTGCTTTAGTAGGATGTGAGTGTATGCAATTAGTTTGATTTGATGCAGAAACTTCCAATGCTTATTTGATATTCCTTCACAAAGGGAGTTCATTTGGAAATTAAGCAAATAAGAATTCATGGAGTACTTTCCTTTCACGATGTAGTCACTTAGCTTGGCAACATCAGCATCCAGAGTGAAGAATAGAAAGAATAGAAGAGATGGAGTAGTATTATTTCATTTCCTCCTCCAATGATGAAGGAAATTGATGTGTGTTGGTATTTAAAGCTTAAACTAAGAGCTGACTCATGTGTGGGACATGGGAAGTCTAAGGAGGGTTGTTAGATGTATCTCTTCTTGTTTTATGAGAAACGGAGAGTATCTTCCTTGTTTTCCATGCTTTTCATCTATTTTTGGTCTATAGATGGTACAAAAGGTTGCCATGGTGATTGAGTTCTGCTACTGGTAATCACATTTAACCATCTGAATCTCTTGTAAAATTGAGTCTTCTTGCTTTGTTCTCGGAAACATTGCCATCACGAATATCAGATGGAGATGGACTTAGTTAGCCCTATTGCTGATATGTTTGTTCTAAGAGATGGTAGCGAATTTCCTACTTGTGCTTCCATAATAATACTCACAACTGAAATGGTAATTCTCTTATAATTGGCTCTTATGTAGTAATTTCAGTATTGTATACAAAATAAATGTTTTAGCATCATCATAGTATGTTCACTTCGAAAATTTACCCTTGGAAGCAGTAAAATTATGCTTCAACCAGAACTATACCATTTTTCTGAAGCAGGTCAAAATGTAGTTTATCTGATCTTAACTATTATGTGTCACAAGGACCATCTTCGACCTATTTGTTTCTAATATGATCCAGACATGTCAAAATACATATACATACACTACAATGGCTTCGTGCTAAAAACTTGATCTACACTGAATTCTTGAGATACAAGGCTATGATTGAAGGAAACAAATTACAATCAGAAAATTAAAGTGGTCATTGATTTCTTCATATCTAAATAAGTTATAAACATGAACCATATCTGTATCTTTGGATCTAGGTTTGGAACTGAGTTAAATCTATCTTAGTGTTAATTTGGATTTGGATCTAATTTCAATGAGCAAGGCCATAGAAATGAGCAAAGACAGGTTACGGAGCTCTGATACCATGAAATACAAATGTTTGAAGTTCTATTTGCAAAGCCAGCTGGCAAGTTCAATCAATGGCCACATAAGAGGGGCCTTTCTTCAATAGTGATTATAATTGCCGTATCTGTTTCCATCTATATGTAGAAAATCTCATATAGAAACATTGTCTATAAATCTTAATGAATTCAAGATACAGTTTTTGTGCATACTAATGCATTGAAGTGCATGTTGTCTTAAATTTAGTACCTCTAACCATTAGATCAAAACTCCGAAGTTATGGTGAGGGTTGAGCACCCTTTTTATGGGTTGAAAACCTGGACTCACGCAGCGGTAACAATTTTTTAAAATCAGCATTAATTCATGGCCAACAAGATTTGAACCCGGGTTGCTCTGAAACCATTTTAAATTTAGTCCCTCTAAACATTACACCAAAACTCTGAAGTTATGGTGATGATCCAGGATTATAGTTTTATATTAATTCTAACACTTTGAAGCTTAATTTCGAAAAAAAGCTATTCTAAATTGGCAAACTTCTTACATGAGGAGAAGGTGACTCGTAGTTAACATCTCCACTTCCTAATATCACTTCCAATAAGATGCACATGTACTGTGCTACATTTTCCAGATTTACAGTAGAAGATACATACCTCCCCTTGTATCTCCACTGCACAAAAATTTCCCACCGTCTTGTACGAACAAACATATCCTTGTAGATTACTCACTTTAGCCTCGGGATGACAAAATTCTCTCCTCCATCTCTTGTTAGTTTCTGAAAACATTGACAAGAGATGAAGTATGTAAGGGGGGAAACTAGATCACTATGGCAAACTTTATTCTACAATCTATAGACAATAATAAAATAAATTACATTCGTGGAAAAATAAGAAAAAGGTGCAATGATACCATGAAATACAAATGTTTGAAGTTCTATTTGCAAAGCCAGCTGGCAAGTTCAATCAATGGCCACATAAGAGGGCCTTTCTTCAATAGTGATTATAATTGCCGTATCTGTTTCCATCTATATGTAGAAAATCTCATATAGAAACATTGTCTATAAATCTTAATGAATTCAAGATACAGTTTTGTGCATACTAATGCATTGAAGTGCATGTTGTCTTAAATTTAGTACCTCTAACCATTAGATCAAAACTCCGGTTATGGTGAGGGTTGAGCACCCTTTATGGGTTGAAACCCGGACTCACGCAATGGTAACAATTTTTAAAATCAGCATTAATTCATGGCCAACAAGATTTGAACCGGGTTGCTCTGAAACCATTTTAAATTTAGTCCTCTAAACATTACACCAAAACTCTGAAGTTATGGTGATGATCCGGATTATAGTTTTATATTAATTCTAACACTTTGAAGCTTAATTTGAAAAAGCTATTCTAAATTGGCAAACTTCTTACATGAGGAGAAGGTGACTCAGTAGTTAACATCTCCACTTCCTAATATCACTTCCAATAAGATGCACATGTACTGTGCTACATTTTCCAGATTTACAGTAGAAGATACATACCTCCCCTTGTATCTCCACTGCACAAAAATTTCCCACCGTCTTGTACGAACAAACATATCCTTGTAGATTACTCACTTTAGCCTCGGATGACAAAATTCTCCTCCATCTCTTGTTAGTTTCTGAAAACATTGACAAGAGATGAAGTATGTAAGGGGGGAAACTAGATCACTATGGCAAACTTTATTCTACAATCTATAGACAATAATAAAAATAAATTACATTCGTGGAAAAATAAGAAAAAGGTGCAATGATAAGAGGAAATACCTTATGCGTTTCACATGCCAACAACCCTTATTAGTTTTGCCAATGTCCCACACATGAGTCAGCTTTTAGAGCATGCTTGGCAACCTACTTATTTTAACTTATAAGTAAGTTTTTCCTTAAAAGGATCCAATATCATGTTTAGCGAGTTTTACTTATTTACTTATTTTTTACTTATAAGTAGAAAAAGTTGGAATTTACCAACTTATTCTTTTGGCACTTATAAGTAGGTTTACTTATTGTTGTTAAAAGATTACTTTGTCCTTTAACAAAATAAGTAAAATAAGTAATAAATAACTTATAAAGATTTAGAAAATAAGTATTAGCCAAACCTAGCCTTAGATAGAGCCTTAAAACACCTCATGTTAGGTAATCCATAGGGAATATGAATTAGGATTGCTGGGCCATTAAGATACTCTCCCATTTCTCAGAGTTGATCTCATAGACACTGAGTCTATTCCTCCACCAGTGCACATATAGATTTTCTTTTTGTGATTGGAGGAAATCAAATAGTAAATTGCATCTCATCAATTCTTTCTATTTTTAACTATAGATGCTGGCACAGCCATGCCAAGTGACTACAAAGGAGAAAGTAAATAAGTACCATGAATCTTGATTTTCTTAATTTCCAAATAAGCTCCTTTTGTGAAAGAACGTCAAACAAGTATCAGAAGTCTCTGCACCAAAACAACATCCTCTATCACATACAACAACGAAAAGGATAAGAAAATAAAACTAATTGCATATATTAACATCTACTAAAGTAAGATTTTGTTGGGAATATGAGTGTTCAGGCGTTTCTAAGGAAGTGTTTATATAGGAAAGAAATGCAATGTCAAACAATGTGTTCATCCCATTTGGCCCTCTCCATCATGATAGTAGGAGTTGATTCTTGTCATTCTCCATTGAATATAGGTTATGAGTTTAAGTTAGGTTTAAAAGTATAAGCGAACAAGTAGTTTGTAACTATTATGTATTCGTCACAAGTGCCCATGGAACAAAAACTGAACATGATAAAGGACAAATGGTGGGACTTTAGTCCCATATTGGGAAAAAAAGAAGACTCATGATGATAAGTGTCTTAAGTGTGAAGCAACAAATTTTTGTTGGCACTGGAGGCCCTAGGTGTGCAAAATTTACAAAAAGTATATAAGATCAAGGTAATAGCTATTATGCAAACTACCACTAAAACAATTAGCAGTGGAGGGTGTTATTGAGATACAAGATGAGACATGACAATTTTTTTGTCTCCGAATATCTTTTAGATGTCTAAATTTCACTTCAAAGACAAACTAAAATGTTATGCTTCTTGTTTCTACACTTTTATTCAAATGCCATTAAATTTCATATTTTGGATATTAGCTATTACTTTCTGTTGCAATTCTAGTATGCAATGTTGAGATTCAAAATATCATTTGTATCCGTTGTGTACATTACCAACTTGTGCTTCGAGAATATTACTGACAACTGAAATAGTAATTCTCTCTGAATTTTTAGCACTTATGTACTAACTTTGGTATTGTGTTTGAAATAAATGTTAAGCATAATTATATTATGTTCACTTTGAAAATTTACCTTTAGCAGTAAAAACAAGGCTTCAAGCTTCATACCATTTTTCTTAGGGTTAATTGCAGATAGATCCCTATACTATCGCCCATTATGGATAGTTGCTTGTAATTCTATTAGTGCAGATAGACCTCCTAAGTGAACTTTTTGGCTCTTTTACCCTCAGAAAGAAGAAATCGCTTTTTGACAAATGGACATCCTGAGGGTAAAATTCACTCAGGCTATTGCAACAATAGAACTACAGAGGGTCTATTGCAACAATAGAACTACAAGTGGTCTATCCGCTAGTGGGATATAATACAGGGTCCTTCTGCAATAATCCTTTTTCTAAAGTAGGTGAAAATGTACTCATTCTGGCCTAAGTGTTGTGTATCCAAAGAATTATCTTTTGACCTATTTGGTTTCTAAGATTAGCATGACAAGTACAAAATGACTTAATTTCAGCATTTTTAACAAAATAAGTAAAATAAGTAATAAATAACTTATAAAGATTTAGAAAATAAGTATTAGCCAAACCTAGCCTTAGATAGAGCCTTAAAACACCTCATGTTAGGTAATCCATAGGGAATATGAATTAGGATTGCTGGGCCATTAAGATACTCTCCCATTTCTCAGAAGTTGATCTCACAGACACTGAGTCTATTCCTCCACCAGTGCACATATAGATTTTCTTTTTGTGATTGGAGGAGGAAATCAAATAGTAGAATTGCATCTCATCAATTCTTTCTATTTTTAACTATAGATGCTGGCACAGCCATGCCAAGTGACTACAAAGGGAGAAAGTAAATAAGTACCATGAATCTTGATTTTCTTAATTTCCAAATAAGCTCCTTTTGTGAAAGAACGTCAAACAAGTATCAGAAGTCTCTGCACCAAAACAACATCCTCTATCACATACAACAACGAAAAGGATAAGAAAATAAAACTAATTGCATATATTAACATCTACTAAAGTAAGATTTTGTTGGGAATATGAGTGTTCAGGCGTTTCTAAGGAAGTGTTTATATAGGGAAAGAAATGCAATGTCAAACAATGTGTTCATCCCATTTGGCCCTCTCCATCATGATAGTAGGAGTTGATTCTTGTCATTCTCCATTGAATATAGGTTATGAGTTTAAGTTAGGTTTAAAAGTATAAACGAACAAGTAGTTTGTAACTATTATGTATTCGTCACAAGTGCCCATGGAACAAAAACTGAACATGATAAAGGACAAATGGTGGGACTTTAGTCCCATATTGGGAAAAAAAGAAGACTCATGATGATAAGTGTCTTAAGTGTGAAGCAACAAATTTTTGTTGGCACTGGAGGCCCTAGGTGTGCAAAATTTACAAAAGTATATAAGATCAAGGTAATAGCTATTATGCAAACTACCACTAAAACAATTAGCAGTGGAGGGTGTTATTGAGATACAAGATGAGACATGACAATTTTTTTGTCTCCAATATCTTTTAGATGTCTAAATTTCACTTCAAAGACAAACTAAAATGTTATGCTTCTTGTTTCTACACTTTTATTCAAATGCCATTAAATTTCATATTTTGGATATTAGCTATTACTTTCTGTTGCAATTCTAGTATGCAATGTTGAGATTCAAAATATCATTTGTATCCGTTGTGTACATTACCAACTTGTGCTTCGAGAATATTACTGACAACTGAAATAGTAATTCTCTCTGAATTTTTAGCACTTATGTACTAACTTTGGTATTGTGTTTGAAATAAATGTTAAGCATAATTATAGTATGTTTCCTTTGTAAATTTAACCATAGTAGTAGGCTTCAAGCCAAACTTTACCACTTTTTCGAAAGTAGGTGCAAATTTATCTCATTGTGGTCCAAGTGTTATTTGTCACAAGGACCATCTTCCTTACCTTTTTTCCCATAAGATTAGCATAAAAGGTACAAATCTGACTTGATTCAGCATTTTTACAGAAAAATGACCAGTTATCTCGTTTCAATCGCCTTTGCTCATTGCTCTTAGTCATTACAAATTATATATAAGAAGTAACAAGAAAGAGCTATTCACGTTTGTCTTATGTACTAACGAGTCAAAAAGTAGTACAGAGGGAACAACACGTTAAGGTAATTGTAACGGGCAGTCCACGTGGATGGTCAGTAACCAACTCTCATATCAGTTACAAAGTATTTGTTTGCTTACACAAGTTTAAATCTAACTTAAACTTGTAAAGTATATTCAACGGCATATTATAGGAATCAGCCCTTCTGTCATTATGAATAGGGCCGAATGGCATGACTACTAACGAGTGAAAAAGTAGTATATTGGGAATAACATGTTAAAGGAAAGTGTAACTGTTAGTCCATAATAATAGTCAGGAACCAACGGACACGTCACTTACTAACTGTATATAAGTAATAAGTGAGAAAGAGCTAACTCACGTCTTTCTCGTGTACTAAGGAGTCAATAAGTAGTATACATGGAAGAAAACGTTAAAGGAAAGTGTAACGGGCAGTCCACGTGAAGAGTAAGGGACCAGCTTCCATGTTAGTTACAAATTATTTGTTTGTTTACTCAAGTGTAAACCTATTTTAAACTTATAAAGTATATTCAACGGAAAACGACAGGAATCAGCCCTTCTGTCATAATGAAGAGGATCAAATGGCGTGAATGTTTGGTTTGACATTGCAATCTTTTCCCTATATAAACACCTCCTTAGACACTTCTTAAAGCTCATATTTGCAACACAAACTTAAGAGCTTTTTCATTATGTGCTTTAGTAGGATGTGAGTGTATGCAATTAGTTTGATTTGATGCAGAAACTTCCAATGCTTATTTGATATTCCTTCACAAAGGGAGTTCATTTGGAAATTAAGCAAATAAGAATTCATGGAGTACTTCTTTCCTTTCGCTCGATGTAGTCACTTAGCTTGGCAACATCAGCATCCAGAGTGAAGAATAGAAAGAATAGAAGAGATGGAGTAGTATTATTTCATTTCCTCCTCCAATGATGAAGGAAATTGATGTGTGTTGGTATTTAAAGCTTAAACTAAGAGCTGACTCATGTGTGGGACATGGGAAGTCTAAGGAGGGTTGTTAGATGTATCTCCTCTTCTTGTTTTATGAGAAACGGAGAGTATCTTCCTTGTTTTCCATGCTTTTCATCTATTTTTGGTCTATAGATGGTACAAAAGGTTGCCATGGTGATTGAGTTCTGCTACTGGTAATCACATTTAACCATCTGAATCTCTTGTAAAATTGAGTCTTCTTGCTTCGTTATTGAAACATTGCCATCATGGGTATGATGGAGTTAACCCTTAGATAATAACTAAGCCATGCTAATATGTTTGTTCATAGGGATGGTAGCGATTTTTGAATTGAGGGGAGACATCAGGAGAACTCATATGTACTTTCTACTGTACAGATCTGGAAAATGTACAGCACAAGTTACCCTCTACTCTTGTATAGAGGTTTCATCTATTTACAGTATGAAATGAATCTTTATTATACTTGTTGAAGGCATTAGTATGCACAGACACTGCATCTTAAAATCATTACTATTTACAGATGATGAGTTTGTATTTCTGTATGAACTTATATTTGTCAATTGCTATCTATCTTGAAAGGCTCCTTTTGTGGCCATTTTATTGATTGAACTTGGCAGCTGGATCTGTTAAATAAATTCATACGATTTCATGTTGTAATTTCTATTTGCATGCTTGTGTTAGAGAGGAAGAAGTTGTAATCTAATGGAGATGCTGTTAATTTGTAATCTTTTTGTTTCTAATATATGCTTTGATAGTATTAGACTATAAAATTGTAACCCTCAATCCTCACCAAAACTTGAGTATTGGTATAGTGGCAGGGACTTTAAGGACTAGTAAGTTTATGCACCTTCTTTTACTTCTTTTGGTTAAATATATTAGTGATAACTGTATGATATTCTCACATTTTGGTCGCCAAGGCACTTGTATGTGTGTATATTTGGTGTATGCTTAGATAGGTGTTGAGAGAGTTGTTTTACACCTTTATTGTTTAGTCCCACATTGGTTAGGGACAAACACTTTTGTATCCCTAAACACTATAAATAACATCCAAGAGAGCTAATAAGAGCTCTTGAGAGTTTCACATTAACGTGGTATCAGAGCCACCCTCTCTCCAATTTTCTAAACCCTAACCGCCACCCACTCAAACCCTAGCCGCCACCTTCTACCCCTCTCAAACTCTAGTCGCCACCATCCCAAACCTAGCCACCACCTTCCCAAACCCTAGCCATCACCTTTTACCCCTCTCAAACCCTAGCCGCCACCCACCACGATCAAATCCTAACCCTCCACCCTCAGCCGACAACCCTAGTCGGCAAGCATATGTATTCTTTTACATCTTTTTGATGAATATATACTAGTCTTTTGTGCATGCAATGCATATATGACGTAGGATCTTGATGGGTGCTGAAGTGGAACATGTGGGTGTTTTTTTTGGATACGAGGGAAACCTTGGGGTTTGATGGTAGTGGGTGGAGGCTAGGGTTTGAGAGGGGTAGAAGATGGTGGCTAGGGTTTGGAAGGGTGGTGACTAGGGTTTGAGAGGGGTAGAAGGGGGCGGCTAGGGTTTGAGTGGGTGGCGGTTAGGGTTTAGAAAATTGGAGAGAGGAGAGAGGGTGGCTCTGATACCATGTTAGTGTGAAACCCTCAGGAGCTCTTATTAGCTCTAGTAGATGTTATTTATAGTGTTTAGGGATACAAAAGAATTTGTCCCTAACAAATGTGGGACTAGACATCAAAGGAGTAAAACAACCCTCTCAACATATAGTACTTACATAGAAATTTTGTCGAGGCAATTATGTCCGTCAGTCTCCTACGGGCGTGTGAAGGATGAGTACCAGAGATGACTGACGTCTTTCAGCTAACAAAGAGGCATAGGAAGGGCTAAAATTTAGCATGCACTGTATAGAAATGAAGTTTGAGAAAGCAATAGCATATCAAACTGTGAAAAAGGCCCTCAGTTTGTATTTGAAATAAAAGTTTAAGCATAATTATATTATGTTCACTTTGAAAATTTACCTTTAGCAGTAAAAAACAAGGCTTCAAGCTTCATACCATTTTTCTTAGGGTTAATTGCAGATAGATCCCCTATACTATCGCCCATTGCGGATAGTTGCTTGTAATTCTATTAGTGCAGATAGACCTCCTAAGTGAACTTTTTGGGCTCTTTTACCCTCAGAAAGAAGAAATCGTTTTTTGACAAATGGACATCCTGAGGGTAAAAATTCACTCAGGCTATTGCAACAATAGAACTACAGAGGGTCTATTGCAACAATAGAACTACAAGTGGTCTATCCGCTAGTGGGATATAATACAGGGGTCCTTCTGCAATAATCCTTTTTTCTAAAGTAGGTGAAAATGTACTCATTCTGGCCTAAGTGTTGTGTATCCAAAGAATTATCTTTTTGACCTATTTGGTTTCTAAGATTAGCATGACAAGTACAAAATGACTTAATTTCAGCATTTTTTAAGAAAAATGAAAAAGAAACAATTATCATTTATCTAGTTACAACTGCCTTTGTTCATTTCCTGTAGAGTAATTATTACAAATTACATATACGAATTTGCTTATCTGTTTGCATTGTTCCTCCAGTGATTTGAAAACTTATTACAAGTGAGATGGAGCCACTCACATTCGTTTCGTGTACTATCGAGTCAAAAACTAGCATTCAGGAAATAACGCATTAAAGGAAAGTGTAACGGATAGTCCACGTGAATATGCAGGAACCAAACTTCCATGTCAGTTACAACCTATTTGTTTTTTCACACTAAATTAGACCTAATGTAAACTTGTAACGTACATTCAACGGAAAATGACATGAATCAGTTCCTCCTGTCATCATGAAGAGGGCCAAATTGTGTGAAGGCTTTGTTTGACGTCACAATCCTTTCCTTATATAAGCACCTCCTTAGACACTCCTGAACACTCGTATTGGCAACAAAAGCTTAAGAGTTTATTCTTTGAGCACAGCATGTTAGTATGTGAAATATCCTAATTGGTTTTAGTATGTGAAATAGCCAAATTAGACCTAGTTGTTTTTTATTTTTTGATCTCTATCTTCATTGTTGTATGTGAAATAGCCTGCTCTTTTGGTGCAGAGACATCCGATTCTTGTTTAAGTTCCTCACGAAAAGGATCAAGATTCATGAAAAAATTCTTTCCTTTATCTTGATGTAGTCACTTGGCGTTGCTATATCAGCATCGAAAGTTTAGAATAGAAAAAATAAAAAAAATCAATGAAGTGGAATTCTATGATCTGATTTCCTCATCCAATTATAGAGAATCGGTATGTGCGTTGGAGGAGAAATATGGTAAACGCGGTGAATCAATTACAAGAAATGGGAGACAGTGAACATCCCGATCCAAGTGAAGTATGAGTATCCCGAAATCTCCAGTGTCCATCCTCGACTTGTTGGCAATTAGGATACTGCATCAGTCCTTTTACATTGAAATCTGAGCCAATACAATCTCAAAAAAAAAAAAAAAAAACGTAAGAAGAATGTATGCATAAAGGTAACCTGGTCAACATAAATATTTCAACTCTGAAATGGCGTTGCTGACAAGTTGCGGATGGACAATGGAGATTTTGGAATGTTCATTTGGGGATGCGGTGCTACAGATTATACAGGGACACGATGATGATTTCAACTCAGAAATGGTAACTGCATCTTTATAGTCTGATATCAAAGTTTGATATTGATTAATGCCATCAAATTTTATTATACAAATTAACTAATTGGTTAGTCAGAGTTTCATCTTTTTTTTTACTTATAAGTAGAAAAAGTTGGAATTTACCAACTTATTCTTTTGGCACTTATAAGTAGGTTTACTTATTGTTGTTAAAAGATTACTTTGTCCTTTAACAAAATAAGTAAAATAAGTAATAAATAACTTATAAAGATTTAGAAAATAAGTATTAGCCAAACCTAGCCTTAGATAGAGCCTTAAAACACCTCATGTTAGGTAATCCATAGGGAATATGAATTAGGATTGCTGGGCCATTAAGATACTCTCCCATTTCTCAGAAGTTGATCTCACAGACACTGAGTCTATTCCTCCACCAGTGCACATATAGATTTTCTTTTTGTGATTGGAGGAGGAAATCAAATAGTAGAATTGCATCTCATCAATTCTTTCTATTTTTAACTATAGATGCTGGCACAGCCATGCCAAGTGACTACAAAGGGAGAAAGTAAATAAGTACCATGAATCTTGATTTTCTTAATTTCCAAATAAGCTCCTTTTGTGAAAGAACGTCAAACAAGTATCAGAAGTCTCTGCACCAAAACAACATCCTCTATCACATACAACAACGAAAAGGATAAGAAAATAAAAACTAATTGCATATATTAACATCTACTAAAGTAAGATTTTGTTGGGAATATGAGTGTTCAGGCGTTTCTAAGGAAGTGTTTATATAGGGAAAGAAATGCAATGTCAAACAATGTGTTCATCCCATTTGGCCCTCTCCATCATGATAGTAGGAGTTGATTCTTGTCATTCTCCATTGAATATAGGTTATGAGTTTAAGTTAGGTTTAAAAGTATAAACGAACAAGTAGTTTGTAACTATTATGTATTCGTCACAAGTGCCCATGGAACAAAAACTGAACATGATAAAGGACAAATGGTGGGACTTTAGTCCCATATTGGGAAAAAAAAAGAAGACTCATGATGATAAGTGTCTTAAGTGTGAAGCAACAAATTTTTGTTGGCACTGGAGGCCCTAGGTGTGCAAAATTTACAAAAAGTATATAAGATCAAGGTAATAGCTATTATGCAAACTACCACTAAAACAATTAGCAGTGGAGGGGTGTTATTGAGATACAAGATGAGACATGACAATTTTTTTTGTCTCCGAATATCTTTTAGATGTCTAAATTTCACTTCAAAGACAAACTAAAATGTTATGCTTCTTGTTTCTACACTTTTATTCAAATGCCATTAAATTTCATATTTTGGATATTAGCTATTACTTTCTGTTGCAATTCTAGTATGCAATGTTGAGATTCAAAATATCATTTGTATCCGTTGTGTACATTACCAACTTGTGCTTCCGAATATTACTGACAACTGAAATAGTAATTCTCTGAATTTTTAGCACTTATGTACTAACTTTGGTATTGTGTTTGAAATAAATGTTAAGCATAATTATAGTATGTTTCCTTTGTAAATTTAACCATAGTAGTAGGCTTCAAGCCAAACTTTACCACTTTTTCAAAGTAGGTGCAAATTTATCTCATTGTGGTCCAACTATTATGTGTCACAAGGACCATCTTCCTTACCTTTTTCCCATAAGATTAGCATAAAAGGTACAAATCTGACTTGATTCAGCATTTTACAGAAAAATGACCAGTTATCTCGCTTCAATCGCCTTTGCTCATTGCTCTTAGTCATTACAAATTATATATAAGAAGTAACAAGAAAGAGCTATTCACGCTTGTCTTATGTACTAACGAGTCAAAAGTAGTACAGAGGGAACAACACGTTAAGGTAATTGTAACGGCAGTCCACGGAAGAGTAAGGGACCAGCTTCCATGTTAGTTACAAATTATTTGTTTGTTTACTCAAGTGTAAACCTATTTTAAACTTATAAAGTATATTCAACGGAAAACGACAGGAATCAGCCCTTCTGTCATAATGAAGAGGATCAAATGGCGTGAATGTTTGGTTTGACATTGCAATCTTTTCCCTATATAAACACCTCCTTAGACACTTCTTAAAGCTCATATTTGCAACACAAACTTAAGAGCTTTTTCATTATGTGCTTTAGTAGGATGTGAGTGTATGCAATTAGTTTGATTTGATGCAGAAACTTCCAATGCTTATTTGATATTCCTTCACAAAGGGAGTTCATTTGGAAATTAAGCAAATAAGAATTCATGGAGTACTTCTTTCCTTTCGCTCGATGTAGTCACTTAGCTTGGCAACATCAGCATCCAGAGTGAAGAATAGAAAGAATAGAAGAGATGGAGTAGTATTATTTCATTTCCTCCTCCAATGATGAAGGAAATTGATGTGTGTTGGTATTTAAAGCTTAAACTAAGAGCTGACTCATGTGTGGGACATGGGAAGTCTAAGGAGGGTTGTTAGATGTATCTCCTCTTCTTGTTTTATGAGAAACGGGAGAGTATCTTCCTTGTTTTCCATGCTTTTCATCTATTTTTGGTCTATAGATGGTACAAAAGGTTGCCATGGTGATTGAGTTCTGCTACTGGTAATCACATTTAACCATCTGAATCTCTTGTAAAATTGAGTCTTCTTGCTTCGTTATTGGAAACATTGCCATCATGGGTATGATGGAGTTAACCCTTAGATAATAACTAAGCCATGCTAATATGTTTGTTCATAGGGGATGGTAGCGTATTTTTGAATTGAGGGGGAGACATCAGGAGAACTCATATGTACTTTCTACTGTACAGATCTGGAAAATGTACAGCACAAGTTACCCTCTACTCTTGTATAGAGGTTTCATCTATTTACAGTATGAAATGAATCTTTATTATACTTGTTGAAGGCATTAGTATGCACAGACACTGCATCTTAAAATCATTACTATTTACAGATGATGAGTTTGTATTTCTGTATGAACTTATATTTGTCAATTGCTATCTATCTTGAAAGGCTCCTTTTGTGGCCATTTTATTGATTGAACTTGGCAGCTGGATCTGTTAAATAAATTCATACGATTTCATGTTGTAATTTCTATTTGCATGCTTGTGTTAGAGAGGAAGAAGTTGTAATCTAATGGAGATGCTGTTAATTTGTAATCTTTTTTGTTTCTAATATATGCTTTGATAGTATTAGACTATAAAATTGTAACCCTCAATCCTCACCAAAAACTTCAGAGTATTGGTATAGTGGCAGGGACTTTAAGGACTAGTAAGCTTGCGTACCTTCTTTTACTTCTTTTGGTTAAATATATTAAGTGCGTATAACTGTATGATATTCTCACATTTTGGTCGCCAAGGCACTTGTATGTGTGTATATTTGGTGTATGCTTAGATAGGTGTTGAGAGAGTTGTTTTACACCTTTATTGTTTAGTCCCACATTGGTTAGGGACAAACACTTTTGTATCCCTAAACACTATAAATAACATCCAAGAGAGCTAATAAGAGCTCTTGAGAGTTTCACATTAACGTGGTATCAGAGCCACCCTCTCTCCAATTTTCTAAACCCTAACCGCCACCCACTCAAACCCTAGCCGCCACCTTCTACCCCTCTCAAACTCTAGTCGCCACCATCCCAAACCTAGCCACCACCTTCCCAAACCCTAGCCACCTTCTACCCCTCTCAAACCCTAGCCGCCACCCACCACGATCAAATCCTAACCCTCCACCCTCAGCCGACAACCCTAGTCGGCAAGCATATGTATTCTTTTACATCTTTTTGATGAATATATACTAGTCTTTTGTGCATGCAATGCATATATGACGTAGGATCTTGATGGGTGCTGAAGTGGAACATGTGGGTGTTTTTTTTGGATACGAGGGAAACCTTGGGGTTTGATGGTAGTGGGTGGAGGCTAGGGTTTGAGAGGGGTAGAAGATGGTGGCTAGGGTTTGGAAGGGTGGTGACTAGGGTTTGAGAGGGGTAGAAGGGGGCGGCTAGGGTTTGAGTGGGTGGCGGTTAGGGTTTAGAAAATTGGAGAGAGGAGAGAGGGTGGCTCTGATACCATGTTAGTGTGAAACCCTCAGGAGCTCTTATTAGCTCTAGTAGATGTTATTTATAGTGTTTAGGGATACAAAAGAATTTGTCCCTAACAAATGTGGGACTAGACATCAAAGGAGTAAAACAACCCTCTCAACATATAGTACTTACATAGAAATTTTGTCGAGGCAATTATGTCCGTCAGTCTCCTACAGGCGTGTGAAGGATGAGTACCAGAGATGACTGATGTCTTTCAGCTAACAAAGAGGCATAGGAAGGGCTAAAATTTAGCATGCACTGTATAGAAATGAAGTTTGAGAAAGCAATAGCATATCAAACTGTGAAAAAGGCCCTCAGTTTGTATTTGAAATAAAAGTTTAAGCATAATTATATTATGTTCACTTTGAAAATTTACCTTTAGCAGTAAAAACAAGGCTTCAAGCTTCATACCATTTTTCTTAGGGTTAATTGCAGATAGATCCCTATACTATCGCCCATTATGGATAGTTGCTTGTAATTCTATTAGTGCAGATAGACCTCCTAAGTGAACTTTTGGGCTCTTTTACCCTCAGAAAGAAGAAATCGCTTTTTGACAAATGGACATCCTGAGGGTAAAATTCACTCAGGCTATTGCAACAATAGAACTACAGAGGGTCTATTGCAACAATAGAACTACAAGTGGTCTATCCGCTAGTGGGATATAATACAGGGTCCTTCTGCAATAATCCTTTTTCTAAAGTAGGTGAAAATGTACTCATTCTGGCCTAAGTGTTGTGTATCCAAAGAATTATCTTTTGACCTATTTGGTTTCTAAGATTAGCATGACAAGTACAAAATGACTTAATTTCAGCATTTTTAAGAAAAATGAAAAAGAAACAATTATCATTTATCTAGTTACAACTGCCTTTGTTCATTTCCTGTAGAGTAATTATTACAAATTACATATACGAATTTGCTTATCTGTTTGCATTGTTCCTCCAGTGATTTGAAAACTTATTACAAGTGAGATGGAGCCACTCACATTCGCTTCGTACTATCGAAGTCAAAACTAGCATTCAGGAAATAACGCATTAAAGGAAAGTGTAACGGATAGTCCACGGAATATGCAGGAACCAAACTTCCATGTCAGTTACAACCTATTTGTTTTTCACACTAAATTAGACCTAATGTAAACTTGTAACGCACATTCAACGGAAAATGACATGAATCAGTTCCTCCTGTCATCATGAAGAGGGCCAAATTGTGTGAAGGCTTTGTTTGACGTCACAATCCTTTCCTTATATAAGCACCTCCTTAGACACTCCTGAACACTGTATTGGCAACAAAAGCTTAAGAGTTTATTCTTTGAGCACAGCATGTTAGTATGTGAAATATCCTAATTGGTTTTAGTATGTGAAATAGCCAAATTAGACCTAGTTGTTTTTATTTTTGATCTCTATCTTCATTGTTGTATGTGAAATAGCCTGCTCTTTTGGTGCAGAGACATCCGATTCTTGTTTAAGTTCCTCATTTAAAAGGATCAAGATTCATGAAAAAATTCTTTCCTTTATCTTGATGTAGTCACTTGGCGCTGCTATATCAGCATCGAAAGTTTAGAATAGAAAAATAAAAAATCAATGAAGTGGAATTCTATGATCTGATTTCCTCATCCAATTATAGAGAATCGGTATGTGCTGGAGGAGAAATATGGTAAACGCGTGAATCAATTACAAGAAATGGGAGACAGTGAACATCCCGATCCAAGTGAAGTATGAGTATCCCGAAATCTCCAGTGTCCATCCTCGACTTGTTGGCAATTAGGATACTGCATCAGTCCTTTTACATTGAAATCTGAGCCAATACAATCTCAAAAAAAAAAAAAAAAAGAAAACGTAAGAAGAATGTATGCATAAAGGTAACCTGGTCAACATAAATATTTCAACTCTGAAATGGCGTTGCTGACAAGTTGCGGATGGACAATGGAGATTTTGGAATGTTCATTTGGGGATGCGGTGCTACAGATTATACAGGGACACGATGATGATTTCAACTCAGAAATGGTAACTGCATCTTTATAGTCTGATATCAAAGTTTGATATTGATTAATGCCATCAAATTTTATTATACAAATTAACTAATTGGTTAGTCAGAGTTTCATCTTTTTTTTTTTATCTTTGTTTATTTCTTGCAAGTTTTCTATCCTTTCATCTAGATGTTCTTTTATCCTTTTCAGCAAAAAAGTTATTGTCCCTATGGATTACCTAACATGAGGTATAATTAAGGCTCTAATTAAGAGCTGACTCGTGTGTGGGAGACGGGTAGATCAATAAGAGTTGGAGGACTATGAAGTTCCTAAGGTAATTCCTCTTAATTTAACCTCTTACTTCTTTTTTTCCTTTTCGTGTATGTCATTTATTTTTGTTTATAGATGGTAGAAAAAAGCTTGCCTTAGTGATATTGTTGTGCACTTTGGTATCACATTTAACCATTTGAAAGGCGACGCATACTAGTCCCTTCTTCTCTAGCATACTTAAATCTCTCCTCATTTCTTTTTGTTTCAGAAATGAACATGAGATGAAGAGTGAATTCGGCATCCCCAGGCTGAATAGATTGATACTTGCTTTATGCTCGTTCATACAAGATGGTGGCATTTTCTTGAGGAGATGGAGATACCAGGGGAGCTCATGTATCTTTTACTGTTCTGTTGCTCCAGTTCATCTTCTAGGAATATTTGAAAGTGTACATGTTAACCACCAGTTACCTTCTACTCCTGTATAGGGTTTTCTTTTATTTAGAGGAGCATTTTGTTCGAAGTGATATTTGGAAGTGTAGATGTTAACCACGAAGTCACCTTCATTATGCTCGTTGCATGCATTATATGCGCAAACCCTTCTTCTTGAATTCGTTACAGCTTGTTTACAAATTATTTCTGCATGAGAGTTTTTATATATAAATGGTAATATACATGTCAATTACGAATAACTATTCTGTTTTGAAAAGCCCCTTTATGGCCACTTCAATAGTTGAACTTTACAGCTGGCTCCGTTAATAAAAATTCGGACAATTTTCTTTTTTTAATCTCTACCTCCATGCTTGTGGTAGAGAGGATAAAGTTTTTTAAGAATAATCGAGATTCTATAGATTTAATATTGTTGGTCTAATATATGCTTCGATAGGGTAGCTTACCTTTTTTTACTTCCTTTTTCTTTTTGGATAATAATGGCAGACAAATAATCCCTCCGTGTTTCAATAAAAGGAGTTTAATAAAATATAGAAAGTTCTTCTTTTACGTCTTTTGTGTTAAATTCATTAAGTGCGTATATGTATATATGGTATTCTCAAATTTTGGTCACCAAGGAACGTGAGAGAGAGAGAGAGAGAGAGAGAGAGAGAGAGAGAGAGAGAGAGAGATAGTGTGCGCATGCACACACTTGTGTTTGGTATGTGCTTTGATAGGCAAGCATACCTTTCTGGTGGCAGAGCTCCAAATGTCGCCTCCACTCAATCTCTACGGCCTTGCTGATCGAAATTATATGCAAATCAACACTATAATAAATAAATTAAGTTTGAAATTCTAGGTCCAAGCATCAGATCTGACTGTGGTCTACATCTTATTTAAATTCAGATATGAACTGAAATCAGATCTGAATGGCAACATTAAATTTTTTTTTGATCAATGAAAAAACTATATTCATTCACCAACTGAGCATTTGTAGTACATCAATATACTCAGAAGTTTGAGAAATCAAGAATACAAAGAGCTTAACAGCTCAAACTAACAAAGGATGAAAAAAATTTACAAACAATGAAACTTTAATTTTCTTGTACAATATTGTTTCTTTCAATCGTGACCTTGTATCCATAAAAATTCAGTCTACATAATCTTTTATCTTTGATCCCTGCAACTTTCTTCTCTTTGTTGTGGTTTTGCTTTCTCAATCTTATGAGGACTTTCCTGGTGAAGACCAGTAGGTCAACAACCTCCATTTCTCGCACGATTATCTGCCATCTTTTCCTTGATTACAAAATGCTGCCATATTTAGATGCCATTTGCTTATTATACATATTACTTATGGTTATACTGTGTCATATCATAGTGCTTATCTGTTCCTGTGGATTGTATCAAGAAAATTTGCAAAAATGAAAGGATTGGAGCACATTGAATCGAGTAAGAAATTTAAACATGGGAACAGAAAAGATATATGTAAAATTTGAAGGACAGGAAGCTGATTACAACTTTTATAGACAAGGCAGTTGCTCAGTTGAGCATGGCAACTCCAAGGAAATAGAGAGAAAGTTATATTTCTTTTTAATGTGCTTGTAGTGAATGTGCAGGATTTTCACTTCACATTTGCTCATAGAAACCAGGTGCAGTTTCTTTTTCTGTATTTCATTAAAATCAATTTGCTTATCACTTTTTGTATTCCTTATTTGACCTTCCAGAAACCTGAAACTGATCACTTAATTAGTTATATGCACTTTGAAGTGGCCTCCTTATTCTGAAATGCATTGCAATACTGTTGTTTTGATTCTTCAGATCATGTATATGAATCACTACACAATTTCTCTTCTATCCTACTCTGATTCAGTTGATCATACTGACATTTTTCTAGTTCAAGGATTTGTCAAGTGAAAGGATAGTTGAATATATGAGTTGGTCAATTGCAGATGGCAATTGGGTAATGGTCATGTAGGGCCTGAACTAACTATAAGATTTCACTTGCCAATTTACCTATATGCTTGAATCACCAAATTTGTATTGGCACTGGAGGGCCTAAGAGGGCAAAATTTATAAATGGGTTGCTAGAATACTATATATTGAGTAGAAAAGTACTATTTCGTTACAAAAATACATCATTTAAGCTTTTAGTTCCTGGGCCAAATAAAATGATATTATGTTTCTTGTTGGTATTCCTTCAATAGCATGTCATAAAACATCATTTTGTGATATTTGCTCTTTTTTTTTTTCAATTGTAGCACACACGATGAGAATCAAAATATCACGCGTAGTTTTTTTATGTGCATTACTAGCTCGTGTTTCCCAAGAATTATTCACAATTGAGAGGGTGGTTCTCTTGAAAATTTGTCATTTATGAAATATTTTGGTATTGTATTTGAAATTAATGTTCAGCATAATTATAGTATGTGCACTTTGAAATTTTCCCTTGAAAGCAATAAAAACAAGGTCATCAAGTCAAACTTTACATTTTCAAAAGCAGGTGGAAATGTACTCATTCTGGTGTAGGATGTTTACATCGTAAGACCATCTTTCTTGTGTATATCTTAGGATAGCATGGCAGGTACAAAAATGACTTGATTCCAATATTCTTTTTATACAAAAATAAACAAAATCACCAGTACCTTTTATCTGGTCATAAGTGGCTTTGTTTGTTAACTGTAGAAAAGTGCTTGCAAGTAATGTATAAGAATTTTCCTTATTTGTTCACATTGTTCTTTTGGTAATTTAAGAAACAAGTAAGAAGGGGATACTCAAGTTGGTTTCATGTACAATGACTAGTATACAGCAAAGAAAATGTTCAAGTGTAAAAGACAGCGCACGTGAATAGGCAAGAAACAAGTTCTATGTCAGTTACAATTTGTTTGTTTACACTAGTTTATAACGTATGTTCAATAGTTTATAACGTATGTTCAATGGAAAATGACAGGACTCAATTCCTCCTGTCATGATGAAGAGTGCCAAATGGCGTGAATACTTTGTCTGAATCAAAATCCTTTCTCTATATAAACACATCCTTAGAAACTCCTCAATGCTCATATTCGCAACAAAAGCTTACTTTAATTGGATGTTAGTATATGCAATTATTTTTATTTTCTGATCTTTATCTTCATTGTTGTATGTGATATAACTTGCTATTTTGGTGCAAAGACTGCTGATTCTTTGCAAGGGAGTTCATTAGAAGTTTAGCAAATCAAGACTCATGGAGTACTTCCTTACTTTCTCTTGATGTAGTCACTTGGCTTGTCTATATCAGCATCGAAAGTTAACAATCGAAAGGATAGATGCGATGGTGTTCAACTATCTGATTTCCTTCTTCAATTATAAAGGAAATCAATATGTGCATTGTTGGAGGTGTGCAGAGTCTGTTGGCGAGATCAATTACGAGAAATGGGAGAGTATCTGGCTTTCTCTTTTGCCCAGCCATCCAAACTCATGGTCCCTATGTATTACCTAGCACTAGGTGTGCTCCTTTGTTTCTGGGCTCAAACTAACAATGAGGGGTTGCTGGACTATGAAACTCATACCATCACACGATAATTCCTCTTAAAGTTGCACCTTTTTCCTTTTTCCCCCATGTATATCATTTATTTTTTTTTAAACTACAGATGGTAGAAAAAAGCTCCCTGTGGTGATCTAGTTGTGCTATTTGGTATCACCATTAAACATTTTAAAAGAAACATATACTTGTCTTCCTGTCTATATCATACGTAATCTCTTATAAAATTTGCTTTCAGAAATGAACATGAGATTGAAGAACGTGTCTTCTACTGTAAATCTGGAAAATGTGGTACAATACAGGTGCATCTTATTAGAAGTGATAGTAGAAAGTGGAGATATTATCCACCAGGCACATTCTTGTTTTTATAGGGGTTTTGCCTAAGTAGCATTTTACTGAAATTAAGCTTCATGTGCATTTTGAATGCATTAATTTGCACATGTATCTTCAATGCATTACCATTCACTGATGATGAGTTCTGTGTGAGATTCTACATATAAATGGCAACATATATGTTCTGTACGAGATTTTCTATATCTTATTCAGCTTTAATTTGATTTAAATCTAGTTATGACTAAAATACATCTATATGACAGACTATAAGTTTCCGGCTGCAACTTTATTTCCTTCAATTACAGCCTTGTATTTCTGAAATTCAGTCCGGATCAAGCTTATAGTTTATTTCCCTGATGCCTTGCTTCTCTTTGTCATGGTTTTGTATTCTTCATTCTCTTAGTCCATACAGTTGGTGAAACAAGCATCATTTCTACTTGCAGGTGTCTAATATAATATAACAAAATTCAGGATGAATATTGCGACAGTTGGTTAATCTCCTAACTGCAAGCTTCCAGGTTAACACCATGTTGGATACAAGTTCATTTGAAGAGTACTTTTGAGATTGTAGCTTCTGATGGTTAAATGTAACTGGATCTAAGGCTCATATAAAGAAATAATAATAATAATAATAATAAATCGACAGATGGTTAATATAACTGGTTTTAGAACTCTAATAAAACTTATCGAATTGGCCAAATATCTACTAAAGTTAAAGGTATGTACAAAACAGCTCTGATTTTAACTCAAGAAGGTACTTATCCTTTTCCTCCCCTATCTATTTATCTTGTATTTTGAAACACCCATACACGATCCTCTTCTAGAACTCAGTCTAGATATTTATGGCCACAAATATTCCAGGAATGTTCTTAATTTTACAGGTTTATCTCATGGAATGAGTCACATTGATTGTTCAATTTACATACCAAAGATTTCTATTTTTCGTGATAGCACGTTTGTTACACAAGAGTATCATACCTTTATAAACTTTTATAGTCTGTTAATTACTATTGGACACAGGTTGCGGGATTGTGTACTCCTCTAAATGCTTGTTTATCCTGGGTATCTTGTGCACTGCTACATGTAGTCCTAATTGCCCGTATGAGAAGCTATTTAGTTGTTAATGCATCTTTGTCCATAGTTGAGGCTATCCCTGGCAATATTCTTCAGGGTAAGTTTCAATAAACCCTCAATAAGTTTGGGCCTTTGGCATGTGACCCACCAAAAGTTTGAAACTCTCACTAAACCTCCAATAAGTTTGGGAATTTCAGAAAAACCTGAATACGTTTTGACTTTTTCCTTTCGCTTGACCTCCAATGACTACTTGATTATGTTCAGGTGATATTCTCTGTTTGGGAACCCAAAATACGTTGTTATGAGGGTTAAGTGAACAAAACCAAAATGTTTTTGGTGTTCTTCGAAATTCCCAAACTTATTAGGGGTTTAGTGATTTTACCCTATTCTTCACCCATGTATGACCTGTCTTGCGGTTTTATACTAGTTTTCTGCCACTCATACTTCTAACCAGACAAATCAAGTACGCATTCCTGCTTCTGACATAACATAGTTCAAAAATGAATGCTGTGACAGTAGATCTCCAAAACCATTTTATAATTCACTGTCTTCACTAATATATGTGTTGGTTTGGAGCGTGACATTCACACCCAGAACTATTTTCTTTGTCAATAGTATATGTATTATTTTTGATTATATCGTGTCATATCATATAACTCCTTATCTGTATGCAGATTGTTTTTAAGATAATTTGCAGAAATGAAGGCATTGGGAGCACATTAAAATGATGAAGCAATTTAAATGTGGGAATGGAAAAGATATTGACAATTTATAAAAGCGCAACCAAAGTGATTTTATGCATCTCATGTCTGTACATAGTTCAGATCTGAAGGGCAGGAGGCTGATTGCAAATTTTAAAAACTGAGGCAGTTATTTAGTGGAGCTTTGCAGGATGATAAAAAGGGCCTTGGAAAACAAAGATACCAGGTACCAATAATAGAGGGAACCAAATGCAAATACAAGTAGAAAAAGATGGGAAATTCAGTTTGCAGTGTGTTTCAGTATTTTACTAGAATAGTTTAGTTTTGTCTGTGTTCCTTCTTTGGCTTGAAACTGATCACTTAGTTTGTTATATGCTTTTTGAAGTAGTCTGCTTATTCTAAAATTGATTATGATCCTATTGCTTTGATTCTTCAGAGCGTGTATATCTATCACTACCAGCATCTTTCTCTTCTAATTTGTTTCTTTTCTGAAGTCGCACATATTGACATTTTCCTAGTTGAAAAATCTGTCAAGTGAAAGGATAGTTTAATATATGATGATGGGGTGTCATATAGGGCCTGAACTAAATATTTCACTTGCTTGAAGCACCAAAATTTATTTTTGTGATAGTAAATTTTTTAAACATGTTATATCATCAAGGACATCAAATAATTAGTGATGAGGAATAATACTGAGTATAAAACTAGTTTTGGTTGCTAGAGCTTTTTTAGATATGTAATCCTTTAGTTCCATGACAAAATAAATGCCTCTATATTTCTTGTTATTCCTCCTTCATTAATATGCCATAAAACATCATCTTTTTTGGGTATTTTGCTGTTCGTATTTGTTGCAATTGTACTAGAACTGTTGAGAGTCAAAATATCATGTGTATTAATTATTTGCATTAACAGCTTGTGTTTCACAGAATTATTGATATTGAGAGGGTGGTTGTCTAGAAATTTGTCATTATGAAATATTTTAAGTATTGTATTTGAAATTAATATTTAGCATTGTTCTATTATGTCCCGCTTGAAATTTACCCTTGAAAGCAGTAAATACAAGGCCTTCGAGTGGAGCATTATCATTTTCAAAAGCAGGTGCAAATGTACTTATCCTGGTGTAAAGTGTTGTGTAATTAGGAACATTTTTTGTGTCTATTTATTTTCTAGGATTGGCATGACAGGTACAAATATGACTTAATTCTAGCACTTTCTTTAGAAAAATAAACAAAATCACGATAACAATTTATCTCGTTACAAGTGCCTTGTCTTGTTAACCATAGAGTAGTTATTACAAGTAACGTACATAAAAACTTTCCTTATCTGATTGCATTGTTCTGTTGGTAATTTAAGAAGTAACAAGCAACAAGGGTTACTCACGTTTGATTCGTGTTCAATGACTAGATGCAGGAAAGGAAAGGAAACATTCAAATGTAATGACAGTACACGTGAATAGGCGAGAACAACGTCGTATGTCAGTTACAATTTGTTTTTTAGCTAATTCAAACTTATAACCTATATTCAACGGAAAACGACAGGAATCAGTTTCTTCTGTAATAATGAAGAGGGCCAAATGGCATGGACACTTTGTTTGACATCACAATCATTTCCCATATAAACACACTCTTAATAACTCATATTCACAACAAAAGCTTTCGAACTTATTCTTTGAGCAGTTTAGTAGGATATGAGTATATGCCATTAGTTTTTATTTTCTAATCTTTATCCTCATTTTTATGGAGTACTTCTTTGCTCTCCCTTGTTGTAGTCACTTGGCAAAGCTTTATCGCATCGAAAGTTAAGAATTGAAAGAATAGATGACATGGAGTTCTATTATCTGATATCCTCCTCCAATTATAAAGGAAATCAATATGTGCATTGTTGGAGGTGTGCAGAGTCTGTTGGCGAGATCAATTACGAGAAATGGGAGAGTCCCTGGCTTTCCCTTTAGCCTAGCAATTCCAATTTATGGTCCTTCAGAGTACCCACCATGAGGTATGTTTAATGCTCATTTTAAGAGCTAACTCATGTGTGGGACATGGGAAACCAATGAGGGTTGCTAGGCTATAAAACTAATGAGGTAATTCCTCTTAATGTTGCATTCTTTTTCTCTTCCATGTTTGTCTTCTATTTTTTTTTTTTTTTTGTCTATTGATGACTAAAACAGTCTTCTTGTAGTGATCTAGTTCCTATTTGCTATCACATTTAACCATTTTCAGGAAACATATACTAGTCACCCACTTCCATACTTAATTTATTGTCAATTTTTCTTTTTCAGAAACGAACATGAGATGGAGGCGGTATGTTTGTTTATACATACGAGATGCTGGCCAATTTTTAGAAGATGTTGATGATACTAGTATGTGCCTTCTACTGCAAATCTGGAAAATGTTGTACAATACATGCATCTTATTGAAAGCCATGTTAGGAAAATGTATAGGTTTTTTTGTCAGTTTGGAGTAGTATTTTGATGAAATTATGCTTCATAGTGTTTGTTAAATGCATTAGTATGCATTGACACTTATCTTGTATTCATTACTATATACAAATGACTAGTATGTATGTCTGTATGAGACTCTCTATGTATATCTGTATATATGTCAATTACAAGTTAGTATTCTATCTTGAAAAGCCCCCTTTACGGCCACTTCAATGATTGAACTTGACAGCTGACCCGAAATTTGGACAATTTTATTTCATAATCTCTATCTGCTTGCCCCTGTTTAGAGGATGAAGTCTTTACTAATGTAATTGTGATGCTACTGATTTGTAATCTTGTTGGTTACTAATATATGCTTCTATAGGCAAGGCTTTTACTAAAGTGCAGACATGTATAGCTGTATGATATTCTCATATTTATGTCACCATGGCACTTGCGTACGTGTGTGTATTTGGCATACGCTTTGATAGGCAATATCCCTTCTGGTGTCAGATCTCCAAACCTCGCCTCCACTCAATTTCTGTGGCCTTGATGATCAAAATTATGTCCAAATCTACATTAACACTAAGATTGAATAAATTGAGTTTGAAATTCTAGGTCTACTCTTCACTTATTCGGATATGAACTAGAAACAGCAATCAAACTGATAACATGCATCTCATGGCTCTAAATACTTCAGATTTGAACAGGAAACTGATTGCAACTTCTAAAAACTAGGACACTATTCAGTTGAGCATCGCACCAAATGCAGCTTGAAGGAAAAAAGAAGAGAGAAGAGAGAATTTTCTTTGTAGTGAGATGCAGGATTTTCTGCTAGTAGACGGAGGGTATAGCATGTTTCTGTTTTTTATTAGGATCTATTTGATTATTTCTTGTTGTGTTCACACTCTGAACTTCAAGAGACTTGAAATTGATCACTTAGTCCAGATGCTTTGTTGGTGTAAATGTTAGTCTAAATATTGATTTTGTTCTTTCTGATTGTGTGTCTGCATCACTACCTGAATTCTCTAGTAGCTCAAGTATTCATCAAAGAAATGCATTACCATTATGCAAATTACCATCAAGAAGTTAGTGGTGGAGGAATGCTATTGTGATATAAGAGGATACATGACAAATATTTTTTTGGTTGCTAGAATGTCTTTTAGACATCTAACTTTTTGGTTCCAAGGCCAAATAAAATGCTGCTATATTTCTTGTTAGTACTCTTTACTTTAGATTTTTTTTTTTAAACTTCATTTTTGGGGCTACAGCTGCTCTTTTTTGTAGAAATAGTAGCTTGTAGTGTTGTGATTCAAAATATCATGCGTATCATTATGTGCACTACCATTTACCAACTTCTGCATCCCAGAATTACTAACAACTGCGAGTAGTTTTCGAGATTATTTACTTTTATGTTGTATATTTAGTAGTGTACTTGAGTTATAATTTCAACATTATTACCATTTTCTGAGAGCAGGTTACAAGGAACATCTTTAATTTCTTGCCTATTTGCCTTCTAGGATTAATCATAGATACAAAAGGACTTTATTCCAGCAATTTTTTAACAAACACAAAAAATTACCAGTACTATTTTTCTTGGTACAACTGCCTTTTTTTTTGTTTCCCACAGAGTAACGGTTACAAATTACATAAGAGAGTTTTTCCTTATTTGTTCGCATTATCTGGATGGAGATTTAAGAAGTAATTAACAAGTGAGGAGCAATTCACACTTGTTTCGTGTAATAACGAGTCCAAAACTCGCATACATTGAAGAACACATTACATCTAGGTGTAACGGGCAGTCCACGTGAATAGTCAGTAAACAACTCCCGCGTCAGTTACACTAGTTTGTAGATAATTCAAACTTATAACGTATATTCGGCGAAAAACGACAGGAATCAGTTCCTCATGTAAGGATGAAGAGGGCCAAATAGCGTGAATTCTTTGTTTCACGTCGCCATCCTTTCCCTATATAAACACCTCCTTAGACAAACTCAAAAGTCGCAACAAAAGCTTGAGAGCCTTATTCTTTGAGCACTTCAGTAGGATGTGAGTATCATGAAAATAGTTTTTATTTTCTGATCTTTATCATTGTTGTTCATGAAGTACTTCTTTCCTTTGGTTTTAAAGAACAGAAAGAGTAAATGAGATGGAGTGCTACTATCTGATTTCCTCCTTCAATTATAAAGGAAATCGATATGTTCATTTGAGGAGGAATATAGCCAATGTCGGTGAGACCAATTACGAGAAATGGGGGAGTATCTCGCTCTCTCGCTCTGCGTAGCGATCCCAACTTAAGGTCCCCATGGATTACCCAACATGAGGTTTGTCTAAGGCTCTATTTAAGAGCTGACTCATGTGTGGGACATGGGGAAACTGCTAAGGGTGGCTAGGCCATGAATCAAACCTGCAGGTAAGTCCTATAAACGCTGCGTATCCTCCTAGTTTTTTTTTTTTTTCATGTTTGTCATCTGTTTTTGGCCGTGAATCAAATCTGCTGTCATTTCTTTTTTCAGGTAGAAATGTGAGACTGAAGAGAGAACTAGCCATCCACATGCTAAAATGAGTAATCCATGGTGAGGTGTAATAAGATGGTGGAGATTAAATTTTGAGTGGATGGAGATACGAGGGAGCTCATATCTATGTTCTACTGTTTTGGAAAATGTACTACTGTTTTAGGAAATGGATGACACAAGTCACGTTCTTTCTTGTAAAAGCTTTTCTTCCTTTTAGAGTACTATTTTACAGAAATTAAGCTTTAATATGAATTTTGAATGCATTAGTGTATGCACAAATACTGCATCTTCAATTCTTTGATGACTTCTGTATGAGATTTCATACATATAAATGCAAAAATATATGGCAATTACGAGTTACTATTCAAGAAAGGCCAGTCTCTCCTTGCGGTAGCAATCTGATCACTGACTAATTCGTAATAATATTAAGATGGGTAATTTGCATATATACCCTTGAATCTCAGTATTTGCAAAAGTACCATTCAAATCATCAATTTTGGAAAACTACCCTCCAAGCAATTAATCATCAACTTTGATCAGCTAATTTGTAATTGCAATATAAAAATTATCAACAAAATAATCATTTTGAGCACCAAGTTAATGATTTGTTGATTCTAGGATATTTTTCACAAAGTTGATGATTTGAGTGATAATTTTATAAATATTAAGATTTAGGGGTATTTTGTAACCCATGATTTAGGAGTATATATGCAAATAACCCTATTATGATTCTCTCAATATCGGCCTTCGAGCCATACATGTTTGATGTATGAGAAACAAAATAATAAAGAGATGAGCCGAAAATTTTCATATTTGCATGCATCTCATTTTTATTTATTTATTTATTTATTATTATTTTTTATCAGAGCGTGCATCTCATTGTTAGGTGCAGAGTATTCCTAATCATAGATCTCATTATTATTTTCAAATATAAAATTGAAATTAATGGAGCAATGTTGATGAAATACATAATAGTAATAGATTTGAATTTTGGCTAAATTTCAGAAAACCCCCGCCCCCAAACTCTTAACACTGGACGACTATCAGATAACCCCGTTTAACTTTCACACACACATACAAGCACGAAAAAAAAAACTCGAAAGTTTGGCAATTATCACAAAATCACTCTACCTTTAAGATTTTTTTAGAAAACCCCCTAAAACTAACTCCCTTTCACTTTAAGTTCTTCTCAGAAAATCCCTTGAAAAGTGTAAACCATAATTTTCACCCGCTAAAATATCCCTCTATGCAATTTTATCCGGCATATGAAAGTTGCATTTAACACTGTTAGGAGATTTTTTAATAAAATCTCAAAGTTAAAGTGAGGTTTTCTATGATCCCCCTAAAATTAAGGGGAGTTTTCCGACAGTTATGGGAATTATCTGATAATCGTCCAATTTTTGTTTTGTTTTTGTTTTGTTGTGTGTGGGGAGTTTGAGAGAGAGAGAGAGAGAGAGAGAGAGAGAGCCCAAGCAGTGACTATTTGTAAAGTAATGGGTCCGGTAGTCCATTTGCCTCTCACAAGCTGCATTTTAATTATGATAATATTGCATACACTTTGGATGTGTTTTGATCTTGAATTAAATTGGCACTATTACACTTACAATTGACACTAAAATTTAATTATTCTCATTTCTTATAAAATTACAATTTTAGCATCTTAAATACAATGGGAAGGGAATGAATGAAATATCCTCCATTTATCCAAATCTTCGTTGCCCTCACTATTTTCTTTGTATAGTAGTACATATAGATAGTATTGAGTTTAATTAGTTTTTTATTATATTAGGAATTGATTTGCAAATGTTTAAAGAATTATATAGCTAGTTTACAATGAAATTATATAAATTTTACAATATTTATAATAACTTATTTTTTAGTTATACGCTTGGATCCATTTCTAAGAGGTTCTCAAAACGGTAATTGTATTAGACTTTCAGACTAACTAGGACAATAATCTCTTGTTTTTAGTTTTTTTTTTCCAAAAAAGGAAAAAACAAAGTGCATTTGCGTATTGTCGTTTAATTCTTGATTAGCGAGTAGTGGGCAACAGACTTGACGCACTTCAATATTTCACACCTTACTGATAACCGATTTCCCAAGTGGATATTGAAATACTACATATATAAACATTAGATACAGGGGCGGAGCTGCATTGGGCCCAATGGGCCCTGGCCTCCCCTTGAAATTTCAAGAAAATTTAAATGGTAAGGTATTTTGGCAAATAGTCATTTCTTAAGAGAGGTGAAATACATACGTAACTAGCTTAATAAAACTCTTCCAATACATGATTCTGTCAATCCTTCGCATCTCCTTGCCTTTCTTCGCTCCCTTTCGCTCTTCACCATCGGTCTCGGTTCAAACAGTGAGAAGTCTTTTTCTCTTTGTTTTTGTTGTTCTTTGCCCTGGACCCTCGGCCCAAGACTCCAAGAGACCAAGAGGAGCAGAACCAGATCTTCTCTTTTCTTCATCATTGCTCGATTAGACAAGATTAGTCTAATTTTCTCTAATTTATGTGCCCCTAATTTCTTTTTATCCAGTTTGTTCTTGTCTAATTTATAGGATTAATGGCTTAATGGATTCAAGGTGCTTTTCATCTGCAACTTTAGTAATATAATTATGAAACTTGATTGCATAAATGAAATGATCCTACAAATTATTGTGCTAAAATTCAAAAATATTTCCAGTTAATGTAGATATTAGTTACTTATGAGCTGGTTGTTATTTTCTATTTTGTATTGAAATAATTTAACTAAAGATTGGCGTAGTTTTATCCTAAAGATTGAATGCAGATATTGGTCAATTATGAATGGTTGCAGTAATTCATTTACTTCATTTGATAAGGTAAAATTTATTCAATTGGACAAGTTTTATCCTAAATATTTTTCTGATTAGATCGCATAGAGCATAGTGATCAGCTCAAGAACTATATCTCTTATGTAACTAATCATTATGATTTTTCTGAAATTGAAAGTATTGGTGAACTTGCATTAAACATTGGTCGAAGAGGAGAAGAATGCTACTATAAACACTATATTATAACTAGAAATACGATTTTGAAAATATTGTTATGTAATGATGTTTTGATGCTAATCAATTATGCTAGAACATTTATATGTTATTTCGTTTAATTATTTGTTGGACCGCCTTGCCAAAATTCATGGCTCCGTTAGTGCATAGATAAGCCCATAATGTTAGTTTTGGCCTCAACAAAACTGGCCACTATCTCATAAAATTAGGAGAGAGTTGTAACAGATAGAAACCACTATCTCATAAAATCAGGAGAGAGTTGTAACAGATAGAAAATATTTGGGATTGTTGAGAAAATAACTCAACTATAGATTTCATGGACATTGAGGACAGATCTGAACTGTGGACGGTTGCAGAGTGAGCCCTTTAAATTGATGGCTAGAATCCATGAAAATATCACTGCAAAACGGGAACCCTAAAAAATCTCTCCCATCTTCTTCTCCCTCTTCAAATTTCTTCATTAGTATCAGAGTTTTCCGATCAGTTGCGGGTGGCTCTCTCTTGACTGCTTCCCGATCAACAGCGGGTTTTTTTTTCTTCACTGCAACCAAGTAGAAATTTTCGATCGGTTGAAGCACTCAGAAAATTTCTCTTCTCAATCTCAAAAGCTCGTTTTCATCTTTCCTGTGGTAACACATATAATACTTTATTGCTATTTTTTTAATACAATATAGCTGTGGTAGACACCTTTTCATTATTCTAATATATATGTCTTGTAGTTTGCTTGGTAGTAGTGCCTTTTTTATTCTTCCGCTATTGGTACTATTGCATTTTTATATTATTATATTCTTTTATGTAGTTGATAAGTTGCTCTCTGTATATTTTTTCTTAATATATTATCTTGATAGCGACCCTTCTTCTTGTTGATATTATTATATTATATGCATGTTGATTCTCTGTACGTTCTCTTTGTTCACCCATTTTTGGTTAAACAAATCAAAGTTGTAACTGGATGCTTCTGTTAATTGTTTGATTAGCTTATCAGTTTGATAGCTTTATATATAATCTCTTTCTTTATTCACTTGGCATCTGTATGCTAGTGGTTTTTCTTTAATCATATGTTAGTATCCTTTGTTTCATCTCACATATAAATTGCTTTTGCTATCTGATTATCATTCTCTGTCGAGTAACTTTGAATATTTATGGTTTCCTTTCTGTCTTTATGAGCTGTTCTTTATTTTTTTTCTCGGGAATTTTTTTTGTGCATGGTTCTTTGCCTTTGAAAAGTTTAAACTAGTTTGTTTTTGTCTTGTCAAAAGGTCCCTTTCCACCTTGCTACCTGTTTATTTTACCTTTTGTGCATGTAGAAGATATATTATGTTCTCTTAGTATGTGTTTGTCAATGTTCTATCTTGTTTTTATCACATTAGCATAATATCATTATTATAACTTGTCTCTTCTTTATATCTCTTATATATAGCTGAATAGTCCTTTATCTTATTATTATGTCTGATTATATCAATTTTTATTTGTATCAGAATATGGCTAGCAAATTGGTTGCTTCTGAGCTTTCGAAGATTGAAAGGTTCAATGGGGGCGAACTATGACATGTGGTACTGGAAAATTAAATACGGCTTGATTCATGACAATGTAGATAGTGTCCTTGAGACCATCGCCCAATTAATGAAGATGCTATTGAAATTCAAAAGAATTTGAATAGTGGCATCTTAAGGACAAGAAGGCAAAAAGCCTGATATTGATGTTCATGGAAGACGATCTTATAAAGGTTTTTGAAACCTATAAGACCGCACATGAAATGTGGAAGGCTATTAAGGATAAGTATGACACCATGTCTGAGGTGAACATATAGTTGTTATTGCATATGTATAATACATACCGGATGCAAGAAGGTGATAGTGTCATGGAGCACGTCAACAAGATGATAGTCATGGCAAAATATTTGGCATGTGCAGGTTCTAAAATTCCTGAAAAGATGCAGGTGGCAACTATTTTGAATAGTTTACCTCCATCGTTGGATATGGCTGGCACCACTCTGAGATTGAATGGGACCATCAAAAGGGTCTCGGACTTACCGGCTCAGTTAGCAATGGAACAAAACATTCTAGCCAGCAAGAAGGGCATGGATGTGAACCTTGTGCAAGTTGAAGAATCAAATGCTGTGCAACATAAAAATTCACATGGGATGCAAAAGAATCACCATATGAGACCAAACAAATGAAGCTTTAAAGGGCCCCGCTAAGCTCAAGCTTATCCCAAGAGAAAGCCCCCTGGATCCTGTCATACTTGTGAAAAGTTTGGTCACTTTAAGGAAAACTGTCCACAAGAGAAAAATAAGGGTGATAAAATACACCCAGAAAAGACAAGATCTAGCAAGAAGGAATTTATCTGTGTAGTTGAGTGCAATGCTGCAACAACTAACATAGATGGTTGATGGGTTGACTCAGGTGCCACTCGACACATTGCGAAGACTAAGGAGGGACTGGTTCACTTTAAAGAGTTGAAGAAAGAAGAATAATGTATTTACATAGGGAACAATACATATCTAGATGTAGAAGGTATTGGTTCCTACAAATTGGACCTGGGAGACAATGTCATGGTTCTCAAAGATGTGTTTTATGCACCTGGCATAAAGTACAACTTGGTGTCAGTTCCTGCTATGCTGAAGAATGGTCCGGAGATTAGGTTTTATAATAATAGGGTCTCAATCGGAAAGGATAAAAAGGTGTTTGCAATGGGTATTGGTGCCCGAACATGAATTATTTTGTCTTCCTATTGTAAAATTTGATTTGATTAATAAGAATGATGTTTTAAATTATTTCTTGTGTTTATTGTCTGATTTGATCTTTGGCACATGAGATTGGTTCATCCTGGTAATTTTAAAATGGATCAAATTATTAGAATAAATATGTTACCAACTCTGACAAGTGTGAGGATATCACCCTGTGAACATTGTTTGACCAGCAAAATGACTAGAAAGCCATTTACAAAGGGTCAAAGAGCAAAAGAGTTGTTAGAATTAATTCATTCAGATATTTATGGGCCATTAAATGTAAGGACCCACAGTAATAAGGAATATTTCATTACATTTATAGGTGACTATTCAAAATTCACTTTTGTTTATCTCTTGAATAAAAAGTCTGAGGCTTTTGAATGTTTTAAAAGATATAAAGCAGAAGTGGAAATAACTCTTGGGAGATTCATAAAAACATTAAGAACTGATAGAGGTGGTGAATTTAATTCAAAAGAATTTGACAACTACTGCATTCAATGTGGAATTAAAAGGCACACAACAATGCCTTACATGCCACAACAAAATGGTGTGGATGGAAAAAAAATAGAACATTGATGAATGCAATAAGGTGCATGTTGTCTCATTCTAGACTCTCCAAAGCTTTGTGGGGAGAAGCAGTTTTAACTGTGAATTACATTTTAAATAGAATTCTCACAAAATCAGCTTCTTTGATACCATTTGAACTTTGGTATGGATATAAACCTTCCCTAAGTCATCTAAGAAAATGGGGTTGCACAGCTTATGTCCTCATCCTAAGACATGTTAGAGACAAGTTAGATTTTCAAACTATAAAATGCACGTTCATAGGATATTCAGAAAAATCCAAAGGATATAGATTTTTCCATGAGGTGAAAGGGGTCATTGAAAGTAGAGATGCTACTTTTCTAGAAAATCTAGAGGAATGGAAACAAGTGCAAGAAGAAGCTCCTCCTCTACTTGCATTAGATGATGTTTCCAATAATGACCCGATTGATAGAGATGACTTTGATCATCCAATTATGGAAAATGAACCCGAACATCAGCAAATACCTATAGAAAATGATGTAAACAAGGATGTACAACATGGAAATCTAACCGGCAACAAAAGACCTAGAACTCAACCTGCCTAGATGGATAATTATTATTTATATTCATATGAAACATCATATTTTTTAGTGGATCATAATATCGATGATCAGATTGATCCTCTGAATTATAATGATGCAATGAATTCACATGAGTCACATTTATGGCTCGAAGTTGTGCGAGAAGAAATTGACTCCATTGAGAAAAATCAAATATGGGAATTATGTGACTTGCCAGAAAAGAGGAAGTCCATAGGGTGCAAATGAGTGTTGAAAAAGAAATATCGTGCTGATGGATCTATTGATAAATTTAAGGCCCGGTTAGTTGCTAAAGGTTTTACCCAAAAAGAGGGGGTATAGATTATCAAGAGACTTACTCTCCAATAGTAAAATTTGCATCCATAAGAATTATTTTAGTTACTGTTGCCAATCTTGATTTAAAACTTTTTTAAATGAATGTCAAGGCATTGTTCCTCAATCGAGAGTTGAAGGAAGTGATATACATGAATCAACCTGAAGGATTTCAGGTTAAAGAACAAGAAAATAAGGTATATAAATTAAAAAAGTCCTTATATGGTTTAAAACAATCATCTAGACAATGGTATCTAATATTTCATAACACTATTGTTCAATTTGGTTTCGTTGCAAACAGATTGGACAGTTGTGTGTATGTTTTGAACAGTGGGAGCAAGTTTTCTATATTATCCTTATCACTATGTTTGGATGGAGGGTAGAGAAGGGAAGGGGAAGAGAAATTTAAATTTAATATTGTTTGGGAGTTTAATTGGGAAAGTAGAGAAGGAGAAAGGGGGGAAATTTTGCTCTAAAATCTTACACCCCAATTTGGGGTGTAAAGGAGGGGAAGGGAAGGAAAGGAAAAATTTACCCTTCCTTTTCTTTTCTTAGTGAACTCCCAAACATAGCATATATGTTGATGATATAGTACTTGCTGAAAATGATATAGTAATATTGAATAAGATCAAACATGATCTTAGTAAAGAATTTGAGATGAAAGACATGGGAGAAGCATTCTATGTCCTTGGGATTCAAAACTGGATAGAAAGTCTAGAATGTTGAGTTTAAACCAAAAGAAGTATCTGCATTCAGTTCTTAAACGGTTTGGAATGTAAAATTACAATCCGGCACCAACACCGCTGGTCTTGGGGAAACGTCTGAGTAAAGAGCAATGTCCTGGAGAAGGGAAAAAATCTCTTAATGTTTTGTGCGCTCAAGCTGTGGGAAGCTTGATGTACGCAATGCTGTGTTCCAGACTAGATCTGGCATGTTCAGTGAGTTTAGTTAGCAAATACCAGAGTAATCCTAGACCGGCATATTGGGAAGCCGTTAAGAGGATTATGAAGTATATTAAGGGTACAATACGCCACAAATTAGTTTATCAAGCTGAAACGCTTGAGGTTCTTGGTTACTCTGATGCCGACTTTGAAGGGGATAAAGATGATGGAAAGTTCACTTCGGGACACTTGTTCATCTATGGTGGCGGAGCTGTTTCTTAGGGTAGCAAGAAACATGGGTGTGTAGCCAGGTACACACAAGAAGCTGAGTAATAGCTTGCAGCATGGCTACTACTCATGCAGTCTGGATTAGACGATTTTTGAATGGCCTGAATCCAAATTTGGTGAACGGACCAATAGAGATTTTTTGTGATAATAAAGCTGCTATAAGCCTAATAGACAGTGGTTCAAATAGTTCAAAAGGAAGACATATTGAGATACAATATCATTATATTCAACATATTGTGAAAAAGAAGAAATTAAGGTGACTTACATTCCTACAAGTGATATGATAGATGATCCCTTGACAAAGGGAATTTCATCGGATATGTTCATTAAACATGTATGTTTGATGGGACTTAGGAATGTGTAACTCAGGAAGTTAAAGCGACATTCATAACCCATGAATAGTGGGAGCAAGAATGGAATTTTTGTATATCTCATGAATAGTGGGAGCGTACTAGAAATATGTTTTGTTTCGGCCAAGTGGGAGATGTTAGTTTTGGCCTCAACAAAACTGGCCACTATCTCATAAAATCAGGAGAGAGTTGTAACAGATAGAAACCACTATCTCATAAAATTAGGAGAGAGTTGTAACAGATAGAAAATATCTGGGATTGTTGAGAAAATAATTCAACTACAGATTTCGTGGACATTGAGGGCGGACCTGAAGGGTGGATGGTTGCAGAGTGAGCCCTTTAAATTGATGGCTAGAAGCCATAGAAATATCACTGCAAAACGGGAACCCTAAAAAATCTCTCCCATCTTCTTCTCCCTCTTCAAATTTCTTAAATATACACATCCACACACGTTCTCAGATATAAAACTATAGAACAGAGACAAACATACGTACGCGTAGATAGACAGACATGGACAAGGTAGTTTGTGATCCAACTATTAAGCCATCAGTCCATAACATCTATGAGCAATTGCCTATACGAAGACGAAAAAATGATAGCTATATACTCCAGTTCAATGTTTGTCATCTCACGAGTGCCTTTATAGAAAGTCTACAAAGATTTAACATGGAGATGCACGCAAATGTGATATTTTCGTTCATGCCTTATAAATTGCTATGTTTCTCACACGTATAACATGTATGAAGATGGGCTTTTTTTTCTTTTTCTTTTCTAATCTGGCTTGTTCAAATAGGATTTGTACTTTAATTCTCCTACTCATTGTAACAACACACGTATCTTTCTCATTGTTGTACGGAAAAGAACAAGAAAACCGCATCTTGTATTAGTTCAGTGAAGTTTATTTTGTGAGTTGCACAAAGAAAAGAAAAGAAAAGAGAACCTAGAATTGGTTACCAACTTGAGAGCTCAGCGACAAGAATATCAAATGGTAGCTGTTAGGTTTTGGGTCATACCCGACCCGCTGATATGAGTGGTCGGGTCCGTTATGGGGTCCGACCCGATATGAGCCAGGCTGGCCTACATGCAGGGGTTTATGGTGATGAGCAACAAAAATCACATTTGCATAATTTCTAATCATGCGCTTCATTATTATATTTTAATATAAGATTGAAAATGAGAGTAATCATACTCCCTTTAAAAGCACGAGTTCGGGAAAAATTTTCCATGGTCAAAATTACTCGTCACTATTTTAAATATTTTATTTAAATCTTAATCTATCCTAATCATAATTATATCCTATCCTAATCCCACATGAACTATCTATAGCTGAACAATTTAAAAAATAATATTAATAAAATATATAAAATAACTTTACGGTATTAATTTGTTAAGGTAAAGAAATAATAATGAAGTTAACATACTATAATACATGACGTATTGCAAAAACCCTAAAAGTTTTAAAATTGCACAAAATACCGTGAAAAGTTCAAAATTATAAAAACATCCCGACGCTTCAAAACTTAAAACAACAAACATGAAATCAAGATATTAACAAAGACCTCAGAAGAATTTAAAATTTGCGTTAACATCTCAATGTCTCAAAAGTTATAGAAACACCCTCAAAAGTTCAAATTACAAAAAGCACTCTAAAATTCTAAAGTTTTAAAATTCCAAACAATAAAGATGAATTCAAGAGATTACTCGGGCATCTAAAATTTAAAATTTGCCAAAATTAACGTCAAAGTTACAAAATTGCAAAAAGACTCCTTCAAAATTTAAAAATCACAAAAAACTCTAAAATTTCAAATTTATAACCAGTACACATCAAATTTGGAAACTATTGGCAGACCGCTGAAATCTGAATTTTTCAAAAAATAACCCAAAGTTTTAATAATTTTAAAAATACCCTCAAAATTTTAGAGTTGCAAGAAATATCCCGACATTTGAAAGTTACCACGACACTTGAAACATAAAAGTTACAACTACCAAACTTAAAAGTAAAATTTTTAAAACACTTCCAAAGTTTTAAAATTACAAATCACACCCTCAAAGTTCAAAACAACAAAAAGGGCTGAAATTTCAAAACTTGGCAAAGAAAAGTGTAATTATTTGGCATTCTTTCATATATATATATATATATATATATATATATATATATATATATATATATATATATATATATATATATACTTAATTTCTAATTTAGGGTTTACTATCCATTTTTAGCATCTAAAAATAGTCTAAGTTGATCTTGGTAAACAAAAGCAATAAGAATTGATTAAAACATCCGGTTAAGGAATAAAAATTTGAAAAATATATGATAGCTTAATAATTATCGTCACTATATAAATCAAAGTAACGCATATAATTTTACTAATAAGTTGGAGCAAAGAAAATACATAAGTAACATTAATTGATAGAAGTTTAAAACCATAAAATGATAAAAGACTATAATATAATAGCTTAGCATTAATTGATTATAATTTAGAAACATTAATCTCTGATGTTAATAATATTTATAGGGTAAAAAATGTAAGGAATTATGTATGGAGAAACTATCGAATGTTCGAGATATTCTTTAAAAGAATCAAGCAATTTCCATAACAAATGGGATAGCTAACGAAAATAAATCTAAAATTTGAAAAATATTTATGAATCACTTGAATTGATATTAACGTAAGGTATATCTATCAAAGAAGCACCGATCGAGTTTCATTGAAGATTAATTTAACAACTTTATCCCAATTAAAGAAGAGTTCACCATGGAAGATACAAGAAAAATTAGTAAGTATTCATAAATTTCATACTTTGTTCTTCAAAAACTAAAGAAATTAATATTAATATTATAATCTAAGGCAAATTGGCAAGGAAAAATACAAGTATTTAGTTCAGATCTTTTGTGGAAAGTGATAGGGATAGAGCAAAGGTAATATTATTGACATAACGAAACTCTTATTGGATGCACATCGAAAAATTCATTGTAGAGAAAAGAGGTAGCTCCTAATCTTATTTAAGTAATAAATTAGGAACACATAATTTCATATATATGAAATTAATATTTATTCTCATTGAAATAGGAAAAAATCAAAGTCTACATTTCAATAAGTTTGTGTTGAACATGGGAAATATATTCAACTTCTTTGTGAAGTTAAACGAGAAGATAAAAGATTAACGAGCCCGTGAAAGATAACAACAAGAAAAAATACAACTCCAAAGATGATGTCACAATCGATGTAGATGATGAAGACACTATTCTAAAATTACCCAGAAAAGATAAAGGTGAAGAAGGATTGATCTCACCAATAAAAAATAAAATAGATGGAATAAAAGACAATATTTTCTCAATATTTTATGGAATAGTTTAATTGTTTTGTGGAAATTAGGAATCTTTAGAAGGGAGTTTCATAAACTTTTTCAGTACTTTTATATGCTTAAGTGGATGCTTTTATCATATAAAAGTATACTAGAGTTAACATTAATCTTTAGTTTATAATTTTTATAAAGTTATCAATGATTATAAACAAACTTCATATTCTCTTTTGTATCGTTTTAGCATACTTTTAATCAATCATCTTGCCTTATTGGTTTTAAATATTCACCTTCCTTGTATAACACTAATTCAATATTTTTCACTTTTGCAACACTGTACTTTCTCAAGTAAAGCTTGGTTTTATGTCAGTTCAAATAATATGAAAATTTAAATTGGCTTCAAATTATATTTGTTTGATGTCAATTCAAATATCAACATGAAAATTTAAATTGGGTGTAGCCCATTTAAATAAACATCAAGGAAAATAAATAATCGCAATGTTAAAGTTTAGAGACAAAAATGAGAAAAACTATTAAAGTGGAACCGAGGAACAAATTTTAGTTAGGAAATAAGCCAAAATACTTAATCATGGTATTTAACCACGTGCATTGCACGTGTATAAAACCTAGTATTTAAGAAGTATGGTAAGAGTATATTTGAATTTGCTTATAACCATCAGCTCATTGCTAAGTACCCGTTTGATGGGCTAGCATCTGCAGCCTACTATGAGCCCAAGCACTGACTATTTGTTAGGCAATGAGCCCGTAGCCCATTTGCGTTTCCAAGCTCCGTCTTAGCTACTATATATGGCATACGCTTTGGGTGTTTCGATATTGAATTTGATAAATTATTGAGTATATGACTTAATTATTTTTTTATTATGTCATGAATTGATTTACAAATGTATAAAAAAAATATAGCTAGTTCAGTATGAAAGGATAATTTTGTACAATATTTATAATAACTTATTATTTAGTAGTTATACACAGGAAGGATCCATCTATAAGAATTTTTGAAAACCTTACGGGTGTGTTTGCTAACTCTTTAAAATTAGGTTTGAACTGAACCTGACTCAGCTTTGAATTATTTTCTATTTGGAAAAAATAGGTTAGAATTGACCCAATTTTTTAGGCCAAATAGTGATCACTAAACCCAAAATCCTCTATCCCGACCAAATTAAAACTGATTTAAGATATAACTGGACTAGTATCAGTATTGACCAATTTTGGATGACTTACCAGATACACCCGACAGGCATCAAGATATCCTGTATTGAATTGCAATCAACATTTGGACCTACTCGAACAACATATATTCTCTATTATATTTGAGTTACACACTCAGATGATTTATCCCTTAAAAGTCTGTTGCTTTTTTTTTTTTTTGATGCCTATAAAAGTCTTTTGCTTTTATTTTATTTTATTTTAGAAAAACCAAAGTCTCTTGCTTATTTGTTTATGTTTAGTTGGAGAGTAGTGGGCTATAGAACCCGACACACTTCAGTGTTTGACACATAGTATGATCACATAGTCTGCCAATAGCTTGCCTCTCAATTAGTCCCCTAAAGTTTGATATAAGTACAAAGAATGTCATTATCTCAAAATATATGAACAAGAAAGAAACTTATCTTCCTAATCTACAAGTCTCTCTTTTCCATACTTTTGTTAAAATATAACAAGCATATTCCTCATTCTAAACTTGTTTAATTAATAGTGTTTAGAAATGAATTTTGACAATGGAACTCTCTAATCTCCAATTGAATACAGAATTAGAACTGAGGCAGGCGAGATCACATATCGAACAAATTTAATATGAGACTGTATATTTATAGTTTCATTTTCAAAAGGAAACCCAATAAAAATGATCCAAAATTTATCTAAAACACATGTTTATTAAAAAGGTGTCATTAAACCAAAGCTTGCACTTTACCCACAACTATAAACATATACTTTAAGCTCATCTAAAAAGTTTCAAAACTCAACCACCGAAGACTAAGCATTTTTATAAACTCTCTAAGCATCTACCCAACTTTATTTAGCATCGGATCAACCTCTTTTGACTAATATAGACCATATCTATGAAAACCTTAAACTATGTTTAATTAGTTTGGTTGTGCACAATGCTTGCTTGCTTATTAGTGGTTACACATAAGCTTCATTACTTTCGGTATTATGTGTAAGAACCCTATGTTCATTATATAATGCTTACATCATAAGTAATAGGTTTTTAGGTCTCAACATCCTCCTTAAAACTGGGTCTGACCCATAATGAGGATTTATTATGCTCAGATTTCGTATCTTCACTTTGATGATTTGTTTAGCTCGGGTTGGAATATTTTAGTGATAGTGACATCCTTTGTCTGTTGGTGGAGAGTTATCTTTGTATTCAAGGGAAGACTGATCTTTTCAAAGGGGAATTTTTTTTCCTATATTTGGAATGGTGGATGAAGGTTTGATATTGATTCCTACACTAAGAGATGGCTTATTATTTGGAAAATTTCAGCTCTTGTCATAACAACTTATTCATTACAATTGACGTCCTTTTATAACAACAACAAAGTATTATCTTTTTTGAAAACGTGTTTTCAATTTATCACAATTTGTCCTTGCACATATTTCATTACAGAGTTTTGCAAAAACTTCTCATTAGAAATTTCTAATAGAAGTTATGAAAATAGCCTTAAAAGTATGCCAAATAATCTTTTGAAAAATTTGCAAAATTATATGCTGAAAGTCGTCTACCTTTTCACAAAATTCTGTCAATACTAAAAGAGTGCAAATCCACTCGAAAGTTGGAAATAGAACATGTATTTATATAAATTAAACCAATGCTAATTGTACTATAAATTTAATACTATTTATATACCGCTATTAAACTGATAAGGGGCCTCCTTAGAGAAGACAACCTAAAGAGTTCCTAAGTTTTCTCCTGTTTTTCTAACGAGCTCCCAGCTTCCTTTTTGTAACAAAGAAGTCCTTAAATTTCACTCCTCTGTTCCAAGAAGTCCTCAACTTTTATTTTTTAACAACGAAGCCCTTAACTCTTACTCATCTTTTCTAAGAAGCCCCTATGTCTTCTTGTTAATTTAACGGTTGCGTTGTCAAAATAAGAAAGTTGGGGGCCTCTTAGAAGAGATGGGTCGTGTAGAACTCTAAGGGCATGTTTGTATTTCATTGGGGTAGGAGAAGTTAAGGGAATATAAGAGAGAGAAGGGAAGAGAATATAAGGGAATTATCTTCCCCTAGGTTTCACCCTCATTTGGAGGGAACAAATTCCTATTGATTCTAGGGTAATCAAAGGGAATGAGGGGGAACAATTTTACTCTTAAAAAGTTTCCAAACAGGATGAACCCCTACCTTCGCTTCTTTCCTATTCCACTCTATCCAAACAGGCCCGGGGTTTTTGTTATAAAAAAAAAGAAAGTTAAGGGCTTATTAGAAGAGACACATAAAGTATAAAGACTTTATTGTTAAAAACAGAAAAATGAGGGTTTCTTAGAATACTGATTAAAATGTAGGGGCTCATTAGACTATCTCCTCAGCCTTCTTATCTTGTAATTATGGAATAAGAAAAGGAAAAAAAATCTGCTATCTTTTATATCTAGACTAGGTGAATACAAAAATGAAACAGTACAACAATTGGACTGAGTCAACCCGTTCAAGTGCTGAATAGCTGCTATGTTAGATTTAAATCTAATTAAATCTATTTGTGGGCACATATGTTACATTAATGTGTAGTGCTATACTTAAGGCTAACCCACTAAAGCGATCAATCAATTTGGGTTAATGAGTATTTAAATAAATTATGGGCTAAATGTGCAGATACCAGGTTGTAATTATAATTTGATGAGGGGCCAAATTGTAAAAGTACAACACCTATATATATGGGGTTATGGTCCCTAATCTAGGGTTACGTTCTCTAATTCTCTTCACCCCTATCTAGAGAGAAATTCGGCTATAGAGAAACCCTCAAGATTAGAAGATCTAAAACCCGCCTGCACTTTATGGATTCGTATTCTTCCGCCTCTCTTATTATGTTTATCTCTTTGGATTAATCATGCTTATAAAGTTCAACAAGTGGTATCGAGACAAATTCGTGATTAATTCTTAGGGATTTAAGATTAAAGTTGGGTTTAAGATTAAAGTTTGTTTGCCCTTTGTCTCGGGCCAGCCGTTCTCACTCACGCATGATGTCGGCTGGCTGCACCGCCATTAATGGAGACAAGGCGCCGCATCGAAACCCTAGGGTTTCAAACCCTAGGGTGTAAGAACCAAAATCGGGCTCCAGCTCAAAACCCTAAGGGTGAAAACAAAACTTCGGTCGAACCTCGTGTTCATTATCAAAACGAACCTCGCTCGTTCATCAAGTCGAACCTCGCTCGTTCATCAAGTCGAACCTCGCTCGTTCATCAAGTCGAACCTCGCTCGTTCATCAAGTCGAACCTCGCTCGTTCATCAAGTCGAACCTCGCTCAACTTCGATTGAACCCCACGTTCATTCCTTCAAACGAACCTCGCTCGTTCATCAAGTCGAACCTCGCTCAACTTCGATTGAACCCCACGTTCATTCCTTCAAACGAACCTCGCGTTCGTTCTTTCAGTCGAACCTCGCGTTCGAACCTCAAGTCGAACTCGCGTTCGAACTCAAGTCAAACTCGCGCTTGAACTCAAACGAACCTCGTGTTCATTATCAAAACGAACCTCGCGTTCGTTCATCAAGTCGAACCTCGCGTTCAAAACTCAAGTCGAACTCCCGTTCGAACTCAAGTCAAACTCGCGTTTGAACTCAAACGAACCTCGTGTTCGTTATCAAAACGAACCTCGCGTTCGTTCATCAAGTCGAACCTCGCGTTCAAAACTCAAGTCGAACTCCCGTTCGAACTCAAGTCAAACTCACGGTTGAAATCAAAATGAACTCCGCATTCGTTCTCAACGCGAACCTCGAGTTCAATTCAGATTTGGGATTAATTGAATTTATCAAATAATCCATTTAAGTCTTTTTAGGCCTTTATGGGTCTATCTATGGTTGATTAAAATAGAGAAATCTATTTTTTTTAAGTTGGTAGTGATTCAATTATTTAATTCAAATAACATGACACTAAGGCATTAAGGTTGTCTTTTATTCTAAATGATTAATTGAAACAAGATGTTGCCAAAGTAACCTCTCTTGTATAGATTATTCATAAAGTATATTAGATGGTTGTGTGGATGTTTTCGAGTAAATATTTAATCGCCCAAAGGAAGGTTAATATTTATGTAGATCGATACACATCTCGATTATAAATGCGACAATTATAAGGTTTACATGTGGATAATGAATCAATCCAAAGATAAGTTTCATTATTTGACATGCTATTGTCGTTGTTTGATCATTGCAACAAGGTATCACTTGCAATTAATATTACTGTCCAAAGACTTAATATTAATGTTGTGCCAGATATCTTGAGATGAGATTATTGTAAATACTTAAATTTCATTGATCACTAACTACAGTTATTAATGTGAAATCTTTTATTTATTTTCAGCTAATGCATCTGCTGCATCAATTTCTGCTAACATCAACTCAATCCCCATGCTAAATGGGACTAATTTCAAGGTCTGGAAAGAGAACATTTTAATTGTTCTTGGTTGCATGGATCTAGACCTTGCATTAAGAACTGAATAACCTCAACCTCTCACTGCGGAAAGCACTCCTGATGCAAAGAAGGAGTATGAATACCCGAGCAAGACTCGTAACGGTGGGTTGACAATCCATTCGACAAACCGACACCGCATAACGCGTAAAGCGAGCTGATGAACTCATGAAGTGGGTCGCAAGGCGCATTTAATCAACGAGGCTACGTGTTATGGAATGAATCCAACAAGCAAAGCTTCAACGAGATTGATCGGGTCCAAACATCAACGATCGGATTTGAACATCGACCGATCGTCACCTAAATCGTTGACGGGATGAAACCAATCAAGTGAACCAAGCACGGACTTAGAACGACGATGACAAGATCGAATAAACGCCACGAAGAGTCCAAAACCAAACCGAAGCCAAAACGGCGCCCGCCAAACCCGACACCGCTGGTGTCCGCCATTGGCCGGACACCATTTGGTGTCCGCCAAGGCCCGACACCAATGGTGTCCGCCAAGGCCCGACACCAATGGTGTCCGGCCGTCGAAAGCCCCCTCTCCCTCTTGTTTTCCTATAAATAGTGAGGGGTGCTCATTTGGAAAAGGTTGGATTGAGGCCGGATTTTTGGAGATTGATTTTCTCGATATTCTTGAGAAAGCCCTCGCGAGATCCACGAGCCGCCGACGACAGCCCCGAAGCACCGGCGAAAGCACGTCCGATCTACAAACCGCAAGGTGTTTAACTCGGTCGGCTACGATCAGCGCCAGGATTTCTCCTAGTAGATCTCACCCGCCCGCCATCCTCTCCTTCGTGGAGGCGATCCCCGGCGATCCTCTCCTTCGTGGAGGCGATCCCCGGCGATCCTCTCCTTCGCGGAGTGTGATCCCCTCAAAAGCGCCATTTCCTTCGTGAAACGAGCCCCTTCACGCCTCAGAGTTCCGCAACCCGTGTTTCCACCGATCTCAATTGCGCGGTAGTCCACCTGACGAACAAAAGTCCCCGCACGTGCAAAGAACCCACGCAAGCCGGTGATCCCGTAAAATAGAGATCCTCGTGTTTGTTCACAAAAGGAAGAAGTTGTAATTTTGTTTTCATTGTACGCCTAAAATAAAAGGCATTTCTTTTGTTTTGAATTTTGTTGTAGGCCAACGGCCGTAAACAAGTTCAAACGAGCAATGAATAACAAGTCTACTTTTACCGCGAACAAGCCGGGCTAATTACAAGAGCCAACGGCTTCAACAAAGAAGCCGTCAGGTCGCAACCGCGATCCGTGATCCCTGATAGAAGAGGTCGAAGTTCGAAGTTCGACCAAAAGAAGTACGAGGAGTACCTCTTCCTCGCCCAGATCCAGCCCCCAAGTCCAAGATGGTCTCCGCCGCAAGGAAGACCCAATCGGCCTCGACGGGAGGCAAGAAAATCCACCACCACCGCCGCCGACCGCAGACAACGGTGGTTCCTCGGCCGCAAAGCGCCAAATTTCCGTAACCTCTATCTCCTCGAGGTGGTTCCCGCCAATGGCGCCGTGACTCTCTAAGAGAGCCCGCCGAGGCGACGCCAACGCCGGCAAAACAAACCGCCTGCAAAAGAATCAATGGATGGGGTTCGCTATGAGGCGGATCTAAGATCCGTGTTAACTCGTAGATTGAAGTTCGAGATTGTAGCCGACTCCTACAGCCGGCGACAAACGAATGGGTCCGAAGTCAAACGGAACCGCTTCTACACTTCGTGAGCGATCCGAAGCGCCGCCTCGCGACAAGCAAGGGCTTTGGTACAACAAGCCCGCGAAGTTGAAGAAGGAGGCTACCAAGAAGTCGCCAACGAAGCCGGCTAGTTTGAAGCCCAAGTCCGCCGACACTTCAAACCGTTTAACCCGCATCCAAGCCCAGCAGTTAATTTCGCCCCGCTCAAATCGTAAATTGTGAGCACTTCAACAAAGTGACGCCGGTTACCTCCCTACTGCGACCTAAACTTCCGGCTGAAGCCAACTCTCGCCACGCACCAACAAGCTTATCATTAAGGATCGCCTGGTCCGCTAAAGGAATCGCGGCACTCCCCGACAGTGGGTCGCACTCCACAAAGACAAGAAGATTCCCGCGGCTTTGCATACCGGATTGAAAGTCGGTCCGAGAGTCCTCGAAACTTCACGCCACATAAGCGGAAGTCAAGGAGAGTTACTTTCGTAGTTTTGGTCATTCTCGAAGGAGACGCCTTCGCCCGACGACGACGACGCTATACCCGAAATCGCGACCAACACACGCGCATTGCTCCGCTCACCCACCGACGAAGCCGTACTACCGCGGTAAGGGTACGAAAATCTCAAAGGATTCCCTAAATCGTCACAGTCATGTTTGTGCTCTAAGCTCATCAAGACAGTGCTCTCGGAGTGTAATTGTTGTCGAGGAACTCCAGAAAGAGTCTCGGTCTTTCAGAGACTTAGCACCAACACGCCGAGACCTAGGTCAAGGCGATTCCACAGAAGGATGGCATCCCGAGAGGATGAGCGTCGAGGTCACTAATAATATGATCGGCAAAGAACCATCGTCAAGAACTATTCCTAGCGCATCGCAACGATTAACTCGTTTGCGGTCCGGGACTATTCGACGGTCCAATTACGACAAGCTCTTGAGAGGGCTACCTTCAGAGGATGAAGTATCAGACGCTGGATCGGCAATGGCATCCGACAATACAGCTTCTAGTGATGGACACCAAAAGCGCCATGATCGCATGCATCGTGGCCAAGATGTCGGATGAAGCGTTGAATAAGCAACGGGAAAACTTCAAACTAGAGATGGAGTTGGCCATGCAGACGATGAGAGAAATGCATGACCAACAGATCCAAGCTCTAACAAAGCATCGAGGGGAATCAAGTCAACACATCGATGTTGATCAAGATGACAACACTGCATCGAGGAAGCACCGAAGATGACAACCCTCCCAACCACGGACGCTGCTGCTCATGAGAACGAAGATTAAAGACTCGAGAGCAAAATCAACTCGCTGATTTCCACCCAAGAGGTGAAGAAGACGGGTATCCCTTGCCCATACCCGAGGGGGTGGGAATCAATCCCATATCCTTCAAAGTTTAACTTAATAAACTTTACACCGTTTGATGGTAAGGGCTCCCCAACACAACACTTGATTTACTTCAAGTCGCACCTCGGGGTTATTTCTCGCAATGAGCCCTCGATGGTTCGGTCATTCGCTGGCACCCTTCGAGGAGCTGCCTTCGATTGGTACCGCCGTCTTAAACAGGGGAGCATCAACAGCTGGGACGATATGGAGTCCTTGTTCCTCTCCAACTTCTTTGATGACGATACCGAGGTATCCATTGGAACATTACTCGACGAGAAGCAGAAGAATGGAGAAACGGTGGATACCTTTGTCAAGCGATTCCGTAACAAGGCAATGAATTGCCGGGATCCAATAACAGAGGAGTTCATCCTCCAGACATGCCATAGTAATTTGTCGATAGATGTGCTTGAAGCAATGGGGACAGCACCATCTGTAACATGGAAGGACTTGAAAGTTCGTGGAGAGCAAATAAAGGTTCCTTAAAAGGAAAAAGCGTAAAGAGGTCACCGGCGACAAACACTAACAAACGTAATTTTGTGCCACGCGGCAAAGGTAAAGCGCCAAAGAAAGTCTCAGACGCTTAATCAAACCTTCGAATCGCGAACCACAACAAATAGCCGAACAATAAGTAAGCCACAAAGAATCACAACCTCAGCCAAAGAAGCTCAATCAAAACCTTCGTTCGAGATTTCCCAAAACTTACTCATTCAAAGATGAGGAAGTTCCGCATCTTCAAGTACCTTCGAGAACAATAAATCCAGCTTGCCTCCAATTGTAAACCAAGAGGAGGCAAACAAAATTTCAGATCCTAAGTATCGCTTATCACAGTATGTACATCATCCTAACGGTTCGCTACCATCTCGTGGACAAGATTCAAGCCTTGATCGATGTTGGAGTCATCACTCCAAAACCTTCTAAAGAGAAGAAGGTGGGGCTAATGCGCCTCTATAAATTTCGGATCGCCTTTGATTGGTTTCAACCGACGCCACCGTAAAAGTAGGAATGAAAATGGTGAATGAGGATCCTCACGCGACGGAGAAGGGACTCGCACTCACACACCACTGCAAACGGAGAAATCCTTTGGGTCCACCCCGACTTATTGGAAGACGATCGCTGGACCGCCTTCGCCAAAAAGAAGTCCAAGGAAAAGGCAAATTATGCCAAGCCGCTCAAAGAATTCCAGAGAAGGATGATGAAGAAGTAGCGCCTTCCAATTTTCGTGAGGACGAGCATGAAGTCTTTGCCACAAGGAGTGGGCACGAATACAACTACAAGTATCCGGAGATTCCAAACCCAATGCTAAGACATTATCCGAACCGGGTGGCCACTTAATCCTCTCACTGCGGCAGAAAGAGCAACAGCAGACGATCGCCAGAGAAAAGCAACCAAACAAAGGAGAAACAACCTCAGTCCGTGAAGCTCAATTCCGGCAACCCGATTCAATCGCCTGACAGAGGGATAGACCGAACATCAAATTCTCCGCATCAGCCGATGTTATGGCTCAGCTTGGCAAACATCCCGCCAGATAACTCTCTACGAAGGTTCGATTGTCAAAGGAAACCCGAAGCTCTACAAGAAGCTCGGCCGACTCAAGTCTTTCTCACCCGATTGAGCCAAGTCCTAAGAATCGACAAAGAATGCAACTTTATGCTAAAGACTTGCCCCGCATCACCTTTACAAAGGAGGATATGCACTCAAGAATTCCAAGCACGATAGGCCGCTATACTTCACCGTATATTGGTTCTAGCGAAGTCAACCGATCCAAGTCGATCCGTTCCACAGGAGCATCATGCCCTTGCCTCATGTATCACCTTGAATCCCCGCCAAGAAGTCAAGGCCAATCGGCACACGATTTACGGATTTAACACCGTGGGTCCCGCCCACTTGGTAAAATCCGGATTAAGTGTCAAATGGGGACTTAAAGTCCAAGTCACTTGCTACGGATTGACGCAGACTTCCTATAATTTATTGTTGGTCGACTCGATCCACAATAACGCTATAGTCCCATCCACCCTTCATCGTCTCAAGTATGTAGACACAAATAATGAGGTCAAGACGGTGGTCGCGACAAACAACCGCTTAAGGGATGGAGAATTATTTCACCGATTCTCTCCTCTACTGTAATGAGTCCAAATCAATCATCGCCCAAGGCACCATTGCCGGTGAAGAAGCCGATACCGGCCGGCTTGGTTATAGTGGTGGTTTTGTTTTAAACGACATTGTACCCCTTGTAATCAATCTTGACGATGAAGAATCGTCAGATGAACATTGTAATTGGCAAATTGCAGATGAATCAATAAATGACGATTTAGAGTATCCTTTGTCTTTAAATGATGTAATGACAGTTTATACGAAGATCCGTGAGTCGCACTCGCCAACTCTGGCCATCTTGCTTTACACAAAAGCAGCTCCGAGACTCCTTTGGGACAAAGACTCGCCATCCCACCTAAGATCGAATAGTGAAAAGACTTGGTTTACGGTAAAGGAAATGCAGTTCCAGCACCAAATCATTTCTTAGAAAACGATAAAGATGGCAATGAGCCTATCCTCCACGCATTCAGATATAGTCCAGAAACACTGGGTATCATGAAGAAGTGGGGGTACAACTTGACACAAGGAGAAGGCCTATGTTTTGGGCGAGGTCCTCGAGTCCCTCCTAAAGCTGCATATGTCCCAAGGGGAAGCCTGATAACTACTATGCATTTAGAAGGGGATTGGGGTACGAATCCTCCTCAGAAGATGAATGCTCATGGATGATTGATAATAATCCACCCGATGAGAGGGACGGACATTCGTCTGATTCTTCGGCTTGGGATTCCGACACCAGCCTCGGAGAAGCTTTCAAGGCTTTGATGTCTAATATGGCTAGGCCGATCCCGCTACTATTGAGGATGATGAAGATATGCCAACATGGGAAGACCCATGGATCCATCAACTCAAAGAGCAGCTTTGGGGATAGATTCGAGCAAAGAGAACCCCCACTAAGGACGAGGTAGTCCGTGTTAATATGGGTGATGAAGAGCATCCTAAGCTCATAAACATCAGCAATACTCTTCCCCTAAGAGAAGGAAGAGTTAATTGCCTTGATCGGGAGTATATCGATGTATTCGCTGGAGCTACGAGGATATGCCAGACTCGACTCTAATGTGGCGACACATCGCCAACATCAACGTGGATGTCAAACCCGCCAAGCAATCGCAAAGACGGTTTCACCACAAATCTTACAGCGCATCGCTGATGAAGTAAAGAAACTCATAGAATCGGATTCACCGAGGAAATTCAACATCCGGATTGGGTGGCTAATATAGTCCCTGGCCATGAAGAAGAATGGTTCGATTAGGATCCGTGTCGACTACAGAGACCTAAACGCTGCTTGCCCAAAGGATGATTTCCCTCTGCCAATCACTGACGTCATAGTTGACAATACATGTGGATTCGAGAGGATGTCCTTTATGGATGGTTTTTCGGGGTATAACCAAATCAAGATGCACCCCGATGACGCCAAACACACAGCGTTCAGAACGCCCATCGGTATATATTGCTACACGGTCATGCCGTTCGCCTCAAAATGCCGCCACATATCACGAAAGCAATGACTAAAATTTTCCAGGATCATCTACGGAAAACGGTCGAATGCTACGTCGACGACTTGGTGGTGAAAAGCCGTGACAAAGGAGATCACATTAAAGATCTTAGAACGGTATTCGAACTCATGCGAACTCATCAACTAAAGATGAACCCTGCCAAATCCTTCCTTGGGATGTCCAGTGGCAAGTTCCTCGGTTTCGTCGTCACCGACAAAGGAATCCACGTTGATCCTGACAAAGTGAAGGCAATTCAAGAGTTGCAACCTCCGAGAAATCTGAGAGAACTCGGGGTTACAAGGGCGACATGACATCCGACGGTTCATATCGAACCTATCCGGGAAGTGCCAACCGCTCTCCAAGTTGAACAAGAAGGGCGGTCGCTTATTTGGGACGACGCCGCCGAAAGCTGCTCGAGGAGATAAAATCGATCTCGCTAAACCTCCCGTTCTTGTTGCACCGCATCGGAAAACCGCTCCCGATCTACGCCAAGGCAACGGATCACTGCTAAGCTTTACTCGCGCAGACAATTTACGCTAGCCACCAACAAAGTATTACCCGAGCCGAACATTGGTCGGCGCCGAAGTCTCGATACCCAATGGTCGAAGCAAGGTTTGCATTAGTGTTCGCGATTCGTAAAATGCGACACTATTTAGTCGGACGACGATTTATGTTATTCTAACGAACCGTCCGGATATTTATGACCCACCGCCTCGATGAGTTGGCGCTAGCTTAAATGGGCCTTGCTCTTGTCCCAATACGACCGCACTTCAAACAACGTAAGTCACCAAAGGGCAAGCGATTTGCGATCTCTTGGCTGCCAACCCGACAATGGACGCAGTTGAGGTATATGATGATCTTCCGGATGAAGTCCAGGAAGTCAACACTACGTCGCACCAACAAATATGGCGGTTGTATTTTGATGGAGCTTCTCGAGCCACCAATGTGGCGAAGTACCCCTGATGTTCTAAAATCTCCGCTGGAGTCGGAGTTGTCTTGATTTCCCCGGGAAATCATGTCATGCCCCGTGCTTATTCACTCACCGCACCCTGTTCCAATAACGAGCCGTAATACAACGCGCTACTTATCGGACTTAGCTTCGCCAAAGAGCCGGGGTCAATATCTCGCCGCATGGAGATTCACAACCGATAGTTAAGGTGTTCGTGGTGACTACGGTCGAACTGATCTAATCCCCTATCGCCGATAGCCGTTGAAATGGCGCACTCATTCAAGAATTCTTCATCAATATATCCCACGCTTCCAAAACGCCATGCAGATGCACTAGCGGCGTATGGTCGTTAGCACAACCTTCGAGACCGAGCAACTAGTTACGGCCAGACTCACCAACTCTTCGCACTCATTATACGATGAGGCACAAGAAGGTAAGGGGTAGTTACCAAAGAAGTACATGCAACCCAAACCAAGTTGGAGCCCCGAGATTGGCGCTTCCTATCATTGATTACGCCTTACATGGTATTCTACCGTAAGACGGAAGGAGAGAGAGTCAATCCGCCAAGAGCTCCAAGATTCTTTTACCACGTAGACCCGTGATGTTATATCACGGGTACGATGGTCTTTACTCCGATGCCTTTCAAACAAAGAGGCGTAAGAGGTCCTTCGAAGCACACGAAGGTGAATGTGGTGCGATCACCGGTCCCAAGCTCTACGAGCGAATCAGAGAATGGGCTACTTTTGGCCCACGATGATTAATGACGCAATGAGCACGCCGAAATGCCACGCGGTCAAATTCACGCAAATTATATGCATCACTCCGAGCAGCTTGCATCCTTCGCCACATCCCGCCATTCGAGACATGGGGAATGGACGCCGAGGTCCCATTTTTCCTCCGCCGCTAAGGGAGATCGGTTTATTCTAGCGATCACCGACATTTCTCCAAGTGGGTCAAGCAATCCCGCTAAAAGAAGTAAAGGCGAGTACCGCCATTAATTTATCAAACACCATGTCATCTATCGACATGGTGTCCCAAGACGGATCGTGCATGACAACGGTCCCCAATTTATCGCAATTCCTTCATCGTTTTGCAGAAATTCAAGATACAAGATGTCTCGCCGACACTTATAATCCAAAGAAGAAATGGGTTAGCCGAGGCGCTCAACAAGACGATCATCAAGATTTTGTCGGCTTGTGAAGAATAACAAGCTAGACCGGACGATAAGCTCTGAGGAGCACTCGGGCATATCGCACAACGGCACGCACGCCAACAGAGCTACCCCGCACTCTCGGTCTACGTGTGAAGCAATTCTCCGCTGGAAATCCAGATTCGGCTACCATCCTTCCTCTTCAAGCAAGAGATAGAATACATTCTTCCTTTCCCACATTTCACTCTGAGATAGAATACATTCTTCCTTTCCCACATTCACCGAGATAAGACACATCCTTCCTCTTCAAGCAAGAGATAGAATACATTCTTCCTTTCCCACATTTCACTCTGAGATAGAATACATTCTTCCTTTCCCATATTCACCGAGATAGGACACATCCTTCCTCTTCAAGCAAGAGATAGAATACATTCTTCCTTTCCCACATTTCACTCTGAGATAGAATACATTCTTCCTTTCCCATATTCACCGAGATAAGACACATCCTTCCTCTTCAAGCAAGAGATAGAATACATTCTTCCTTTCCCACATTCACCGAGATAAGACACATCCTTCCTCTTCAAGCAAGAGATAGAATACATTCTTCCTTTCCCACATTCACCGAGATAAGACACATCCTTCCTCTTCAAGCAAGAGATAGAATACATTCTTCCTTTCCCACATTCACCGAGATAGGACACATCCTTCCTCTTCAAGCAAGAGATAGAATACATTCTTCCTTTCCCACATTCACCGAGATAAGACACATCCTTCCTCTTCAAGCAAGAGATAGAATACATTCTTCCTTTCCCATATTCACCGAGATAAGACACATCCTTCCTCTTCAAGCAAGAGATAGAATACATTCTTCCTTTCCCACATTTCACTCTGAGATAGAATACATTCTTCCTTTCCCACATTCACCGAGATAGGACACAAAACCTTCCTCTCTTGTCTTAGATTCTTGGAGTGGAGATCCCGCCTTAGTTTCACCTTTCAAGATTCTCAAAATGGAAATCCCATTTTAGTCTCTTTCACCGGAAACAGACAAAAATCCTTCCTTTCCCATATTCACCGAGATAGGACACATCCTTCCTCTTCAAGCAAGAGATAGAATACATTCTTCCTCTCTTGTCTTAGATTCTTGGAGTGGAGATCCCGCCTTAGTTTCACCTTTCAAGATTCTCAAAATGGAAATCCCATTTTAGTCTCTTTCACCGGAAACAGACAAAAATCCTTCCTTTCCAAACACTCTGAGATAGAATACATTCTTCCTTTCCCACATTCACCGAGATAGGACACAAAACCTTCCTCTCTTGTCTTAGATTCTTGGAGTGGAGATCCCGCCTTAGTTTCACCTTTCAAGATTCTCAAAATGGAAATCCCATTTTAGTCTCTTTCACCGGAAACAGACAAAAATCCTTCCTTTCCAAACACTCTGAGATAGAATACATTCTTCCTTTCCCACATTTCACTCTGAGATAGAATACATTCTTCCTTTCCCACATTCACCGAGATAAGACACATCCTTCCTCTTCAAGCAAGAGATAGAATACATTCTTCCTCTCTTGTCTTAGATTCTCTGAGTGGAGATACCACTCTTAGTTTCATCCTTCAAGATTCTCAAAATGGAAATCCCATTTTAGTCTCTTTCACCGGAAACAGACAAAAATCCTTCCTTTCCAAACACTCTGAGATAGGAGACAAGATCCTCCTTCCTCTCCATCAAGAAGAGATAGGATACAAAACCTTCCTCTCTTGTCTTAGATTCTTGGAGTGGAGATCCCGCCTTAGTTTCACCTTTCAAGATTCTCAAAATGGAAATCCCATTTTAGTCTCTTTCACCGGAAACAGACAAAAATCCTTCCTTTCCCATATTCACCGAGATAGGACACATCCTTCCTCTTCAAGCAAGAGATAGAATACATTCTTCCTTTCCCACATTCACCGAGATAGGACACATCCTTCCTCTTCAAGCAAGAGATAGAATACATTCTTCCTTTCCCACATTCACCGAGATAGGACACATCCTTCCTCTTCAAGCAAGAGATAGAATACATTCTTCCTTTCCCACATTTCACTCTGAGATAGAATACATTCTTCCTTTCCCATATTCACCGAGATAAGACACATCCTTCCTCTTCAAGCAAGAGATAGAATACATTCTTCCTCTCTTGTCTTAGATTCTTGGAGTGGAGATCCCGCTCTTAGTTTCACCTTTCAAGATTCTCAAAATGGAAATCCCATTTTAGTCTCTTTCACCGGAAACAGACAAAAATCCTTCCTTTCCAAACACTCTGAGATAGAATACATTCTTCCTTTCCCATATTCACCGAGATAGGACACAAAACCTTCCTCTCTTGTCTTAGATTCTCTGAGTGGAGATACCACTCTTAGTTTCATCCTTCAAGATTCTCAAAATGGAAATCCCATTTTAGTCTCTTTCACCGGAAACAGACAAAAATCCTTCCTTTCCAAACACTCTGAGATAGAATACATTCTTCCTTTCCCACATTTCACTCTGAGATAGGAGACAAGATCCTCCTTCCTCTCCATCGGCAGAGACAAGATCCTCCTTCCTCTCCATCAAGAAGAGATAGGATACAAAACCTTCCTCTCCACTTTCGAAATAGAATACATTCTTCCTTTCCCACATTCACCGAGATAGGACACAAAACCTTCCTCTCTTATTCGTGAGCACCGGAGATAGGACACAAAACCTTCCTCTCTTATTCGTGAGCACCGGAGATAGGACACAAAACCTTCCTCTCTTGTTCATCCTCACCCGGAGATAGGAGACAAGATCCTCCTTCCTCTCCATCAAGAAGAGATAGGATACAAAACCTTCCTCTCTTATTCGTGAGCACCGGAGATAGGACACATCCTTCCTCTTCAAGCAAGAGATAGAATACATTCTTCCTCTCTTGTCTTAGATTCTCGTGAGTGGAGATACCACTCTTAGTTTCTCATCTGAAATAGAATACATTCTTCCTTTCCCACATTCACCGAGATAGGACACATCCTTCCTCTTCGTAAGCAAGAGATAGAATACATTCTTCCTCTCTTGTCTTAGATTCTCGGAGTGGAGATACCACTCTTAGTTTCATCCTTCAAGATTCTCAAAATGGAAATCCCATTTTAGTCTCTTTCACCGGAAACAGGACAAAAATCCTTCCTTTCCAAAGATCCTGAGATAGGAGACAAGATCCTCCTTCCTCTCCATCAGTAAGAGATAGGATACAAAACCTTCCTCTCTTATTCGTGAGCACCTGGAGATAGGACACAAAACCTTCCTCTCCACTTTCGGGAAATAGAATACATTCTTCCTTTCCCACATTTCACTCGGAGATAGAATACATTCTTCCTCTCCAGAATCAAGAGATAGGATACAAAACCTTCCTCTCTTGTTCATCCTCACCCGAGATAGGAGACAAGATCCTCCTTCCTCTCCATCGGCAGAGACAAGATCCTCCTTCCTCTCCACATACCGGAAATAGAATACATTCTTCCTTTCCCACCTCAATCAATCTTAAACCGTTCAGTCTTTCTCCGATTGAAGAAGACACCGAGTTCGACTCGGGGCATTTTATCCCAAGCCTAAGAAGGATAAAGTCAACGCTTTACACACGCTGTCGGGTTTAGTCTTTCTCCGATTGAAGAAGACACCGAGTTCGACTCGGGGCATTTTATCCCAAGCCTAAGAAGGATAAAGTCAACGCTTTACACACGCTGTCGGGTAGTCTATTCCCGTAATAAAAGACGGCTTCACGATTCAACATCGTAGCATTAAGTCTAAGAGAGTTTCATTCTTTTAGCACAACGCTGTGTGTGGAACGGATTTAGATAATCCACATGCTAGCCCAACTCAAACGGTAGTTGGTAAAGGCTCATCAAACCCGCTGAAGGTCGGGGTTGGCTAATAACCCTAAAGTCAACGCTTTACACACGCTGTCGGCTTAGTCTTTCTCCCATTGAAGAAGACACCGAGTTCGACTCGGGGCATTTTATCCCAAGCCTAAGAAGGATAAAGCCAATGCCTCACACGCTGCTGTCGGCTTAGTCTTTCTCCGATTGAAGAAGACACCGAGTTCGACTCGGGGCATTTTATCCCAAGCCTAAGAAGGATAAAGTCAACGCCACGCTTGCTTAGTCTTTCTCCGATTGAAGAAGACACCGAGTTCGACTCGGGGCATTTTATCCCAAGCCTAAGAAGGATAAAGCCAATGCCTCACACGCTGTCGGGTGGTCTCTTGTCCATAAAAGAGTACCAAGTCTATGTATTCAATATCATAGCAATAAGACTAGAAGAGTTTCATTCTTTTAGCACAACGCTGTGTGTGGAACGGATTTAGATAATCCACATGCTAGCCCAACTCAAACGGTAGTTGGTAAAGGCAAATCAAACTGCTGACTACCGAGGGTTTGCCAAAATCCTATAAGTATTATGGTTAATTATTTCGACGAAATAAAAGAATCATAATAAAGCATAAAAGAGGATGGAAATATGTTTTATTGATAAAAGACTGGTTACACAAATTTTCTAAACGCCAAATTTGTGACAAAGAAATTTGTCGCTTTAATTCGATACTTTGTTGAGGAAAGCTTGCCGGTTCTCCCGGCTCGCCCCAAAGTCTCCTCGCCGCTATTAAGGGTCTTTGAGGTTTCTCGACTTCGACCACTTCCGCTTTGAAAACTCAAGCTTCTGACATAACCGCAAGAGTCTCCTCCTTGTTGGCCTTCGCCTTCAAGATGATCGACTCTCCTCGCCGCTTGAAGTTCCTGCTCGAGCTCTACTATTCTCGCTTCCAAAGAAGAACACAAGATTGAAAATGTTCCACTGAAGACGGCTTCGTGATGTTAGCCTAAAAGACGCGACCCGTCTTGCCGTGATCCGAACTTCGAGTCCAAGAAAACACGCGCATCACGCCAAGTTTCACCAGCCTCCGCCTCGCCTCTACATATGAGGAGAACTCGGCCGCTTCAAAGTCTTGCGTACTTTTGAGCTTAACCTCCGTGATGATCGAGATCATCAAGAATGGCCTTGGCCAACTCAATAACCCGCCTCAGATCGAAGTTACCCTAGGATCGAGGAATGGTCGGAACTGACGAAGAGAAAGCCTGGTACCGAGAAGTGTGTCTACCACTATGGCCAAATAGGAAAAGAACGAACGAATTTCCACCCGGATAATAAGCCGAGATGGATCGTCGTCAGACATCAAAGCTCTCACTAAGTCATGAAGAGTCGTGACAGGCCCTGCGAAAAGGAAGAAAAGGGTTAAAACCCCCCAAAACAAAATCAACATGAGTATTGGCAGCGGAGGGGTTCATACCTGTAGAACCAGCTCCTTGCCCTAATGAAACCGGCGAAACAGCAGCAGTCGGTGGCGCATCGACAGTCTCAATCGGTATCTCAACCGGCGCGTCCGACATATCAACGGTTACGGAAGCCGACTCTGGAGGAATAGCAGCCTCAATGTCACCTGGACGAGTCTCTGTTGTCAAACGGGAGACATTTTCAATCATAGACGTACTATTTAAAATTGAATAGTCCTATGATTATCATGGAGGGGAGTTTTACCTTCAAAGGAATCTGCTTCGATATCCCTAGGGATTCCTAACTCAAGCTCAGTATCGCCAGGAGGAGGAGCGTCTCGGGGTAAATCGCGCATCAAATCCTCGAACTCCTCCATCGAAAAAGCTGGCATAAGAGTGTGAAGTATAGATGAGAACTGCAGGGAAACAAATTTCATGTCTTTGCAAGTGATGTACGGGTAGAAGAATACCAATATTAGATCTAACCCGATTCTCCAATCCTCGTCCTATGTTGGCACTTCTGCCTTCCGCCCATAGCTCCGAGTACTTGCTCCACGAAGCCGGACGCGGCAAAGTCAGGGAAGGGAAAATCAAAATTGGCATCCCCATCAAATTCTCCTGCACAGGAGGAAATCGTGAGATTCATAAAAGAGCCGGATAATCAGAAGGTTATGGGTTAGCCAAACATTACCCCCATCACCGCAGAGTCTTCGCTGTCGAATCCAAGTTAATGGTCCGAGAGGCGTCGAGATCTGGACAAGTCTCTTTCGCTTAAGAGGAACTCCATTGCGGAGTTTGTCCCCATCGCAAGGGCGGACCGCATCTCTTTCCAGTATGCCTGAAAAGATAGATCAGAGTCAGACTAAGATATCATAGGAGGGGAATAATGAGAGTAAAGGAGAGAGTACCAGAGTCCTCTTCGTGAGTTGCAATCTCCTCCTGGTCATCTCCTCAAGTATCACCTAACTATGAACCTCCCCATCGCACTGCCTGATTCGCGTATGGCAACGATTCTTCTGGCTCGAAGGCCTCCTCGATGCTCCGAGTGTCACCGAGAAGCCTCCTCAACCTTCGCCATTAAGGGACTTCACAGAACGAAGTTCGCCGGGCGCCAAAAGCCAACCGCAGATAGATATGTCGACTCCAACTTGCGATCGCGCTCGGAAGGCTAAATTTAGCATCGCAGACAACCCGCTATATACTCCATAGCCACGCTCGACACCATCGATCAAACCGCCGCGGTCCGAGTTCCCTGCCGTTCCTAACGAAAGTCGGGTCAGAACCGAACCGACGCTTAAACGAGAAGGGAAGTAAGGCTCAATGTAGCACTCGCTTTCTACCGAGATAAGATAGTCGGATGTTGGTCACCAATTAAAACAACCAACGCCAAGTAAAGTCCGTTCATTTTATGCCTCTCCTCATCGATCAAGGACTCCCCGCATCGCACTGAGAACCGAGGAAAACACCGAAAAGATCCAACCCTTGTGGATTTGCACCGCCTCGCATCGCTAAAAACTTGCCATTTACATTTCTAAAGATTGATAAAAGGGACAGACGGATCTGCAAGCTTCGCACCGCCATCATATCAGTCGATGAAGGACAAACCAGCCATCAAATAGGTGTACGGCAGCTCCACCTTGACATGAGGAATCTCATCCGACGGTTTGTTTTTCCTCCGGTAAAGGCAGTGGCTATTTGACTAAGTCCCCGATGAATGTTAGCCACCATCACCGAAGAAGAGACAACTCTTCTATGAGCTAGCTTAAACGGATAGAGCACCTCTAATGGCAAAGCGCCGCTAGCTCGACACCTCATCACACATTTCTTCAACCATGATGCATGAAGCCGCTAAGAGAGTCATCGGCCGGATGCGCTTTTATCGCATGCCATAAGAAGGTCGAACTTGGTCCCCGCTGAAAACCATACTCCATACCACTCGGGTATAAGACTTAGCCGACTTTTCAATCACCATTAATCTCCGAGGTAGAAGGAGCCAATTCACAAATCTGCCATCGTAATCATCCTCCGTGATGCTTGAACAAATAATTGGCAAATTGCTTCCACTTATAATTGACTTCCTTGCCGACGGCTTCTATCTCGCTTAGAGCAATGTGATAATGGCACGCGAGATCCCACGAGTGTCATAACGGTCGCAGTAGCCTTCACGATCCAATTCTACCGTAAGGGAAATATTCCCGATAGAGCATTCTTCCCATAGGCAAACCCGACCCGATGCATCTCGCAAAGCCAATCCAAGTTCGCCATGCCCGTTGAGAATGTATTCAATCAGATCATAGAGTCCGATAAAGCCAAGAAGTGGTTGGTACCGATCGGAGCCCATACATGGTGGCACTAACGGCGATATAAACCACAGTGCACGGGTCCTCACCCCATCGGCCAAGAACGTGACTAGTCGACGAGTCCACCAAAGCTTATCCGCGAATGAACCCACCAAGAATCTATGACCGATGCCGCGATCTCCGGCCCCAATAGGGCAAGGCGGTTCTTCAAAGTCCGACTAATGACGAAATGCTCGCCACGCAGGCGGAGAATCCACCCCAATATACCGTGGTGCACCGATAACTCGACCTCCAGTGAACCAGAACCGACCGATGGGTGATAAACCCACAATGAATGCCGCCACGCCTCGCCGTGCCACGACATTTTCCGGCGACCGATGACGAAGCTCGGCCAAACAACGATGCCGAGGAATCCAAGGGAGATATAAGAATCCACCATCATCCTTGTGCCCATTGCTCACTCAATGAAAGTCGATCCGTCCTCGGCAGAGTCACCAAATAAATAGTCCGCCTTGCCCAAAGGTTGAGAAGAACCGCATCTTCTCGGTGGTGCCGGCCCATCACACCTCAACACACGAGGACTTCCCCAAGTACCAACCGGGTCACCTCGGCGATCCGGCCTAAACCGGGCAAATAAGAATAGTGGGGTCATCGAGGAGGAGAATTGGTCACCACGACGTCCGGCCAACCGCATAAGGAAGCGCACTGCAGGGATACTCAACCGAAAAATGAAATCGAATGAGTCAACCCGCCAGATATATATATAAGACGTTGAATTCATCTCACGAATTGAGATAGAGTCACGCTTTATATAGGACCGATCCCCGAACACACTACGGATGGATTCAGTAATGCACCCCATCACATAAAATGACGACGTATTCTATCCATCTGAGCGTAGTGCGCCCCGAAATCGCTCCCCATCATCCGTCGAAATATAAGCGCCGATCCTCACGAAGGAGGAATCAAGGCCGGTGAGCCGCCAGCCCCACGAAGGAGAAATCGAGGCTATATAGGCTGCTCCCACAAAAGGAGGAATCAAGGTCGGCGAAGCCGATTCTCACGAAGGAGAAATCGAGGCTATATAGGCCGCTCCCCACGAGGGAGGAATCAAGGCCATGCAATTTATAAATGTGGGTTGTGAATGAGCAGTTTAACACGAAGATCTCACCGGCAAACGATGGTGGTACGTCGTCACGAGACGGAGTAGACGGGCGCTTCTGAGCGCTGCGGATCTTCCGACGACATCGAAAACCGCAAAAGAAAACAAATAGGGTCAAATATGCAAAAAAATCAACAAAAAATCGAAGAAGACCACTACCAATACCGGCGGTAAAACCATGCACCGACGGGTTAACCCGCCGGCCAAGGCCAGCCGCTCCAGCGCAATTACGCTTCAAGCGCTTCAGTTCGCCCAGCGTACTGGTGGCGCCTGTGTCAGCTTCAGTTCACTCAGCAAATTGCAGCGCTTCGTGCCGCGCCTAAAGTCAAGCTCAGCGCCGCCACCGGCGCCGTCCGATCGCCGCCATCCGGTCGCGTTGACATCGCCTTCCGCTTTGTTGCACACCTGTTCATGCACAAAACAAAACAAAGAGAGAAGAGAAAGAAAGAAGAAAACAAGAAAAAGACGTCATGACACTCGCATACATACCTCGTTGATCAAGGAGATGAGACGGCGAGAGACGACGAAAACAAGAGAGAGAGAGCATGTGGGGCCGCCTAGGTCAAGAATAGAGGGGTATGGGTATTTATAACAACTCCTAATGGGCCCAAACCAATTCTAATTAGGACTCTAATCAGCCCCTAATTAGGAGTCCTAATTGGAACCTTATCCGATGTCAAAATAAGTGCCAAATTAGTTCGCTGATTGGCTCCTACCATCTCCGCTATATTTGGAAAGATTCTCAAGATTTATTCTAGAATAACACCCCGTGGATTGCATCGACGCCAATCAACGCCTAATCCTACTCCAACTAGGATTATGAGTATAAACCGCTTCCTAATTTGTCGAGAAGTTCTAAGAATATTTTCACAAAAATATTCTTAGGATAACTCGATCATATGGATTGCATCGACGCCAATCAACGCCGCCTAATCCTACTCCAACTAGGATTACGAGTGTAAACCGCTTCCTAATTTGTCGAGAAGTTCTAAGAATATTTTCACAAGAAATATTCTTAGGATAACTCGATCATATGGATTGCATCGACGCCAATCAACACGTCACCAATCCTACTCCAACTAGGATTACGAGTATTAACTATTTCCTAATTTGTCGAGAAGTTCTAAGAATATTTTCACAAAAATATTCTTAGGATAACTCGACGACGAATTGCGCCGACGCCAACCAACGCTCGCCTAATCCTACTCCAACTAGGATTATGAGTATAAACCGTTTCCCAATTTAACGAAGTTCTCGAGAATATTATCACGCTCTTAAGGATAACTCGATAATCTTCAATTTCCTCCCGGCCAAATTGATCCCGACAAGGCTTATATTGGATACAAACCGCTTCTACCTTGGAAAGAACTTCCCCACCGTGCATCGCCGATTCGCATCACGAGGGCCTACCAATCGAATTGAGGACTGAACAAATCCCGTGAAGAATACCTCCCATCGTGGATGAATACACCCCAACAAGGAGTAATACAAGATGACGCCAACCGACGTCGCCGACAAGGATTCACCGATCAACGGTTCGGATCCACGTAAGATCGCGACGCCACCAACGTTGCACTCGCCGATTAAAGGCTAAAACCCATATAGTTTGAAGTTATTAACGCCAGCCGTAGTGAACAACCCACCACACGAGTCAACAACAAATGAACTCAATTAGCTACAGCTCAAATTCCAACAACGGTCAAGCAATAAATGCAAAGACAGCAACACCCCGTGTATCCTACAAAGCACTGGAGAACCTGAGAGAATTGGAGGAATCAAATACTGCAGCCAATCTCAAAAAGAAATTTATCTACCGACTTCTGGCTAAGATCTCGACAACGGCCGACAAAAATGCAAGATCGTAATACCTTCAAAGAATCCTAAAGGCACCGGAAAGACCGAAGGGGTGGAGAGATCAAACGCCAAGGTCATTCACAAGTCCCATCACCGATCGAAGGGTGAAGGGCTCATCATGTCCAAAGCATCCCAGACTCGCCAAAGAATCGAGACTGAGACGCTTTGGAGGGGGTATCTGTAGGCATAAAAAATTGCTTGTCAATACCCGAGCAAGACTCGTAACGGTGGGTTGACAATCCATTCGACAAACCGACACCGCGATAACGCCAGAAAGCGAGCCGATGAACTCATGAAGTGGGTCAACAAGGCGCATTAATCAACGAGGCTACGTGTTATGGAATGAATCCAACAAGCAAAGCTTCAACGAGATTGATCGGGTCCAAACATCAACGAGATCGGATTTGAACATCGACCGATCGCCACCTAAATCGCTGACTCGATGAAACCAATCAAGTGAACCAAGCACGGACTTAGAACCATCACTTTACAAGATCGAATAAACGCCACTAAGAGTCCAAAACCAAACCGAGAGCAAAACGGTGTCCGGCCGAAACCCGACACGCTTGGTGTTCGGCTAATGGCCGACACCAATGGTGTTCGCCAAGGCCTGACACCCTTGGTGTCCGCCGTCGAAAAGCCCCTCTCCCTCTTGTTTTCCTATAAATAGTGAGGGGGTGCTCATTTGAAAGAAGTTGGATGGAGGCCGGATTTTGGAGACCGGATTTTCTCGATATTCTTGAGAAAGCCCTCGCGAGATCCACGAGCCGCCGACGCCATTCCGCAGCACCGGCAGCACGTCCGATCTACAAACCGCGAGGTGTTAACTCGGTCGGCTACATCAGCACTGGATTTCTCCTAGTAGATCTCACCCGCCCGGCGATCCTCTCCTTCGCGGAGGCGATCCCCGGCGATCCTCTCCTTCGCGGAGGTGATCCTCAAAGCGCCGCTTCTTCGCGGAAACGAGCCCTTCACGCCTCAGAGTTCCGTAACCCGGTTTCCACCGATCTGAATTGCGTAGTCCACGGACGAACAAAAGTCCCCGACAGCAAAGAACCCACGCAAGCGGTGATCCCGTGAAAATAGAGATCCTCGTGTTTGTTCACAAAAGGAAGAAGTTGTAATTTTTGTTTTCATTGCACGCCTAAAATAAAAAGGCATTTCTTTTGTTTTGAATTTTGTTGTAGGCCAACGGTTGTAAACAAGTTCAAACGAGCAATGAATAACAAGTCTACTTTACCGAAACGTGGGAGCGCTCAAATCGCATGAGTCTAATGATCATCAAGCTGCATTCCTGAAGCCTTTAGGGGCAATGTAATCCGGGATTACTAAAGCCAAAGATTTTCTTGCCGAATTGAGAAATGTTTTGCTAAAACGATAGTAGAAACAAGCACGCTTTTAGCTCGCTTGATTTCAATGAAGTATAAGGGCAAAGAAAATATCGTGGAGTACAATATGAAAATGTCTCACATTGCTTCAAACTTAAGGCACTAAAACTCGATCTATGTGATGAGTTACTAGTGCATCCGTTCTGTTGTCTCTTCCCGCACAATTTAACCAATTTAAGGTCAATTATAACCGCAAAATGAGAAATGGACTCTAAATGAGCTCATTTCATACCGTGGTGCAAGAGGAAGACAGATTGAAGCAAGATAAGACCGAAAGTGCTCATTTGGCTTATGCCTCTAAGGATAAGGTCAAGAAAAGAAAGAATGATAATAAAGTCGCTATAGTCCAGCTTAAGAAACAACATAAGGATGATCGTGGTTATTTCTTCCGCAACAAATCGACACGAAAGAAGGATTGTACCAAATATCACCGGCGGTCAAGAAGGGTATGTTCCTTACTTTGGTCTCGTTTCGAGGTTAATTTAGTCTCGCATCGAAACACTTGGTGGTTAGATTCTACCGCTACTACTCACATAAGTGTTTCTATGCGGTTGCCTCGAGCTACCGAAAGCCAAGTGATGGTGAAAGACACATCTTTGTGGGCGATGGACAATCGGTAGATGTGGAAGCAATAGGGCACTTTAGGTTATTATTAGAACCGGTTCCTATTTGAATTTGAAAGATACTTTTGTAGTACCGCCTTCGATCGAATTTGATTTCTATTCTCTTATTGGACAAATCAGTTATTATTATTCATTTGAAAATAATCGCTAGTTTATCTTTAAATTTAAATATTGTGGGAACCGGTTTCTTAAGTACTTACGATAACCTATATATGCTTGATACAATTGCTTCTTATAATGAAATCGCATGTGGAATCACGTGGTACTAAACGAAATTAAATAAGGAAAATTCAAAGAACATTATGGCATAAGCGCTTGGGTCATATCTCAAAAGGTAGAGTTGAGCGTCTTGTGTCTGATGGCATTTTGGATTCCCTTGATTTTACAGACTTTGATATATGCATTGACTGTATCAAGGAAAAATAGACCAAAGTTAAGAGATTAGGTGCCAACAGATCTTCAGATGTCTTAGAATTGATACATACAGATATATGTGGGCCATTCCCTACGGCATCTTGAAATGGTCAATAATATTTTATATCATTCATAGACGATTACTCACGCTATGGGTACCTATATCTCATTCATGAGAAATCTGAGTCTCTGGACGTGTTCAAATCATTTAAAGCTGAAGTTAAAAACTAACTAAATAAAAAGATTAAAAACATTAGATCTGATCGTGGTGGTGAATACTACGGCAGATATGATGGTTCAGGTGAACAACGTCCAGGACCACTTGCTAGATACCTAGAGGAATACGGTATTGTCCCACAGTACACCATGCCAGGATCACCTAGCATGAATGGTGTAGCTGAAAGACGAAATAGGACTCTTAAGGATATGGTAAGAAGTATGATTGCTCATTCTTCTTTACCGAGTCACTGGGAGAAGCACTAAAGACAAGCAGCCTTACATTCTAAACAGAGTACCAAGTAAAGCGGTTGCTAAAACACCTTATGAGCTTTGGACTGGTCGAAAGCCCAGTTTAAAGCACTTACATATTTGGGGATGTCCAGCTAAGGCAAGGCCTTATAGACCAAATAAAAAGAAATTGGACTCCAAAACAAGAAGCGCCTACTTTGTTAGGTATTCTCAACGCCTAGGGGCTACAAATTTTATGATCCCACACTCGTGACTATTTTTAAGATCGAACAAAGAACATTCTTTGAGGATGTTGAGTTTGGAGGGAGAAATAAGGTTAGAGACATTGCTTTTGAGGAGGAATTGACATCAAATCCAATCCATACTGTCATTTATGACAATATTCAAGTTCCTATACCTGTTATTGTTCAAGAAATGAATCCGGAACCTCAAGAAGACAATGTTGAACAACTCCCTATTCCAGAAGAACAAACTCAACAACTTCAAGAACCAGTGCCATTAAGGAGATCTACGAGAGAAAAGAGAAATGCTATTCCGGATGATTATATTGTGTTTTTCCAAGAACATGAGGAAAATAATGGAATGATGGAAGATGATCCAATCAACTTTCATCAGGCCATGAAAAGTTCTAACTCTCAAAAGTGGATTGATGCCATGAATGAGGAGTACAAGTCTATGCAAGACAATAAGGTTTGGGAACTTGCTCCATTACCAGAAGGTGCAAAACCAATTGGTTGTAAATGGATATTTAAAATTAAGCGGGATGCAAATGGTAATGTGGAGAGGTATAAGGCACGTCTTGTAGCAAAAGGCTATACTCAAAAGGAAGGTATTGATTACACAGAGACTTTCTCTCCGCCATCGAAAGACTCTTTTAGAACAATCATGGCACTTGTTGCTCATTTCAATCTTGAGTTACATCAAATGGATGTTAAGATCGCATTTCAATGGGGACATTGATGAGATGATTTATATGGTACAACCAGAAAACTTTGTGTCAGGAGATTTAAAGAATATGGTTTGTAAATTAAGGAAATCCATTTATGGACTCAAGCAAGCTCCTCGTCAATGGTATTACAAGTTTCAACAAATAATTATCTCGCTTGGCTTTGAGATGAATATTGTTGATGACCGTATATCAAAAGTTTAGTGGGAGTAAGTATATTTTTCTCGTTCTCAGATATCGATGACATATTGTTTGCCACTAATGATATAGGCATGTTGCACGAAACCAAGAGATTTCTATCAAAGAATTTTGAGATGAAAGATCTTGGGGACGCCTCTTTTATTTTAGGAATCCAGATACATCGAGATCGTTCTCAAGGTATACTTGGATTATCACAAAAGAGCTATATCGATAAAGTACTCAAAAGGTTTGGCATGCAAGATTGCGCACTGTGACACCCCGCTGCTAAAGGAGACAAATTCAGTCTCAATCAGTGCCCTAAAAGTAACCTTGAAATTCAGGAAATGCAGAAGATTCCCTATGCTTCAGCTGTAGGGAGTCTAATGTATGCTCAGGTGTGTACGCGTCCGGATATTGCGTACATTGTTGGTATGTTAGGCAGATACTTAAGCAACCCTGGTATGGATCATTGGATAGCAGTCAAAAGGGTTATGAGGTATCTTCAGAAAATAAAAGATTATATGCTCACATACAGGAAATCAGAACAGTTGGAGGTCATTGGGTACTCTGATTCTGATTTTGCTGGATGCCAAGATAGCAGAAAGTCTACATCAGGTTACATTTATATGTTAGCTGGAGGAGCTATATCATGAAAAAGTGTCAAACAGACACTTGTAGCTTCTTCCACTATGGCAGCAGAATTTGTAGCTTGCTATGAGGCATCCAATCATGGAATATGGGTGCGAAATTTTGTCACCGGATCATGCGATTCGAAAATATTGAAAGACCACTAAAATTATTTTGTGACAATAAATCAGCAGTAATGTATTCCAATAACAACAGGAGCTCAACTAAGTCAAAACATATTGACATTAAGTTCCTAGTTGTGAAAGATAGGGTACAGAGTGGTCAGATATCCATAAAGCATATCGGGACAAACTCCATGATAGCCGATCCTCTTACTAAAGGATTACCACCCAAGGTCTTTCATGGGCACACTGCTCATATGGGTGTTGTAATATTTGAGGATATCATGTCTTAGTGGGAGTTTTTAATTTTATTGCTTTATGTGTATTTTGGACATATTTATGTTTGGTTATTTTCTGATCAGAATAAAGTATTCGGATTAAACACTCTGCTACATTATGTTTGAGGATGACCTCACTAAAGTTTAAGGTAGGACCAGTTGAAAATAGACATGCATAGATCACATTGCATGTAATTTTCATGCTGCACATCCATGATTGATCTATGTCATTTGACTGTATTAGTATATGTGACCATTGATGGGTTTAGTCACGATAAATGTGACGAAGACCGCTTTGATCCTATATTGATATAGTCAATGGACGAGATTGTTTGGAAATATCCTTATCACTGATAGCAATTTTGAGCTCATAAGGTTATACACATTTTCTAGGAAACATATGGTGCCCAAGTGGGAGATTGTTAGATTTAAATCTAATTAAATCTATTTGTGGGCATATATGTTACATTAATGTGTAGTGCTATACTTAAGGCTAACCCACTAAAGTGATCAATCAATTTGGGTTAATGGGTATTTAAATAAATTATGGGCTAAATGTGCAGATACCAGGTTGTAATTACAATTTGATGAGGGGCCAAATTGTAAAAGTACAACACCTATATATCTGGGGTTATGGTCCCTAATCTAGGGTTACGTTCTCTAATTCTCTTCACCCCCATCTAGAGAGAAATTCGGCTATAGAGAAACCTGTAGACGTGTAAAATTACCTATAAGTCCCCGAACGTAACTCGTGACAGTGAGTTGATGATTGACGGACCGTCAATGATGAGTGAACAAAGTGCAATAAGCACATCGGCGAAGCATACGAGTCAATGGGAACGGCAAAATAACGAAGAAACGACTCAACCATGAGCTGCAGGATACCCATAAAAGACTTAGCACCACATGTGTCTCACTCTCACCATGGGTGACTTGCCTATGGGAGGTTGTATATATCCTCTCTAGCTTTCTAACGTATCTTGGATCAACTCATTCCGAGAACGGACGAGAGAGTTAGAGCCGAAACAACCGAGAGGGTCCAGGCTGTTTCACACCTGCAAGACACCAATGATGTCTCACACATTTCGGCCATGATAAGGTTCGAATATGAGGAAGCTCAAAACATAACAGTTGTACCTCTCTTCACCATATTTCTAACTCATCTTGAATCACCTTATTTAGAGATCGGACGAGGGAGTTATCACCAAAACGGTGCAGAGTATCTCGGCAGGGGCTGAGACACAAAAAGTGTCTCGGCCATGGTCAAGACACCAAATGTCTTGCAGATTTTGGCTATGTGAAGATTTGAATCTGAAGAATCTCAAAACATAAAAGTTATAGATCTCCTCATTATCTTTCTAATTCATCTTGAATCATCTCATTCAGAGATCAGACGAGGAAGTTATCATCAAAATAGTCCAGAGTGTCTCGAAGTAGCCGAGACACAAAAGTGTCTCGCCATGGTCAAGACACCAAATGTCTTGCAGATTTTGGCTATGTGAAGATTTGAATCTGAAGAATCTCAAAACATAAAAGTTATAGATCTCCTCATTATCTTTCTAATTCATCTTGAATCATCTCATTCAGAGATCAGACGAGGAAGTTATCATCAAAATAGTCCAGAGTGTCTCGGAAGTAGCCGAGACACAAAAAAGTGTCTCGGCCATGGCCGAGACACCGAATGTCTCGCAGATTTTAGCCATGATGATATTTGAATCTGAAGAAACTCAAAAAATAAAAGTTGTAGCTCTCCTTATCATATTTCCAACGCATCTTGAATCATCTCATTCTGTGATTGGACAAGAGAGTTATGATCAAAACAATCAAGATAGTCGAAGCTGTCTCGGCCAAGGCCGAGACACCTCAAAGTGTCTCGCAAGGCCGAGACACCTTGAGGTGTCTCGGCTAAAACCGAGACACCTAGGTGTCTAGGAGGGTTTTGGGCCCGCTTTGACCCGTATCCGCTTTGTAAAGCTATAAATAGGAGGGAGGGGCTCATTTGTTGAGATCTGAAATTTTGGAGAAGCCGGCTCGCCAAATTGCCTTCTCACCTCAGATCCAAACTTGGGAGCGACGACCAATCTTCGACACTGATCCGGATCTCGGCAACTCTTAAGGGCTATTATCATCCTTTGTGAGATAATCCCGTGGCTATTATCCTCCTTCGTGAGATAATCCCTCAAAAGGTTCGAGATCGGATCTCGATCTACGTGATTCCTCGAGATTAAACTTTATTTTAATCTCGAGAAGAGCTTTGATTTCGCTGGTCGATCTCATTCGCCGGCTGTTATTTTCTTCGTGAGATAACCCCGCTACCGTAGGTCTCTACCGGATCGAATTGCGGTGGTCCACGGACGATTCAAGTCCGGCATAGGCAAAGAACCCATAGCGAGGATCCCGTAAAATAGAGATCCTCGTGTTTGTTCAAAAGGATAAAAGTTGTAATTTTTTGATTTTCATTGTAAGCCTTATAAAAGGCGATCTTTTTCTCAATCTCGCTGTGTTTAATCGAAGTTTGTAACGGATTCAAGCAATGACAATCATCCCGACTTTTACCGCGAACAAGCTGGCGACCACAGTGGGAGCCAACGATCTCAGATCTGAGATCGTCGTGCCGCACCGCTGATCGAGATCTTGCCTCCAAAGAAGGCCTTTTCATGGAGGAGGGCTAAGAAGACAACCCTCACCAACCGCTGTCGAGATCTCCCTCGCGATTTTATTTCGACAATCCAAAGAAGTCGGGGTTCAGATCACAACGGTCGACTTCGACGAAGAGGGCACGCCAGCATGACGCCAACGCCAAGCTCGTCAACTTGCAAAGGCATTGGAACAGGTGGATGGACTCCGCTACTATGCATACTTGGAGTCCAGGAAGCGTCGGCCGCCTCAAATCGCTTGCAATTCCTCCAAGCCATCGACAGATGAATGGGTTCTCGTCAAGAGAACTCGTTCAACCCTAAAGGAGCGCATTCAGAGGCGCCGTGCACGTGTCGTTCAAGCTCGCGCTCTTGCAAAAAGGACACAGAACTTAAACAAGAAGGAAGTGGTCAAAAAACCACAAAAATCCCGTCAAGTATGGGTGCCAAAGTCCAAAACAGCGCAAAAATCAGAGCGCAAGACGGCCGAATCCTCCTTCCAAAGCCGACACAGCCCAAGCCGCTTCGGCCCCGAGATTGGGGATCGCGTATGCACTCCCGTCAAACCGATCACTACCCAAAGGTGTCCTGTCGCATCCAAACAAACCAGAACATCTCAATGCGTGTTAGATGCGGCGTGCATAAGAGAATTCCAGTCGCGTCTAGACTGGGGGTTCATGACGAAGCTAAGGAGCCCGTTAAGACTCCACGCTCGCAAGGAGGTAGTCTTAAACGAGCGACTCCTGATGTGACCTTGGATCGTTTAAAGATGACAACAAATAAGCCCGAGAATGTCAACAAGGTTCTTCATCCCCAAAAGAAGACGTGTCCATCAAAAGACAACGTTATACTTGAGGTACCACACCAACAAGCGATGGATTGCTCCAATGAGCCGCGCCATCGCCGGGTGTGAAGAAATCCCAAAAGAGAGTGTTCAAGAAACCAACTCTCACTCTCCATACGGAGACCTATCGTGGCGATCGCCAAAATGTAGTCAGCCTGTGACCGCTTCACAAAAGGTCTCGATGTTTGAGAAACTTGCTGGCGTCGAAGCCCAAGCCAAAACGCTTCCACCGAGAAAATGCTCCTCCGTGATGATGAATTCCTTGAAGTCACCATCAACATGGTTGGCAAAGAAAAGTCGACAATTACTTCAAAAGTCTCTAACTCGACTTTTCTCCCGAAGAAAAATTGATTCGTGGATAGCTCAACGGATGTCTCACCCAACTAGAAGCCGCCGACATAGGGATTACCCGAGATCCATGAAGGACTATCCTCGAGTGATGAACTTTCGGATACTTGCTCAGAATCGCCTCGACGATACAATGTCCAAAGACGGACAAGCTCGAGGCGCTCATGGTCACCGACCGGTGACCCAAATAATTCGTGACGCCTAGCCAGCGTAAAGAGAACTTCAAGTTTGAAATGGAGATGGCTATGCAGCAGATGAGAGAGATGCATTACCAACAAATCCGAGCTCTGACGAATCATCAGGGTGAAACGAGTCATCGCAATAACGCCGACCAAGAGGAAAGTGACTCAGACAGGGACGAAGATCGCAACCCAGATAATCAAAACTCTGGGGGTGGTCCCATTGTTCCTCCTCAAAATCATCCAAAGGAAACTACGAGCGAGGATCAGATGGTGAAAGAGTTGGAGGATAAGGTCAACGCCTTGATTTCCGCTCAAGAGGTAAAGAAGACTGGGATGCCATGTCCATATCCAAGAGAGTGGGAGTCGATCCCATATCCGTCGAAGTTTAATTTGATTAACTTCATACCGTTCGACGGAAAGGGGTCCCCCACTCAGCATTTGGTCTATTTCAAATCCCACTTGGGTGTTATTTCTGGTAACGAGCCCTTGATGGTTCGGTCATTCGTTGGCACTCTTCAAGAGCCGCCGATTGGTACCGCCGCCTCGCCGTGGAGCATCAATAGTTGGGACGACATGGAAAGCTCGCTCCTCAATAATTTCTTTGACGCACGACAATCAAGTATCGACGTAACCCTTTGGACGAAGCGTAAGGATGGGGAGTTTGTTGACGCTTTGTTAAACGCCCGCAACAAGGCTATGAACCGCAGGATCCCGCCACGAGGAATTCATTCGGGCATGCCACAATAATCTTTCCATCAATGTCTTGAAGTCCTGGGGTTGTGCCATCCAAAACCCGGAAAGAGCCGAAGAGCTGGGAGCAAGTCAACGCTTCCTCAAAAGGAAAAATGCCGAAAGAGGCCAACCGATGGCTAAAGCGCCGCGAATCGCCGATGACATTCATCAACAAAGAACCTTGGGGCAACAAAGGACTCCTAAGTTGAGATTCCGTGAGGAGTATTCTTTCGATGATGATGAAGTTCCACCATCTTCAAATATCTCCTCGCTAACAACAAAATCAAGCCGCCATCTATCATGAATCGAGGAAGCTAGCAATACTGGATCCAAAGTACCGTATGCATTCACGAGGGTCCATCATCCCACCAAGGCTTGTATTACTCTAAAAATAACATCCAAGCCTTTGTTGATGCCGGCCATAACGCCAAAATAGGCCAAACAAGAATGGCAAACACTCAAACGGTATATGAGTATAAACCGCCCCTTTCCTCCGATGAGTATAAGAGGTTAACCTCCGACACTTCCTGTATACGAGTATAAACCGCCCCTTTACTCCGGCTGTGTATATGAGTATAAACTCTCTGACTCTGTGTATATGAGTATAAACCGCCTCTCCTCCGATGAGTATAAGAGGTTAAACCGCTCCTCCGATACTCCAAAAGGTATATGAGTCTAAACTATTTCCTATTTTTCGAAGTTCCCGGGAATAGTATACATATTATTCCTAAGGATAACCCGATCGTGGTGGTGAATACAATATATCCGCTATTGGACCCAGCAGCAAAAAGCTTGGGGTGGATACAAGAGGACAAGAAGTTCCCGAGAATATTGTACATAATATTCTTAAGGATTATGTGAAATCGGCTTGATGACTCCGTGATGAAAGTAGGTCATTTGAATTCGAATGTTCCCAAAGATGAAGCATGTCATATCGTCTTCAACCCACATTGGAACGATCACGGATCAATTTCACCAACCCCCATCGAGTGACTTGTACAAATCAACACCACCACCGTGATTTATACTTCCACTCCCGTTGTTTATTTGATCAAACCTTCCTACGCTAGGACCAAAGCCAAATTCCTCTCGATTCCTTCCATGAATGAGAGGTCCACTTGCAAATCAAGCGATCAAACCTTCCTACAATTAGGATCGTCTCAAAATTCCCATTTGATCAAACCTTTAGGGCCAAAACCATAATTCCCTCTCGATAAACGAAGTCCGCATTTAGATTAGGTAACCAAACCTTCCGACAGCTTAGGGTTATCCAAGTCTTTTCGATTCTCGGTGGAGATCCCACTTTTAGTTTCCTTTTTTCTCGAGATAGAATATAAAATTCTTCCTCTCCTAAGCAAGAGATAGAATATAAAATTCTTCCTCTCTTATTTTGGATTTGTTTTACCCTAAAAGAAGACTTGGAGATAGAATGTAAAATTCTTCCTCTCCTAAGCAAGAGATAGAATATAAAATTCTTCCTTTCCCACGCCAATTTTCATCTTTATGCCGGTTTAGTCTTTTTTCCGATTGAAGAAGACACCGAGTTCGACTCGGGTATTTTATCCCGGCCTAAGAAGGGATAAGTCTACTACTACGCGTCACGGTTAGTCTCTTGCCCGTAAAAGATGACAAAGTCTATGTGTTCAACATCATAGCATTAAGCCTAAAAGAGTTTCATTCTTTTAGCACAACGTCACGTGCGGAACGGGTATAGATAATCCGCACGCTAGCCCGATTCAAACGGTAATCGGTAAAGGCTCATCAAATCCGTTGATGGCTGAGGGTTTGCCAAAAATCCTATAGTTGTCCAAACATCAGGTTCACGGCAAAAGATTGGTTGTTGGAAGACTCATCGTTGTTGGAGCTCATTTTGCAATTTAGCCTTGAAGGACTCATCGTTGCTGTTTGATGTTTTCGAAGCCTCCTCCTCAACTTCAACAGCTTTTGCTCCGTGAGCTCCAGTTTCTCGGATATGATGGTTAAACTGCTCCTCCGATACTCCAATTAGGTATATGAGTATAAACTATTTCTTATTTTCTGTCGAGAAGTTTCTGGAGAATATTTCTATATTCTTAAGGATAACTCGACAACCCCCAATTTCCTCCCACTGTGGCTAGTCCTACGCCAAGCCATGCAATGGAGAATTCGCTGATTCAAGCTTAAGTCTCAACAAATTGGATGGTCAGTCCGACGACAACTCACCAAAACGAGTTAAAACAAAACACATTCATCGGCTTTTGACTCAAGATTTCGACAGCGGTCAGATAATAAATGCAGCACCGTGACACCTTTAGACATTCGACAAAGCACCGGATAGTCTGAAGGAATTAGAGAAATCAAGATTCGAAGCCACTACGTAGGTCCTATTATGTCGACTGAAGGTTTTAGGCCTATCATATCCAAAGTATTTCGGCTTCTTCTATAAAAGAGCGAGACCGAAACACTTTGGAGGGGGTATCTGTAGACGTGTAAAATTACCTATAAGTCCCCGAACGTAACTCGTGACAGTGAGTTGATGATTGACGGACCGTCAATGATGAGTGAACAAAGTGCAATAAGCACATCGGCGAAGCATACGAGTCAATGGGAACGACAAAATAACGAAGAAACGACTCAACCATGAGCTGCAGGATACCCATAAAAGACTTAGCACCACATGTGTCTCGCTCTCACCATGGGTGACTTGCCTATGGGAGGTTGTAGATATCCTCTCTAGCTTTCTAACGTATCTTGGATCAACTCATTCCGAGAACGGACGAGAGAGTTAGAGCCGAAACAACCGAGAGGGTCCAGGCTGTTTCACACCTGCAAGACACCAATGATGTCTCACACATTTCGGCCATGATAAGGTTCGAATATGAGGAAGCTCAAAACATAACAGTTGTACCTCTCTTCACCAGATTTCTAACGCATCTTGAATCACCTTATTCAGAGTTCGGACGAGGGAGTTATCACCAAAACGGTGCAGAGTATCTCGGCAGTGGCTGAGACACAAAAAGTGTCTCGACCATGGTCAAGACACCAAATGTCTTGCAGATTTTGGCTATGTGAAGATTTGAATCTGAAGAATCTCAAAACATAAAAGTTATAGATCTCCTCATTCTCTTTCTAATGCATCTTGAATCATCTCATTCAGAGATCAGACGAGGAAGTTATCATCAAAATAGTCCAGAGTGTCTCGGAAGTAGCCGAGACACAAAAAAGTGTCTCGGCCATGGCCGAGATACCAAATGTCTCGCGGAGTTTGGCCATGATGCGATTTGAATCTGAAGAAACTCAAAAAATAAAAGTTGTAGCTCTCCTTATCATCTTTCCAACGCATCTTGAATCATCTCATTCTGAGATTGGACAAGAGAGTTATGATCAAAACAATCAAGATAGTCGAAGCTGTCTCGGCCAAGGCCGAGACACCTCAAAGTGTCTCGCAAGGCCGAGACACCTTGAGGTGTCTCGGCCAAAACCGAGACACCTAGGTGTCTAGGAGGGTTTTTGGGCCCAGTTTTGACCCGTATCCGCTTTGTAAAGCTATAAATAGGAGGGAGGGGGCTCATTTGTTGAGATCTGAAATTTTGGAGAAGCCGAAGCTCTGCCAAATTGCCTTCTCACCTCAGATCCAAACTTGAGAGCGACGACCAATCTTCTTCGACACCAGATCCAGATCTCGGCGAACTCTTAAGGGCTATTATCATCCTTTGTGAGATAATCCCCAGGGCTATTATCCTCCTTCGTGAGATAATCCCCTCAAAAAGGTTCGAGAGATCGGATCTCAGATCTACACGTGATTCCTCGAGATTAAACTTTGTTTTAATCTCGAGAAGAGCTTTGATTTCGCTTGGTCGATCTCATTCGCTTCGGGCTGTTATTTCCTTCGTGAGATAACCCCCGTTTACCGTGTAGGTCTCTACCTGGATCGGAATTGCGCGGTGGTCCACGGACGATTCAAGTCCCCGGCATAGGCAAAGAACCCACGCAAGCGAGGATCCCGTAAAATAGAGATCCTCGTGTTTGTTCAAAAGGATAAAAGTTGTATTTTTTGTTTTCATTGTAAGCCTTAAATAAAAGGCAAAGTTTCTTTCTTTTGAATTTTGTTGTAGGCCAACGAAGCTGTAAACAAATTCAACAGAGCAATGAATACAAAGTCTACTTTTACCGCGAACAAAACCCTCTAGATTAGAAGATCTAAAACCCAGTTCAGATCCTTATGGATTCAGGTATTGCTTCCGCTCTCTCTTATTATGTTTATCTCTTTGGATTAATCATGCTTATAAAGTTCAACATGCTAACCTCAATATATTCCACCTAGATCTTAAATTTGTAAAAATAAAACAAGAGTCAAGCCAAGTTAGTTCAATTATTTTCATATTCTACTGCCTCAAGATGATAAGACTGTTTTTCTAGATTGTAGAAAAGATGCCTACTTTCTTCCTTAATATAAAAATCCATCAACAAATAATATACTTTAGATAATAGAGATCTAGCTAGTGAGAGTTAAAGAGAGCGAACAGAGCTAGAAACCAATAATTTAAAGGATACGGATCTTAGGATGATCTATGTGTCTACATGTTTTCACGCTAGAGATGTTGACTAATCAGTTATATTATAACTTAACTAATAAACCAAATAATCCCTAATCTTAATCTAATACTTAGCCTGTAAACAAGTCTAGATGCCAACTAATATTCTCCTTTTAAAATTATGGGTAACTGCATGTGACAATCCCTTTTCATACTTAGTACCAATAATTCCTTAGATTAATAAATTAAATAAACACTTTAATTAGTGGACAGTGAGTGAGTACTTGAACAAATAGGCTTTGTGGCCACCTCATTATAAGACAAGTGTGCATGAAACAAGTTTGAGCTCCACTACTATAGGTTTTCTTAAAGTCATGCAACCAGAACAAGGAAAAGGCCCACTTGGATCTTATCAAAGATTATGTGAGTTAAAATAATGAAGTTCTTTTCCATATCTATACCATATAATAATCTTTAGCTTAGTTTCTTTCTCACAAGTCATAATTTTCTACTTTAGGTAATATTCTATACACAACTTTCATGCAAACCCTTGTAAAATTTTAAAATAGAAGATATATATGGAAGTGTTGAGAAAGCGAAAGTCATATGGACAGTTATTATGGGATCAAGTTAATTATTTTTGTTTAATTATCATCAAAATTGAGTTAACTAGACAATGGAGCAGAAATACACTAAAAGACACATTGGTAGATCCGCGGCCGCCGTAATCTATACTGAAAGAAACATCCTGAATGAAAATATGTTCCTAGGACTACATTAACGGCCTTGTGATGATTTGAGCAAAGTATGCTATTTATAGACTATCATTGTTTTTAGGACCGGGTTCATTGATAAAGCATTGATCACAGACTCAAATCACTTAGATTTATTGCAAAAATTCAAACCAAAATAAACAAAGCTATGTTTGGTCTGCTGCTTTTTTATAAGCTAATCATTCCTTTAGTTAGATATACGGCCAATAATATTATCATATTACAAATTACAAATAAGTATAAAGCAAAGAGCGATCAATCGCGCTGCGTATAGACCCTCTTAGAGCTAAAATGAATATCGTCTTCGCCTTCTTTCAATGGTGAATTTTTTTCCTGTTAGGTTTGTTGCAGACAGATGAAGCAGTCAGTGAGAAAGAAAAGAGCAAAGTCCGAAAATGGGTCTATTTGCTAAATCTCTAATTATGTTCAGTCTCAAAAGTTAATCTTATTTATATCAACTTAAGGAATAATAAGTGTCACAGCCTGATAACAAAGAGGTCGATCAATCTGCATTAACCCCAATGCCTTGTATTTTTTCAAGGCACAAAATACAAAATCCTTAATAAATTTACTTCAATAGAACCTAGAGCTAATAATTAAAATAAAATAAAATCAACCACACAGCATCACCATCATCGTTAACCTCATACTATGATTTAATCTATATTAAAAAAAAAATGTACAAAAGGCCACTGAATAATCCTCAACATGAAACAAAACCAAACACGAATTAATCATAGCCCGGCGGGCGCCAAGCTAAGCTTCAGGTCCAATCCGATCCCGTCCGCACCCGTATCCGCACCCGGTAACCCGCTCCCCGCCCTCCTCCTCGGCGGGGCCGCCTCCTCCGCGAACCCGAACGGCGGCGGGGCCCACGCCTGCGTCTGCACGTGGAACCCGGGCGCCGCCGCGGACCCGGAAAAGTACACCCAGTTCGCCCCCTGCGTGGGCCCCACCGCGGCGGCCTGGGCGGACGAGTGGGGCGAGAAGGCGGTGACCATGGGATTGTTGCGGGAGTAAAGCATACCGGCCGGTGAGCGGAAGCCAGCGGCGGCCTGCTGGAGCTGGGCCCGCTTCAGCTGCTGGCGCTCGCGCTTGTGGGCGTTCTGGTGGCCGCCGAGGGCCTGCGAGTTGGCGAACTCGCGGCAGCAGTACTGGCACTCGTACTTGCGGCCGTCGGCGGCCGCGTTGGCGGTGGCCGCGGAGGAGGATGAGGAATCAGAGGGGCCCGCGTCGTCTTCGGACACGTGGAAGCCGAAGAGCTTCAGGCGGGGGCTGCCGCTGTCCTTGGTGTCGCATTGGATCCCGGACATTTTTTTGTTGTTGTTGTTGTTGAAGGGTGGTCTGCATGTGGGTGGAGGGGATGTAGGGTGTATATATATACACAAAAGAGTGGGGGATTATTATAATGTGGGAAAATATAAAGGGGTTTTGGCAAACACTAAAGATATTTTCGTTTTGGATTTTTAAATGTTTTTGAGTAACATCAACTGTTCACTCTTTCTTAATCACAAATGTTTATTGTTTAATTAGTAGATGATTACATAGATTAGAATGAACATTAGTGAAGGGGAGGCTGGATATTTCACCGTTCTCTTGTTTGGCTCAAATCTTCTAGTTCCCACCATGTAAGGTTCTGGTATGATTTGTATTGATGCCTTTTGTTGTGAGTTCAGGGTGGGCATTCTTAACTAATGGGAACTCTACGTGGCTTCCTAAAGAATTCAAAAGGAATATATTAGGGTTAGTTTGGAAAACTCCTCAAAACTAAGTTAAGATTGGTCCTGACTCAGTTTTGCACTCAATTGGTTCTGTTTTAATCGACGCTGAGGGGTATCAAAACAGAACCAAGAGGTGGATCAGAATAGAAGCATTTTAGAGGTCTTTTTGGGCTAGAAAAAGTTAGCCAAAACTAGACCATTTAACAAAAACAAAGTTCTTCGTGAGATGAGACCAAGATTATTTCTGATTCCATTTTGGGAGGTTGCGAAAGAAAATTACTTGTTCAACTTCATATTTTCTTTTCTCAAATCATGAATTTTGTAACTTAAAATAGATTTAGAAAAACATTCAGTGACAAGCACTGGAGTTCAAAACTTTATATTGTTTATTAGTTTCTGTGTTGAGTGCTTTACTCATGTAGGTATTGCTTTGTTTAAGTTTGAGTTTGACAGAATAATACAGGAGTTTAACATAATAATTACCAGGATAATGAATCATTTGTGAGTGGGTGGCTGCCACTTTGCTTGACATCAATTAGTCTGAGCATCTGCCTAATTGCAGTGAAACCATGTGGGAAATACTGAGTTCTTTGTTATCAAGGTGGAGTGAGGTGCAGAGGAGAAATTTATTTGTTTAATCAAGGTCCCCTTTTAGGAGAAAATTTGTAAACTGGGATTGTCTTCTTGTACTTGATAGCAATCCTAGAAATTTTTGTGTTGAAAATGGTTTTTTGTCAGAATTTTTTGACAGATTCTGTTGTTTGTTTCCAAGAAAAAAATGGCGAATGGATAAATGTTAGGATTTGCTTCAACCTTTCCAAAATTTATAAGAAATCTTCTTTTAAATAGATTCAAATTCTTTCCGCTGCCAAAAGTAGCATAGTACTACTTTTATCAAAATTGTAGATTTATTTAGAAGACGGTTGTAATAAAAATAGTAATCTCTACTGTTAATCTTATATTGTTGATTTATTTAGTGAATGTCCGTGCAAAATAGGAATGAATACAATTCAAGGGAGTATGATAAATTTTATATTTGAAGAATCACAATTGATCATAATCATGCATTATATAATCAACTATAAGAATGGAATGTAGTAATCTCTACTATTTTTTTAAAGATCCAAATTCAAAAAGAAAGTAAAGAAAAGAAAACATATAATGTGATATATAATTTCAAATACTAATAATTTTTTTCCTTTTGTGTTCTTGTTGAGGATCCAGATCTATAAATATCTATAGTTCAAAACTTTAATCACCTTTAACTCTTAGCTAAGACTCTAAACTTGTATGTATGGTGCCACTGAAAATGCTAGGTAGATATGGTAAGAAACTTAAATGATGGTGTGGATACTACTTTTAACCAATCATCTTTTTGGGCAAGACTCCTTCAAAATAATTATGATGTGCTATGATTAGGGTTTATTGATTAAGGGCCCGGCAATTTTGTTATATGCATGCTTTGTTTCCTTATATATGGTGGTTGAGGTGACTATTTTAGATGGATTCGGTCCACTACGAAAAAGTAGTGGAAAGATTGCTACTATATCACAGCTGTTAATTTATTTAATGGTTAGTTATAATTTGTATTTGACTACAAATTAGGAAATGAGTGCAAATGATGAAGGTATTAATTGTGAGTGTTGTATTTGAAATGAATCATAACCACTACTAGACAAATCAATGGCTGTGAGTAATGTAGTAGTCGCTCCACTACTTTTATTGCAGTGGAGATGATCCAAATTCATTTTAGATATGCGTCATGTTTCCCATCTAACACTCTACACCTCTGATTCCCATAGGCTAAGCTACTCAAAGTTCCCTATAGTTGTGGGATATTAATAAGTTGTAAGGTTTAATAATATGACAAGCTTTTGTTTCATGACATTGTCGGTCCCTTTCTTTTTGTTCTCTCCTGCAATGATGAAGGGCTGCCTTCTAAAATGGAAAAACAAATGTTTCAGGACTTCACTACTGTGGGTAAAGGATTTGATGAATAGATTGGAAGATGGGAAACAAATGGTAAAGGAAACAATGAGGGAGTTTGGACTAACTTATATGCGAATACCTCAAGTACTAGGATCATTATAGTTTTGGCTTCAATTTAAGTTGTTTAGTTTGATAGAAGTTGAAGCTACAATAGAATTTTACGGTTTTGAATTATTAATACTTTTGAGTAATAAAATATGGAAAAGGGTTTTTCTCATGTTAGGCTCTAAATTCTTAAATGTATTATATTAGGTTTCCAAATTTTCATATTTGTAATTTACACCTCCAAATCAATTAAGTTGTTTAAGAAACATCATATTTGAAAAGATCATCAAAAGTTTGTTCTTTGAGAAGAATTTAGTGACAAATCCACTTTGAACTTATTAGATCTTCTAGAGTTTCCTTTTGGTCATTTATTTTCTCTTTGCTTATATATAGTCTCTCCCATCTTCATCTACCTCTTGTTTAAGCTCTCTCGTAGGGCCATTGACCATTCTCCCACTTTAGGTTATGACTAATTAACCTCATTGAGTGTCCAAGAGGTCAATAGGCTTTTTTTATTGTATTTGTCACAACCACTCAATTCAAAACACTTAATCAAACCTTATTGTTTATAGAGTTTTAAAGTTTCTAAGACGCATGGAAGCAACTTAAAGATCTCCCAAATCACTAGGAAGACCCACAAGCTATGATCCCCAAGGAAATTTTTTCATGGATGAGACGTTAACAACATTAATTTACACAAGATGATCTCACCCATTTCCACTTAAACTATACGTTACGATCTTTCTTTTGCCACAACTACCATGAGAGACCCCATATGGAGATTAAGTAATAAACTTTTATTAATAATTTTAAGCTCATAATCTACTTTAAAGATTATGTTGATAGCTAGCATGTTAACTATCCAAACAATATGGCCAAGATCCTTTAAAATAAGTTCCAAGTGACTATACCTACTCCATAAAATAAACAACTAGAGATTGGTGGGTTTCCTTAAAGTAATCATCTAAAGTGATTCTATAACCATACTTAATTTGAGCAATGACATGGAAAACAAACCTAGGCCATTGTCTAGAATGTCTAAGCAATTTAAAAACATGCATAATTAATCACATCATGTGAATATAAAAAGCTTTGTTAGCTAACCCATGAGCTAAGTTACAACTTAGGAAGCACCTAAGGACAAAAATGTAGCTTGATATAGGCCTAGGTGACATGTGGACGACAGCTGGAAGCACATGGGGATTAAGGAATTGGAAAAAGGAGAGGGGTTGTGATTAGATGAGTAGATGCTTGTTAGGGTTGGTATTATATAAGGAGATTAGCAATGTTTTGGTGGTGACGTGAAGGCATTAGCAACAGGCTTTTGGATAAACTAATCTTTGAACTTGAGAATCCATTTATGACTAAAGAATTAATTAAGTACTTGGCTCGTTAGATGCATGCATTGTGACAATAATTAAGAGTAATATTTCTAGACTTATGAATCTCAGGTCAAAACAAAAGCCTTTGACAAGAGATCTTATCTTCTACTGTATAGGAAAGGTAGGCTTTGGTAGTTATTAGTAACTTCAGGGATCAAAATCTTCTTGCACTATGTCTGTCCCCAATGAACTTAGATCTGGTAAATTTCAGAAAATTCCGCAGAAGGATTTAACACAAAACCCTGTGGAGTTTATTGGACTTTGCATAAAAACCCTTACAAACTTTGTAAATTAGAGAAAAACCCTCTGAAATGGTCTCATTTAAATTGTCGAAAACTTTGTAAATTAGAGAAAACTCTTTGTCTCATTTAGATACCATGACTGTCAAATTAGTTAAGTTAAAATGGATAATTTTACCCCTTTGGAACTTCTATGTTATCTTGCTAGTGTATGGCAAGGTAAGAAGTAAAAAATGGATAGTTTACACTGTTTACGCTCTCTGCTCACATCATTTATGAGGGTGTTCAATACTTTTGACAGAGTTAGTATAATTTTAAGGGTTATTTGCGAACAACACCCCTTAGTATCACCCAATTGCAAAGAGACCCCTTATAATTCTATTCGTTGCAAGCAGTTCTACTTGTTGCGAATAGACCCCCTGTAGTATTGGCCCAAGTGCGAATTGTCACGCCCCGGGCCTGAGAGCCCGTTGGCGCGATGTAAGCCCTAGGACCCACTGAGTGCAATACGTGGTTTAGCTCAATCCAATGCCAAAATTGACTAGTCAATGTTGCACTTGACTCATTGGACTTACATTATAAACCATTCAATCACTCAATCAATATCCAATGTGGGACTAAATCTTGGGGTATCACAATCATCCCACCTTAAAACTCAATCAATATCTGGGACTAAATCTTGAGATATCACAATCACTCCACCTTAATTACGCGACATCCTCGTCGCGGCATGACAATTGATCCGTACCAGTGTCACTAGCAAGCGATATGGGCTCTAGAGGTGACTTCTACGGGCTTCTAGAGATGGCTCACGCAGAATTCACGCGGTGTAGCACTTAGTCCCACATAACACTTAGCTCTACATTTCACGCTGGCTAACTGCTCTAATACCATTTTTCACGCCCCAAGCCCGAGAGCCCGTTGGCGCGATGTAAGCCCTGACATCCACTGAGTGCAACACATAGTTTGGCTCAATCTACTGTCAAAATTAACTAGTCAATATTGTACTTGACTCCTTGGACTTACATTATAAACCATCAATCACTTAATCAATATCAAATGTGGGACTAAATCTTGGGGTATCACACGAATTACCCCCTTAGTAAAGTTTTTTGACTTTTAAAAGTAAAAAATTTAAGAAATTGGATGTCTATCCTCACCAATAGAACTATAAGAGGTTTATCCGTCTCCTCAAACATTTTTAATGATTTTAAGAGTAAAAAAATTTCACTCAAGGGGTCTATTCGCAACTATAGAACTACATGATGTCTATTCACAATAAATAAAACTACATCGGGTCTCTTTGCACTTGGGTGATACTAAGGGGATCTGTTTGCAATAACCCTAATTTTAAAAGTAAATTGGGTTCTGAAATTACCCAATTACATCACTCTCGTTGAGCTAGGGAAAGACTCTAGGACATAGTCACCCTCCGTGGCTCATTTTCACCCTCCGTGGCTCATTTTCCTCTTTAGATCCGCAGTCTTATTATATGCAACCTCCAAGGAACTAATTTTTGGATGAGTATAAAGAATGCAAAATGATAGAACGAATGAATGACGAGGGTTCTTGTTGCTATGCGATCCAAAAAGGGTGTTGGGCCTTGGAATTGTTGTTATGTAATCCAACAAGGTAGTTGGGCCTAACGTGTTGTTGATAGACGCCTAATTTAGCTGAACCTACGCCGAGCCATATTTAGCTCCCTGCTATGCAAAAAGGGTGTTGGGCCTGAAATGCCGAAAACGTTTGTAAGACATATATGTGCAGTGTTTATTCAGATATTGATATCTAGTTGTGATTTTGCAATAGTTCCCAAGTTGGTAGAGGAGCGTACCTATGTCGTCACTCTACACAATAAGGGAAACAAAAAAAAATCACCCATAGATATCCTAAAGGGATATACAGTATGATAAGAGAAGAGGATCCAAATGCCTACAACAGTAGGAACTAATTACAGAAACTGTATGAAAATCCAAAAGTTTGCTGAACTTTGCAAATAACTCCCAAAAGCTGGTAATTCCAAAAGTGGCTACAATTTTAAATACTTCGGATTTATATTTTATTTATTTTATTTTGCAACATTTTAATTAGGAAATGTAAATTAATTTATAATTTATTGAAAACAAATTTGCAACAAGTGTTACAGCTAATACATAATTGTTATGCAAACCCAACGAAAATAATCCTTATATAAAGCCCAACCTTATTGTCAATATGATTTTTATAAGACACTGGGATGTTTTGTGAAATATAAGGGATACAAATAACAAACACATACTTATTTTTGCCCTTGTACTAAATAATACGGATGTTTTGTGAGACATCCCAGGTTCAAGGGGTTTTGTCAAATTAACTCCAATACGGATGAAAAATCCAAAACTGTATGAAAAATCCTAAAGGGATATGTGCAGTGTTTATATAAGGGTTAATTTGACAAAACCCCCCTTGAACTCTGGGATGTCTCACAAAAATCAGTATTATTTAGTACAAGGGCAAAAAATAAGTACATGTTGGTTATTTGTATCCCTTATATTTCACAAAACATCCCAGTGTCTTATAAAAATCATATTGACAATAAGGTTGGGCTTTATATAAGGATTATTTTTCGTTGGGTTTGCATAAGAATTATGTATTAGTTGTAACACTTGTTGCAAATTTATTTTCAATAAATTATAAATTAATTTACATTTCCCAATTAAAATGTTGCAAAATAAAATTAATAAAATATAAATCTGAAGTATTTAAAACTATAGTTCCATTTACACATAACCAAACAATGCCTAGTCATTTGTTATTTGTAGGCAAGGGGCCCCTCCCCTCAATATGGGACTTTTTCTCTCTAGTAAGTTTTAGTCATTTGCAAGTTATAGATAGCGGGTCCTAAAGCAGCGCGGAAGTGATAAACCTCGGAATTCACCAAGGGGTGCTCTCTGAATCCACAAAGAACAATCTCCGAATCCACGAAGAAAATATTAAAGAGGAATTTATTAAATAAAAGATATATTGATTCTAGGGTTACATGACTCTTCTTAAATAGAAAAATAAAATAGACTCCTAATCAGACTAGAATTACAAAAAAATAGAAAATATCAAATCCTACCCTAAAAGACTCCCTATAATAGAGGAAACAAATCAGTCCTAATTAAATCAAAATTGAATTTGTTTCCTAATCTAAATAGACTCCAACTTTATTACTAAAAATAAACTAAAGGCTGATTATTTTCGGATTTCAGCCAAAACTGGGTATTACTGATGAGATTTTAAAAATATGACAATCTGGTTAGCTCCGTCTCATCGAGATAGGCGATTTACATATATAATATGTCAGAATCCGCCTTTCAGGTTGGAAGATATGATTGTTTCTTTGCAGAAATCAATAATACGTATGAGTCTGCATTTAGCTCATGATTGTCCCACTCCTCCATGAAATTATCCGTTAAGCGTCCTACATCAGTCTCCCCTTGATGAAAGAAGCTCGACCGCGAACTTATATTTGCTTGAATAGTAGCTTTATCAATAAATATTTTTCTTCTCCTGCATTGATCAGCATCCGCCTTGTATTTAGCATTGACTTTCTCTATTTATTCTTTCACCTCCTCTGCTAGGATTTCTTCTGTAAAACTTGTGTATGAATCTTTCCTACAGAGTGTGTATGTAACTGGCAGCATGTGGCTCTGTAGTTGACATGAAAAACTCCTCCAAATATTTTCCTTGTTGCTTCTCATATTCTAGTGCGGCGGTATCACTTGATCATTGTTGAAATTATTAATGATCATTGCTTCCAAAGAAGAATTTTCTCCCTCATACTCCATACATAATTTTTTCATCTCCTTTGTCTCAAGCCCTCCACCAAGTAATTCACACATATCATCAATTGCCTCACTCTCTATTTTATCCTTCTCCTCCATCGGGATAACATTAATATGTGCAATATCGCTCACAACCTCACTGAAAATATCATGCATAATATCCATCTTCACTATCATATCACCATCAGCATCATGAATCTCATGCATAACGAGTGTTTGCACCTTAGGAGGAATTTCGGCAGGGGTAGGTTCTTCTTTTTCAATTACAACCAAGTCATAGACCTCTTCAGATTGCTTCAAATTTTCTGCTAAAACCTCGTTGTCTGCCACCAATAGTCTCTTCTTCTCAGTAGTCTCTATTTTGGATGGTTTCTTTTCTGTAAGAGGCATGAGTACAATTATTCGACGTCCATCCTTCTTGAAGATATAAACATTGTCTCTGTGCTTGTGGGTGGCACCAACATCAAACTGCCATGGCCTACCTAACTGCATATGACAAGTATCCATCTCGACCACATCACACAACACCTCATAGAAATAGTTGCGGCCAATAGAAAAAGGTACCCGACACATCTCATCGTTCTGCACATCATTGCCCTTACGAATCCAGTCGATCTTGTAGGGAGGTGGGTGTTTCTCTGTCTTCAAACCTAACTTATTCACTATACGCTGAGAGATAAGATTCTTGCTACTGTGACTATCAATGATAACCTCACAAACCTTCTACATCACAGTGCATCTCGTGCGAAAGATATTATGCTTCGGAGGTGATTCTTCTCTCTTTGTTGCTTCTTCAGTCCTCTTCATAATTCTAAGATTTTGCTTAGGGACAGATTGGGCTTGTTTAATATCTACATGATCATAGTTAGAATTAGCACTCGGATATCGATTGAACATATAGGTAGGAAGGAAACGAGCTTTCAATAACTTCTTCATCTTTGCCCACTGTAGGCATCAAAAATTACTGAAGAACCCAAAATGTGACTTAATCATGAGAAGATCGAAGGACGATCTCGTCAAAGTCTCAGGAAGTCAATCATAGGGTGAAACCAATGTCCGAGACACCTATAGTGTTTCGCCATTAGCTGACATTTGTTGTGTGTTCTCGCCAGCAGATTACTTCTGTGTCGCTATTGGCGCTGACTTTATTGTGTCTCGCCATTGGCGAGACACTTAATTGTGTCCCGCCAAAGGCGAGACACCAAGAATGACCGGTATGTTCTCCTGAAGTGTTCAAATTAATGCTTGTGGGGCCCACTTGACTTTTTCAACGCAAAGAGACGTTCAGCCACGTTAGTGGGCGGTTACACGCTGAAGATACGCCCACTAAGAGTGAAATTAGGGCATTTAATTGTGCCTAAAATAGAGAAAAGCCGTTACAACAGCGGGGGACGTCTCTCAAGGTAGTTAACACCGCTGCCAGCGATACGACGCGCTGGCAAGCCAATACTATCGCGCCCACTACGGGTCTTGGACACTTGATGACTCGTGTTCTTTTCAGATGTGACGCCTCCCAAAGGCTATAAATACCCCCCTACGTCCACTTGGGCGGGGGATTGGGATCAGAGATCAAAGTCTTGGAGATCAAGAATTTCCTAAGCTAAGAGCCTTACGTAGAGAGAGAGAAAAGGAGATTTTGAGCTTCAGCCAAGAAGATTCCAAGAACTTCATCCACGTGGAGATACTCGAGTTTAAGCTTAGACTTATTCTTGGGAAGAGTAGATATCTTACCTTGCTAAGATATTTGCTTTAGTTCTTATTTCCTTAGCGAAGCATTAACTCAACCCCGTCGATTCGACGATCGTTGCTTAGGTGGTCCACGGACGACGCGTCCCCGGCACAGGCCAAGAACCCATGCAAGCAGGAAATCTACACGTGTAGTGTCTTCTGCTCGTGTTTGTGAGAAAGCGAGTTAAATCACTTTGTAATTGAGAGATATACACGTGTAATCTTTCACTTGTTTTCACTTTGAAGTGTTTTGAAATGGAAATTGCAAAGAATACTGCTTTCGACCGAAACACCCACGTTCAATCCGGATCCTTCCCTTGATGGTATCGATTTATCAATACTTCATCCCACCATGCAGATACTTTTCCTTTAAGTTTGTAAACCACTAATTTAACTTTTCAATATTTTGGGATTATCTCATACTCAAAATATCTATCCACTTCATCAATCCAATCAAGGAAATCATCATCATGACGCTTTCCATTGAATGATGGTATCTTTAATTCTCCAGCGTCATAGTTCTTCTTTCTTCGATAGCCTCTACGATCATCACTGTAGGATTTATCTTGCAGAGTCGGATCTCGTCTTTGACCACCATCAACGCGATCTCGAACTCGTCCCGGATTCAGACGCTCCACTGCCAATGCAAGTCGGTCTACACGAGTCTTAATCTGAGTAAGGGTAACATCGGTCTTCAACTCATCGAACTCAGTTCGAGAAAAATGGGCTTTGTCGCCTGCCATCGGATCGAAAAAACAAGGCTCTCATACCAATTAACGCAGCGCGAAAGTGATAAACCTCGGAATCCACAAATGGGTGCTCTCTGAATCCACAAAGAATGATCTCTGAATCCACAAAGAATGATCTCTGAATCCACAAAGAATGATCTCTGAATCCACAAAGAATGATCTCTGAATCCACAAAGAATGATCTCTGAATCCACAAAGAATGATCTCTGAATCCACAAAGAATGATCTCTGAATCCACAAAGAATGATCTCTGAATCCACAAAGAATGATCTCTGAATCCACAAAGAATGATCTCTGAATCCACAAAGAATGATCTCTGAATCCACAAAGAATGATCTCTGAATCCACAAAGAATGATCTCTGAATCCACAAAGAATGATCTCTGAATCCACAAAGAATGATCTCTGAATCCACAAAGAATGATCTCTGAATCCACAAAGAATGATCTCTGAATCCACAAAGAATGATCTCTGAATCCACAAAGAATGATCTCTGAATCCACAAAGAATGATCTCTGAATCCACAAAGAATGATCTCTGAATCCACAAAGAAAATATTAAAGAGAAATATATTGAATAAAAGAGATATTGATTCTAGGGTTACACGACTCTTCTTAAATAGAAAAATAAAATAGACTCCTAATCGGACTAGAATTACAAAGAAATAGAAAATATCAAATCCTACCCTAAAAGACTTCCTATAATAGAGGAAACAAATCAGTCCTAATTAAATCAAAATTGAATTTATTTCCTAATCTAAATAGACTCCAACTTTATTACTAAAAATAAACTAATGGCTGATTATTTTTAGATTTCAGCCAAAACTAGGTATTACTGATGAGATTTTAAAAATCTGATAATCTGGTTAGCTCCGTCTCATCGAGATAGGCAATTTGCATATATAATATATCAGAATCCGCCTTTCAGGTTGGAAGATATGATTGTTTCTTTACAGAAGTCAATAATACGTATGAGTCTGCATTTAGCTCATGATTGTCCCACTCCTCCATGAAATTGTCCGTTAAGCGTCCTACATCAGGTCCTATGAGAAAATTAACATTCAGGGAGGTTTGTGAGACACCCCAATGCGGAAGTTATATGAGACAAAAGTTGGAGAATTTTTTTAAAAAGACTATTTTTGAAAAATAATAAGCAAAACTGACCCTTTTATAAAAATATTAGCAAAATCGACCTCTTTTTGGCCAAGTGCCCCAAAAAAGGTTGATTTTTTAAAATACCAATTTTAAAATACACAGGACTAGCAGTCTCGTATAATTAGTGGTCGCTAATTACGGTTAATCTGAAATGGTTGTCTCGTGTATTTTGTGCTGAAATGCTTAAGGTTTAATTAATGAGAACTAAATACGCGGGACTACTAGTTCCATGTATTTTAAAGGTGAACTTTTTAGAAAAGAGGTCGATTTTGCTAATAATTTTATAAAAATGGTCTTTTTTTAAAAAAAATTCTCTGATAAAAGTTTGATGGGTTATGTGAGATAGAAAAGTTGGGTGGGGAGAGGCAAAACCCCACTAAGTTAAAGGGGGTTTAGTGAAATTAACCCTTTATGTAAATTTAAGTTTGGATTAGGTATAAGTAAATAACTGTTTATGTCAGGAAGTTGATTACATGGGTGAGTGAATATTTAGAGGAGTTTAGGGTCCCTTAATCTTCCTTGATGACTAGTTGATCAAGAGGAAATAGATTCCTACACAAGTAATACCCGTTAGAGGGCCGATGATGATCTCTTCGGCGTGCCCTCCTATGTTCAAGTCAATGATAGATTAAACAAGTTTGTAGAATGCAGAATCTAGTTTTAGGGCATTATCCATCGTACCTTGGTATAGTGGGGTTTGTCCACCATTTATAGAGAACTTGTGGGGGGCACATTGGTAATTTGGCTGGTGGTGCAATCAGCCAGTCCTATTGCACTTTGCACGTGTCGCCAGTTGGTTGAATGAGTCACCTTTACGTTTAATGCGATAGTGACAGAATGGCTAAAGTGCTAGCGTCGTCTAAGGAGTCATTATGACTTCAGCTCGATAAGTCATAATGACTCTGGCCATGCATTAAATGTGATGGTAACTGGGTGACAAAGCTGATAAGTTGTCATTGTTCGAGAAGTCCGAGTAGAAGACGCCTTTCGTCTCAGACTTGAATTCATTTAGCAGGTCCTGGCTTGAGGACGTCATTCGTCTCGGACTTGGACCTCTAGAGAAATCAGTGATGCCCTCACCTGATCAAGCTAACAGATTATAAGACTCGACCAGTTAATTATGACACGTGGCCAGCTCTCAGGAGTTCATTAGACTCGGTAATTCTTAGGATACAATAATAACTTACCCACATGGACACCTAAATTTCCAAATTGCTTCAAAAGTTCTATTAAAAAAATCTAGAAATTGAAAAAAAATATGGGGACCATTTTTCTCAACAAGAGCATTTGAATCTAATTTATTCACGAGGGTGGTGAGTAGTAAAGATGACGGGAACCAAAGAAAGTGAAAGGTAATTTGTTGGAGACCTTTTCCTCTTCGTTAGTACAGTTTATGAAATGAATTTCTAATAATTCATGCTATTATTTGAGTATAAATTCGAACTTAAAATTTGGAGTTTTTCTAATATATGAAGTTTGGGGGGCTGTGCAAAATCCCTCACATTATAAAGTCAAGGGAGATATTGTGAAATTTAACCTTTTTTATAATGATTTTCTAATAATATGTCCAAAAATCGTGATTCTTCATGGTTTTTTTGCATATTAGTCCATCACATCTTCAATAATTCAATATTAGTCCCTCAAATTTTAGAAATTGCATATTAGTCCCTCAAATCCTATATGATCTTGCGAAATCATCCATGTGGTTAACTCCCATTAGATTTGAGGGAATGTTATGTCAAATCAAATTTTTTGAGGCAAAAGTATCGCTTTACCCCTCTGTTAAGTTCCTAACTTATTTCTTAATGGGTTTACGTACCAAACATGATATAAAAAACCCAAACTAACTTTATTTCTTCTGTAATGGTTATAGAAAGAACTCTAATCCGGAATCGAACTTTCCAACAGTCATAATGTCTTAAAATCTATCTAATCCTCTTAAATTTCTCCTCTAACCTATCCATCATCCTCTCTTTCAAGCTTTGAAACATCAAAGGAAAGGATTTTACATCTTTTATTATGAAGAGGAGTAGTTTGGCAATTGTGGGTGTCAAGGTAGGAGTTACCCACATGGTTGGGTTTTTAACTCAACTCCTATATGGTCTCGCAAAATCGTCCCTCTATTTAACTCACATTATTTGGGGGGAATATTTCGTCAAATCTAACTGTTTTGGAAAAATTGCCGCTTTACCCTACTTTATATTACTGGAGTACACATCATTAAATTTTGGCAGAGGTCCGAATAACCGCAGATTGTGGCCAAAGAGAAAGGGATAATGAGGAAATCGATGAATCTATAAAACTTCTAACACTAATTTCATATACAATAAAAACATTAGTTTCTAATAATTTAAAATGCATAAACAAAATAAAAAGCTGACATGATGTGTACTTTGACTATTAAATTTGATAAATAAAAAAACTTGTTGAGATAGTTGACTTGAGTTATACGAAAGCCTCCATGTTGCCAAATTTACAGAGACAACCCTTTTGAAATAAACATAATGGAAATGATTTAATTGATGAGGTATTTTAGCAGGTTATCTTGACATGATGATTAAATTTAACAATGTTAATTTTGAGGGTTTTGGCAAAACATAAAGGTGGTTAAGTGATATTTTCAAGCTAGGGGTTTAAGTGTAAAATTCCCAAAATTATTGGGGTTTGGTAAAATATTTTTCCTTGTACAGTACATTAAAATTGTTCGATTTTGGTACTCATGCATCAACCGCCATTAATTGAATAAAACTAGCTATAAATATCTCGAACAATAACTTGCAAATCAAGTAAAAAAACAAAACTAATTTGAGATAAAAGAGAGTTCTTACACACGCCCTTCAATAATACCCTAACTTATTTCAAGGGTATTTATGAATTGCAGAGGATACGGACTAGGGGTGCATTCGGTTCGGATACGGTTCGGATATGACACTTACCATATCCATATCCGCTCTCTGAAAACGGATACGGATACGGTTCGGATATTCATCGGTAAGAAAAAATCATTACCATATCCGCACTAAACAGAAACGGATACGGTTCGGATATTAGAGAATCGGATACGGATATGATACGGATATTAATCGGATATTTAGGAAATGTATATGAATAGAATATGACAAAGAATACATATGATTTAATAACTCGCAAATAAAATATAACTAAAAATTAATAATACTTGCAAGCAAAAAAAATCCATAACAATTTAAAAGGAAAAGTTAAGACAAGTTACCTCAAAGCCTTTGTTGCCATTCTCCATGACAAACCTTAGAGCAATGATTAGAAATCAAGGATAGTTCAGCAAACTCGTTGCTTCCAGCAATTGCACTAGCCTTCTCTTCTAACTCCATTAGTTGTTTCTCAGCAAACATGCACTTCAACTTCAAAAGGTTATTACCACAGTCACCTAGTTCCTCCGCAGGACAAGGAATGCTTCCATAGCTATTACCTTTCCATTCCTTTAATGCCAGTTCTTTAGAAACAAGTTCCTCAGCTAAATCACAATCTTGACTGAAGCGGCGGTGGAGTTCCTCCATGCAAGTAAGCTTTGCCTGCCTAGATAGTTTTGTTGTCTCATGCAACCACCTCGGTTAGCGCGAAGATCGGCGGCGGTGAAGAGGTTACGCAATTATCATTGAAGAACATCAATAGTTTAAGTCATTCTCAAGCCAACATGAGCACAAACAAGTATCGCTGAGGGAAAATTTCTACCGTATACTGCTAATAAATTTGGGGACTAATATAGAATTATATATAATTATAGAAGATGTAGAATCAATGGACTAATATCTAAATAACTTTTAATACTTATTCTTATAGATTACTTATAGTTCTATAAGATATCCTTAGTTATACAAATTTGACAAGTGGCATATAATATAATTAATTAATAATGAAAACTAATTTAGTTTGGTTAATATTATAATGTAATATAGAAAAAGAATATGGGTAATATTATCTACAAAAATATTTTTCCTTGTACAGTACATTAAAATTGTTCGATTTTGGTACTCATGCATCAACCGCCATTAATTGAATAAAACTAGCTATAAATATCTCGAACAATAACTTGCAAATCAAGTAAAAAAACAAAACTAATTTGAGATAAAAGAGAGTTCTTACACACGCCCTTCAATAATACCCTAACTTATTGCAAGGGTATTTATGAATTGCAGAGGATACGGACTCTACTTCTAACACTAAATTTCATACATAATAAAATCGGACGGCTGCAATCCAACGGTCCACATTACAATCATATGCCTCAACCCGACACCGACCAGGATTAGTTCTCAAGCATTTATAATTAGGAAAACCCTCTGCCCTCTTCCCTTCCCTTTAATTCTCTGCCTTCTTCATTAACATTATATTATATCTCCTCACTTTTTCTTAAAATCATCGTCATGATTAATTCAGAAGCAGCCCTCTTTTCCTTCTTCATCAACGTCGACGTCAAATCTTTTCTTTCATCATCATCATCATCATCATCATCATCATCATCATCGTAGTTATCGGTTAATGATGATGGAAGCATCGTCGCCGCCGTCGACGATCAAATCGCCTGCATTGATCAAACGGCGCAGAAGTAAGAGGAAACCCTCGACCAAAGTCTTCAAGTCATGGCCATCTCTAGCTCTGATGCAAGTCAGATTCCACTCACCAAACAAGAACTCGATGGTGATTCCGCCGACAGGCCATTGCCCAAATTACAAGAAAGAAAGACCGACGTAAGATATTTTGTTTTATTTATTTATGTCATTATTATTCTTTAATTTTGATCTCTTTCTGATTCTAGTGTTATTTTTGATTTTTCTGTTAATAACATGTTGTTGTGTTTTTCTTGGAATTTTGCAGAAGTTGTTTCCTGGGTCGACATTGCCGAGGGTTATTACTTTGAAGCGCTACGATACAGGCTGATCAAAGTATACATGGTGCAATCTGATACAATCATGTTCTTTAATTTCTTGGTGTTGCGTTTCTAAAGGATAGTAAGGGAATTTATGTTATATATGCTCTCTCTTGTTCTTGTATTAATTTTTAGAAGTTCTTTTTTTTTCCGGTTTGGCTGCATGCGCTTCAATTCTTCAAAGTTTATTAAATTAGCCCGAATCTTGATGTTCATTAAAATGCCCCTCAAATCTTCAAGTTTCAATTTTTCCTACCATATCCGCTTTCTAAACGGATACGGTTGCGGTCGGTCCGGATATATCTGGATTGTTTTGCACCCCTAATACGGACTCTACTTCTAACACTAAGTTTCATACATAATAAAATCGGACGGCTGCAATCCAACGGTCCACATTACAATCATAAGCCTCAACCCGACACCGACCAGGATTAGTTCTCAAGCATTTATAATTAGGAAAACCCTCTGCCCTCTTCCCTTCCCTTTAATTCTCTGCCTTCTTCATTAACATTATATTATATCTCCTCACTTTTTTCTTAAAATCATCGTCATGATTAATTCAGAAGCAGCCCTCTCTTTTCCTTCTTCATCAACGTCGACGTCAAATCTTTCTCTTTCTCATCATCATCATCATCATCGTAGTTATCGGTTAATGATGATGGAAGCATCGTCGTCGTCGTCGACGATCAAATCGCCTGCATTGATCAAACGGCGCAGAAGTAAGAGGAAACCCTCGACCAAAGTCTTCAAGTCATGGCCATCTCTAGCTCTGATGCAAGTCAGGATTCCACTCACCAAACAAGAACTCGATGGTGATTCCGCCGACAGGCCATTGCCCAAATTACAAGAAAGAAAGACCGACGTAAGATATTTTGTTTTATTTATTTATTTATGTCATTATTATTCTTTAATTTTGATCTCTTTCTGATTCTAGTGTTATTTTTGATTTTTCTGTTAATAACATGTTGTTGTGTTTTTCTTGGAATTTTGCAGAAGTTGTTTCCTGGGTCGACATTGCCGAGGGTTATTACTTTGAAGCGCTACGATACAGGCTGATCAAAGTATACATGGTGCAATCTGATACAATCATGTTCTTTAATTTCTTGGTGTTGCGTTTCTAAAGGATAGTAAGGGGAATTTATGTTATATATGCTCTCTCTTGTTCTTGTATTAATTTTTTAGAAGTTCTTTTTTTTTTTTTCCGGTTTGGCTGCATGCGCTTCAATTCTTCAAAGTTTATTAAATTAGCCCGAATCTTGATGTTCATTAAAATGCCCCTCAAATCTTCAAGTTTCAATTTTTCTACCCCTAAACCAATTAAACGACATTAATATATTAAATAGCTGAAGAGGACTTACCTGATCAAAATTCTATCCTAGATATCGTGAAGTTTAAGATATGAGAGTAGAAAATTTGAAACTTTAAGATTTGGGGGCTAATTTAATAAATATTGATGATTTGAAGGGTACATAACCAAACAACCCTTTTGGAAAAAATAAAATAAAATAATATGTTATTGAATATAGATCTTGCACCAACATGTAATGTAAGATTTTTATGAATAAATTGTGAGTGGGAAATAGTTGTTCTTTGTTAGTCATTTTTATGGTTTCTTGTTTGATTCCCTCCGTTACATGATTCTCATACTATCTTAGTCTGAAAGATTGTCTTGAAGAAATCCTGTTGTCTCGTTGGAAGTTATTTCATTTAGGTTTCTTCAATTATTAAGGACTTTAATATCATCTTATATTTCTTATTGTGAATTATGGCATGTTAATTGAGCTCAGCCAAGCAAGAAAATTTTCACTAGATTGACTAATTAAACTCACTTTTAAATCTGCTTAAGTATAAATCCTCTGTCTAATAATAGTGTCAAGCATGCCCATGGTTCTACAATGAATATAAGTGATATTTATCAAGTAGCATCATGCTAAGGGATTGTTCGGTTCGTTGTAACCGAAGGATTGCAACTATAGTTACACGCAACAGAATTATCATATGTCAGGTACTTGTTTATTTAGCTGCAACCTCGCAAGATGAATTTGCAAACTGCAGCTTTTTGGGAAGGAGGGATTGAAGGGGTTAAGTTGCAACTTGCAAGTAATCTCCAACACAATATAAAAATTCCATCAGCCTTGGCTCCTCCTTATTTCTTCTTCGTCCCCTTCAAATCTCCAAAATATTTTGTCATTTTCCTCAAACATACTCCAGAATAAAAAGACCGCAAAATGGAATATTCTGTTACCAACAATTTCTATGTTAAAAAGAAGAGTTGTGGTGGCAGAATGTCTCAAAGAAGAGAATATTAGCATTCATTTATTAAGAATCTAATGATAGCAACCATACTTGGATTCGGATCCTCTCCATTATCAAAATGCAGTGGGGAGACCATTATTATATCATAATCATTGATTTACTTAGTGGATAATTATGATTTATGCTTGAATGTAAATTAGAAAAGAGTGGATTCGTAGGGGAATTGGTGACCGTAAAAATTAGAATGAATCTCAACTACCCACCATACAAATTAATGATTATGATTAAAGTAGTGGTCTCTCTACTACACATTTTGAAAGTTATTGGGGGTTTCGTGTAATTTACCCAAAAGATATTGGTGGTTTTCTACAAAAGTTATTGGGGGGTTTAATGTGATTTTGAAAGTAATTGGGGGTAGACTACAAAATGCTGAATGTTCTTGTGGGTTTAGTGTAGTTTACCTTAAAACTAATTGACATATATATCATGGTGATTGGCTAAGTACATTGAATTAGTGGCCGCAAAAAAATTGCTGAGACATAGTGTTCTTTCGCAACATGATACCTGCCATGGTCACACGTTATTTCTTAATTTCCCCCATTTTATTGTTGTATTTTTCCACTTAACTGAGTCATTTCAGTATATTGGTTTATTTCACTTATTCCTTCATGAAAGGCATGCATCTTTTATAAAAGTAAAAACATAAAACTTTTCTCTTAATGTCTATGAGTTCTTACAATATGAAACTAGGAATTTCGATTTTTCAACGTCTTCGACTTCACATAGCATCTCAACTTCGAAAACTTCCTTAATCAAGTCTTGAGGGAAAGCATGACCAGCACGTCACAATAAAATAAAATAAAAAAATTGCTTTTTTCTTGTAGAAATAACTAGTAGAAAAGGGGTCCAAAAGGACACAATCTCGTTAATTATATATTTATGATGACTCCAACATATGAATTTATACCTTGAAGTTTCATAATCCAATGCATGTTTTCAAGAATTTACATTCACTGCAATTACAGCAATTAAACTTTCACTTTCTTAATCAAGTCTTAAGCTTATAGCTTCAAGAATTTACATTCAGTACTAAAACTCCAAGATCAGTAGTTTGCAGGATCAAGAAAATCAAGAAGGCACTCTCAGTTACCTTTCAGCTGATCCATACTGAAAGAAATGAGAACAACATTTATTTAAGAAGCAATACATTTTACAAAGATCATAAAGAGACCAAGAACTTCAAAGTATCTCCTGAATAACCTGTCCGTTTCTGTTTCTAATTTCTACGAATTCTGTGTAGCCTCAGGTAGATTCATATCATAACGAAGTCGACTGGATCCCTGATTACTGTAAAATACAACGTCGACAAGGACAATGTTGCAGTGTAATAACAAATCAGAGGAACAAGACGATGAAATTTTTCTTACCTGTCAGTTTCTGTTTCTAATTCCTGTGAATTCTTTGCAGCCTCAGGTAGATTCGTATCATAGCAAAGTCGACTGGATCCCTGATTACTGTAAAATACAACGTCGACAAGGGCAATGTTACAGTCTAATAACAAATATAAGAAACAGGTCAATGAAAATTTTCTTGCCTGCCAGTTTCTGTCTCTATTTCCTGTGAATTCTTTGTAGCCTCAGTAGATTCGTATCATAACGAAGCCGACTGGAACCCTGATTAGTACTGTTAAGCACAACGTCGGCAAGGACAACATTACAGTCTAATAACAAATCAAAGAAGCAAGACAATGAAAATTTTCTTACACCCAAAGCTTTCTTCGCTTGAAGCTAGTCCTTACGTCCACGCGAGCATTTGTTGTCGATTCCATTGAAGAGGACGACGATGAAGATTCTTGTGCAGTCTTGCTCTCGGAGCTGCATGGAGATTCTTGATCAATGGATCTCTTTGAGTTGGGGTAATCGCTGGATGCTTGATCAGAATGAAGCTCAGAATTCAGAGAGCAAGAAGAGGAGGAAGAGAAAATGGTGTTGGACGGTGTCGATACCGTGTCGGGTTCTTGATGTTTTCAGATAGGAGGAGGTGTGAAATATTGTTGATCCTCTTTAGAGCATTGAGGACGAGCTTCAACTGACTCATGTTTGGAGTCGTGGAGAGTTTAATTTAACCCTTAATTTAATGTTGTATGCTAGGAGAGGGTTGTTGTAGTGAGAGAGGGAAATGGTATTATATTGTGTATCTCTGAAATAACCTGTGAGGATTTATGTAGTTGGTAAATATCACATAACCCCTCTGAAGCTCTACCAATTTGTGATAATGCCCGAAGCTTTATAAAATTTACGCTAAACAACCCCAACCCCAACCAAAGAAATTTCAGCATTTTATAGTAAACCCCAACAACTTTCAAAATCGCACTAAAACTCAACAACCTTTACAGAAAACCCCAATATCTTTTCGATAAATTACACTAAACCTCTAATAACTTTCAAAATGCCTTTTATGTTGTTTTTGTTCTAATTTATGGGGGTATCTATAAAACACAGAAACTTAATTATTAGGCGATTTTGAAAGTTATTGGGGGTTTACTACAAAATGCTGGAAGTTATTGGGGATTTGGTGTGATTTACCCTAAAAATGTTAAATTTCACATAATACACATGAAGTTTGGCCCATTTTGAGATAACTCCCCCACCCACCCACAAATTTTATAAATGTCACTTAATTTACCTCATCTTTGGAGCTTGTCAGAAATTTCCCACATGTTTGCAATTCTCCAACATACCCCCTTAACAGCGTAGTGCAGGTAATTTTCTGGAACTTTGGAAAAGGTTATGAGTTCTTTCTGAAAATAATGTTGAAAGTTTGGATTTTTTTTTTTTTACAATAATGTGGAAAGTTTTTGACACTTATAAATATCAAAAAAATAAAAAATAACAAACCCACGAACTTATTAGGGTTGTCACAAAACCCTCAAAGCGTTTTAACTTTTCAACGTGGGATACTAACTTTCAATCTTATTTCGGAAAACTCCAAAACTTTCGACATTATTGTAAAAATTCTAAACTTTCAACATTATTTTCAAAAAAACTGCAGTAACCTATTGCTAAAGTTCCAGAGAACCTGCAACCTGCACTATGCTGTTAAGGGGGTATGCTGGAAAATTGCAAACGTCTGGAGAATTTATGACAAGCCCTAAAGATGAGGTGGATTAAGTGACATTTACAAAATTTGTGTGGTGGGTGAGGGAGTTATCTCAAAGTGGGCCAACTTCTAGAGTATTATGTAAAATTTAACCTTTTTTAGGGTAAATTACACTAAACCCCAAATAACTTTCAAAATCGCACTAAACCCTAGTAGCTTTTGCATTTTGCATAAACCCCCAATAAGCTTCTATGTTTTGTAGATAACCCTATAAATTATAGCCAAAAACAATAAAAAAGGCATTTTGAAAGTAATTGGGGTAGACTACAAAATGCTGAATGTTCTTGTGGGTTTAGTGTAGTTTACCTTAAAACTAATTGACATATATATCATGGTGATTGGCTAAGTACATTGAATTAGTGGCCGCAAAAAAATTGCTGAGACATAGTGTTCTTTCGCAACATGATACCTGCCATGGTCACACGTTATTTCTTAATTTCCCCCATTTTATTGTTGTATTTTTCCACTTAACTGAGTCATTTCAGTATATTGGTTTATTTCACTTATTCCTTCATGAAAGGCATGCATCTTTTTATAAAAGTAAAAAACATAAAAACTTTTCTCTTAATGTCTATGAGTTCTTACAATATGAAACTAGGAATTTCGATTTTTCAACGTCTTCGACTTCACATAGCATCTCAACTTCGAAAACTTCCTTAATCAAGTCTTGAGGGAAAGCATGACCAGCACGTCACAATAAAATAAAATAAAAAATTGCTTTTTCTTGTAGAAATAACTAGTAGAAAAGGGGTCCAAAAGGACACAATCTCGTTAATTATATATTTATGATGACTCCAACATATGAATTTATACCTTGAAGTTTCATAATCCAATGCATGTTTTCAAGAATTTACATTCACTGCAATTACAGCAATTAAACTTTCACTTTCTTAATCAAGTCTTAAGCTTATAGCTTCAAGAATTTACATTCAGTACTAAAACTCCAAGATCAGTAGTTTGCAGGATCAAGAAAATCAAGAAGGCACTCTCAGTTACCTTTCAGCTGATCCATACTGAAAGAAATGAGAACAACATTTATTTAAGAAGCAATACATTTTACAAAGATCATAAAGAGACCAAGAACTTCAAAGTATCTCCTGAATAACCTGTCCGTTTCTGTTTCTAATTTCTACGAATTCTGTGTAGCCTCAGGTAGATTCATATCATAACGAAGTCGACTGGATCCCTGATTACTGTAAAATACAACGTCGACAAGGACAATGTTGCAGTGTAATAACAAATCAGAGGAACAAGACGATGAAATTTTTCTTACCTGTCAGTTTCTGTTTCTAATTCCTGTGAATTCTTTGCAGCCTCAGGTAGATTCGTATCATAGCAAAGTCGACTGGATCCCTGATTACTGTAAAATACAACGTCGACAAGGGCAATGTTACAGTCTAATAACAAATATAAGAAACAGGTCAATGAAAATTTTCTTGCCTGCCAGTTTCTGTCTCTATTTCCTGTGAATTCTTTGTAGCCTCAGTAGATTCGTATCATAACGAAGCCGACTGGAACCCTGATTAGTACTGTTAAGCACAACGTCGGCAAGGACAACATTACAGTCTAATAACAAATCAAAGAAGCAAGACAATGAAAATTTTCTTACACCCAAAGCTTTCTTCGCTTGAAGCTAGTCCTTACGTCCACGCGAGCATTTGTTGTCGATTCCATTGAAGAGGACGACGATGAAGATTCTTGTGCAGTCTTGCTCTCGGAGCTGCATGGAGATTCTTGATCAATGGATCTCTTTGAGTTGGGGTAATCGCTGGATGCTTGATCAGAATGAAGCTCAGAATTCAGAGAGCAAGAAGAGGAGGAAGAGAAAATGGTGTTGGACGGTGTCGATACCGTGTCGGGTTCTTGATGTTTTCAGATAGGAGGAGGTGTGAAATATTGTTGATCCTCTTTTAGAGCATTGAGGACGAGCTTCAACTGACTCATGTTTGGAGTCGTGGAGAGTTTAATTTAACCCTTAATTTAATGTTGTATGCTAGGGAGAGGGTTGTTGTAGTGAGAGAGGGGAAATGGTATTATATTGTGTATCTCTGAAATAACCTGTGAGGATTTATGTAGTTGGTAAATATCACATAACCCCTCTGAAGCTCTACCAATTTGTGATAATGCCCGAAGCTTTATAAAATTTACGCTAAACAACCCCAACCCCCAACCAAAGAAATTTCAGCATTTTATAGTAAACCCCCAACAACTTTCAAAATCGCACTAAAACTCAACAACCTTTACAGAAAACCCCAATATCTTTTCGATAAATTACACTAAACCTCTAATAACTTTCAAAATGCCTTTTATGTTGTTTTTGTTCTAATTTATGGGGTATCTATAAAACACAGAAACTTAATTATTAGGCGATTTTGAAAGTTATTGGGGTTTACTACAAAATGCTGGAAGTTATTGGGGATTTGTGTGATTTACCCTAAAATGTTAAATTTCACATAATACACATGAAGTTTGGCCCATTTTGAGATAACTCCCCACCCACCCACAAATTTTATAAATGTCACTTAATTTACCTCATCTTTGGAGCTTGTCAGAAATTTCCCACATGTTTGCAATTCTCAACATACCCCTTAACAGCGTAGTGCAGGTAATTTTCTGGAACTTTGGAAAAGGTTATGAGTTCTTTCTGAAAATAATGTTGAAAGTTTGGATTTTTTTTTACAATAATGTGGAAAGTTTTGACACTTATAAATATCAAAAAATAAAAATAACAAACCCACGAACTTATTAGGGTTGTCACAAAACCCTCAAAGCGTTTTAACTTTTCAACGTGGGATACTAACTTTCAATCTTATTTCGGAAAACTCCAAAACTTTCGACATTATTGTAAAAATTCTAAACTTTCAACATTATTTTCAAAAACTGCAGTAACCTATTGCTAAAGTTCCAGAGAACCTGCAACCTGCACTATGCTGTTAAGGGGTATGCTGGAAAATTGCAAACGTCTGGAGAATTTATGACAAGCCCTAAAGATGAGGTGGATTAAGTGACATTTACAAAATTTGTGTGGTGGGTGAGGAGTTATCTCAAAGTGGGCCAACTTCTAGAGTATTATGTAAAATTTAACCTTTTAGGGTAATTACACTAAACCCCAAATAACTTTCAAAATCGCACTAAACCCTAGTAGCTTTTGCATTTTGCATAAACCCCAATAAGCTTCTATGTTTTGTAGATAACCCTATAAATTATAGCCAAAAACAATAAAAAAGGCATTTTGAAAGTTATTAGGGTTTAGTATAATTTATCTAAAAGTATTGGGGTTTTCAACCGAAGTTCTTTGGGTTTTAGTGCGATTTTGAAAGTTGTTGGGGTTTACTATAAAATGTCAAAGCTTGGGGTTTAGGGGCCATTTGATAGTTCATTGTAAACTTGTGTATTTATGATACAAGTTGGAAAGTTGATGTCCACCTCATCATTTTCACTTTCACATTTTTCTTTGTTTGGTTTGAATTCCATTGGAATCATAAAGTGCTTGTTTGGTTTGCATAATGAAAATTTTGAAAAGTGGTAGTTGTGTAGACCCCATCCAAAGATTATATTATCATAATAAAGTTACCTCTAACTCAATTGATAGTATATTTATAAGGTTATTTATACTTAACTACCCTAAAGTTTACTTCATTGTTAAATCTAATACCCCAAAGTTTTCTTTTGCCCAAAATTACTCTACAATTTACCTCATTTTTAACGCTGATACCCCAAAGTTTTTTTTCCCTAAAATAAACCGCAAAGCTCAACAACATTTAACTTTGATTCCTAAAACTTTAACAAAAGTCTAACTTTGATAACCGAAAGTTTAACAAAACTTTTAAAACATTTAAAGTTTGGGATATTAAAGTTAATTTTGTTAAACTTTAGGGTATTTTTGAGCAAAAAAATTGGGTATTTAAGTTTAATTTTGTTAAACTTTGTGGTATTTTTAGGCAAAAGAAAACTTTAAGGTACCATAGTTAAAAATAAGATAAAACTTTGGGTATTTCAATGCAAATGACTATCTTTATCTACTGTGAATTCTTTGCAGCCTCAGGTAGATTCGTATCATAGCAAAGTCGACTGGATCCCTGATTACTGTAAAATACAACGTCGACAAGGGCAATGTTACAGTCTAATAACAAATATAAGAAACAGGTCAATGAAAATTTTCTTGCCTGCCAGTTTCTGTCTCTATTTCCTGTGAATTCTTTGTAGCCTCAGTAGATTCGTATCATAACGAAGCCGACTGGAACCCTGATTAGTACTGTTAAGCACAACGTCGGCAAGGACAACATTACAGTCTAATAACAAATCAAAGAAGCAAGACAATGAAAATTTTCTTACACCCAAAGCTTTCTTCGCTTGAAGCTAGTCCTTACGTCCACGCGAGCATTTGTTGTCGATTCCATTGAAGAGGACGACGATGAAGATTCTTGTGCAGTCTTGCTCTCGGAGCTGCATGGAGATTCTTGATCAATGGATCTCTTTGAGTTGGGGTAATCGCTGGATGCTTGATCAGAATGAAGCTCAGAATTCAGAGAGCAAGAAGAGGAGGAAGAGAAAATGGTGTTGGACGGTGTCGATACCGTGTCGGGTTCTTGATGTTTTCAGATAGGAGGAGGTGTGAAATATTGTTGATCCTCTTTAGAGCATTGAGGACGAGCTTCAACTGACTCATGTTTGGAGTCGTGGAGAGTTTAATTTAACCCTTAATTTAATGTTGTATGCTAGGAGAGGGTTGTTGTAGTGAGAGAGGGGAAATGGTATTATATTGTGTATCTCTGAAATAACCTGTGAGGATTTATGTAGTTGGTAAATATCACATAACCCCTCTGAAGCTCTACCAATTTGTGATAATGCCCGAAGCTTTATAAAATTTACGCTAAACAACCCCAACCCCCAACCAAAGAAATTTCAGCATTTTATAGTAAACCCCCAACAACTTTCAAAATCGCACTAAAACTCAACAACCTTTACAGAAAACCCCCAATATCTTTTCGATAAATTACACTAAACCTCTAATAACTTTCAAAATGCCTTTTTATGTTGTTTTTTGTTCTAATTTATGGGGGTATCTATAAAACACAGAAACTTAATTATTAGGCGATTTTGAAAGTTATTGGGGGTTTACTACAAAATGCTGGAAGTTATTGGGGATTTGGTGTGATTTACCCTAAAAATGTTAAATTTCACATAATACACATGAAGTTTGGCCCATTTTGAGATAACTCCCCCACCCACCCACAAATTTTATAAATGTCACTTAATTTACCTCATCTTTGGAGCTTGTCAGAAATTTCCCACATGTTTGCAATTCTCCAACATACCCCTTAACAGCGTAGTGCAGGTAATTTTCTGGAACTTTGAAAAGGTTATGAGTTCTTTCTGAAAATAATGTTGAAAGTTTGGATTTTTTTTTTACAATAATGTGGAAAGTTTTGACACTTATAAATATCAAAAAATAAAAATAACAAACCCACGAACTTATTAGGGTTGTCACAAAACCCTCAAAGCGTTTTAACTTTTCAACGTGGGATACTAACTTTCAATCTTATTTCGGAAAACTCCAAAACTTTCGACATTATTGTAAAATTCTAAACTTTCAACATTATTTTCAAAAACTGCAGTAACCTATTGCTAAAGTTCCAGAGAACCTGCAACCTGCACTATGCTGTTAAGGGGTATGCTGGAAAATTGCAAACGTCTGGAGAATTTATGACAAGCCCTAAAGATGAGGTGGATTAAGTGACATTTACAAAATTTGTGTGGTGGGTGAGGAGTTATCTCAAAGTGGGCCAACTTCTAGAGTATTATGTAAAATTTAACCTTTTAGGGTAATTACACTAAACCCCAAATAACTTTCAAAATCGCACTAAACCCTAGTAGCTTTTGCATTTTGCATAAACCCCAATAAGCTTCTATGTTTTGTAGATAACCCTATAAATTATAGCCAAAAACAATAAAAAAGGCATTTTGAAAGTTATTAGGGTTTAGTATAATTTATCTAAAAGTATTGGGGTTTTCAACCGAAGTTCTTTGGGTTTTAGTGCGATTTTGAAAGTTGTTGGGGTTTACTATAAAATGTCAAAGCTTGGGGTTTAGGGGCCATTTGATAGTTCATTGTAAACTTGTGTATTTATGATACAAGTTGGAAAGTTGATGTCCACCTCATCATTTTCACTTTCACATTTTTCTTTGTTTGGTTTGAATTCCATTGGAATCATAAAGTGCTTGTTTGGTTTGCATAATGAAAATTTTGAAAAGTGGTAGTTGTGTAGACCCCATCCAAAGATTATATTATCATAATAAAGTTACCTCTAACTCAATTGATAGTATATTTATAAGGTTATTTATACTTAACTACCCTAAAGTTTACTTCATTGTTAAATCTAATACCCCAAAGTTTTCTTTTGCCCAAAATTACTCTACAATTTACCTCATTTTTAACGCTGATACCCCAAAGTTTTTTTTCCCTAAAATAAACCGCAAAGCTCAACAACATTTAACTTTGATTCCTAAAACTTTAACAAAAGTCTAACTTTGATAACCGAAAGTTTAACAAAACTTTTAAAACATTTAAAGTTTGGGATATTAAAGTTAATTTTGTTAAACTTTAGGGTATTTTTGAGCAAAAAAATTGGGTATTTAAGTTTAATTTTGTTAAACTTTGTGGTATTTTTAGGCAAAAGAAAACTTTAAGGTACCATAGTTAAAAATAAGATAAAACTTTGGGTATTTCAATGCAAATGACTATCTTTATCTACTGTGAATATAGCAGTGAACTAAATTATCTATTCTATTAATGAGTTCGTAAGACGATAAGAGAGATTTTATTAACATTGAACTTAAGAGGGATTTTGTGAAAATTTTCCTTTTAAATCCATCAATTTTAAACACCCATATGAAGCCCATTAGCCTCCACAAGAGCAATCTTATTAATATTGAACTTAATAGGGGCTTTTGTGAAATTTTCATGTTCAACTCCACCAATTTAAAACGCCAACGTGAAGCCCATCAGCCTCACTCTGACACTTGTGTCAGCTTTCAAGATAAAACAGAGCATTTAGTAGGAAAATTTGAATTCGGCATTTTAGATGTCATGTCACTCTCTTTTCACTCTTTTATTGTTGCATCCAGACTGTGTAAAAGAAAGAAAGCTAAGCCATGACCCCACAGTTTGATAGATTCATCGTACTTTTCAAAGGAAAAAACACATCCAAACAGGCCCTTAGTGTAATTTACTCTTTATATAAATGGCTTTCGTGGGAACCTTCAATATATTCTAACGTGTGACAAGCAGTTTAGCAACTGAGTCTGAGACTAACAAAAATTTGGACAAAAACTGTTTCAATGGAGTGTTCATTGCTATTGAGATAGTGTTCTTAATCTACACATCTGGTTGATGCAGATAAAATTATGATCTGCATACTCAAAAGAATTGTAGTGAGATAGACAATAATTTCTTGGTTTAATCTTGTTTTATTGGTAACAAAATTTCTTGATTTGTTAATATGTTCTGCTTAAAAATATACTCTGTGATTCCTATCAAAAGCTCTACGCTCCAGCTTGAGAAGGAAAATTAGAAGCATTACAAAATCTTTTCATATGGGACTTTTCTTAACTATGATCTTCCTTTCTTATAGAGTTCTATTTTCATAGACATATTACAAGATGTGTAAGTATGAGATATTGTCTTCTTCTTCATAATCAACAAGAAAATAGAAAAATTCTTCCCTCTCTTTTGTCTAAACAATTTAAAATTGAGAGGTTCCCCTTAATTTAATGTTGTATGCTAGGAGAGGGTTGTTGTAGTGAGAGAGGGAAATGGTATTATATTGTGTATCTCTGAAATAACCTGTGAGGATTTATGTAGTTGGTAAATATCACATAACCCCTCTGAAGCTCTACCAATTTGTGATAATGCCCGAAGCTTTATAAAATTTACGCTAAACAACCCCAACCCCCAACCAAAGAAATTTCAGCATTTTATAGTAAACCCCCAACAACTTTCAAAATCGCACTAAAACTCAACAACCTTTACAGAAAACCCCCAATATCTTTTCGATAAATTACACTAAACCTCTAATAACTTTCAAAATGCCTTTTATGTTGTTTTGTTCTAATTTATGGGGTATCTATAAAACACAGAAACTTAATTATTAGGCGATTTTGAAAGTTATTGGGGTTTACTACAAAATGCTGGAAGTTATTGGGGATTTGGTGTGATTTACCCTAAAATGTTAAATTTCACATAATACACATGAAGTTTGGCCCATTTTGAGATAACTCCCCACCCACCCACAAATTTTATAAATGTCACTTAATTTACCTCATCTTTGGAGCTTGTCAGAAATTTCCCACATGTTTGCAATTCTCCAACATACCCCTTAACAGCGTAGTGCAGGTAATTTTCTGGAACTTTGAAAAGGTTATGAGTTCTTTCTGAAAATAATGTTGAAAGTTTGGATTTTTTTTTTACAATAATGTGGAAAGTTTTGACACTTATAAATATCAAAAAATAAAAATAACAAACCCACGAACTTATTAGGGTTGTCACAAAACCCTCAAAGCGTTTTAACTTTTCAACGTGGGATACTAACTTTCAATCTTATTTCGGAAAACTCCAAAACTTTCGACATTATTGTAAAATTCTAAACTTTCAACATTATTTTCAAAAACTGCAGTAACCTATTGCTAAAGTTCCAGAGAACCTGCAACCTGCACTATGCTGTTAAGGGGTATGCTGGAAAATTGCAAACGTCTGGAGAATTTATGACAAGCCCTAAAGATGAGGTGGATTAAGTGACATTTACAAAATTTGTGTGGTGGGTGAGGGAGTTATCTCAAAGTGGGCCAACTTCTAGAGTATTATGTAAAATTTAACCTTTTTAGGGTAATTACACTAAACCCCAAATAACTTTCAAAATCGCACTAAACCCTAGTAGCTTTTGCATTTTGCATAAACCCCCAATAAGCTTCTATGTTTTGTAGATAACCCCTATAAATTATAGCCAAAAAACAATAAAAAAAAGGCATTTTGAAAGTTATTAGGGGTTTAGTATAATTTATCTAAAAGTATTGGGGGTTTTCAACCGAAGTTGCTGGGTTTTAGTGCGATTTTGAAAGTTGTTGGGGGTTTACTATAAAATGCTGAAAGCTTGGGGGTTTAGGGGCCATTTGATAGTTCATTGTAAACTTGTGTATTTATGATACAAGTTGGAAAGTTGATGTCCACCTCATCATTTTCACTTTCACATTTTTCTTTGTTTGGTTTGAATTCCATTGGAATCATAAAGTGCTTGTTTGGTTTGCATAATGAAAATTTTGAAAAGTGGTAGTTGTGTAGACCCCATCCAAAGATTATATTATCATAATAAAGTTACCTCTAACTCAATTGATAGTATATTTATAAGGTTATTTATACTTAACTACCCTAAAGTTTACTTCATTGTTAAATCTAATACCCCAAAGTTTTCTTTTGCCCAAAAATTACTCTACAATTTACCTCATTTTTAACGCTGATACCCCAAAGTTTTTTTCCCTAAAATAAACCGCAAAGCTCAACAAAGATTTAACTTTGATTCCTAAAAACTTTAACAAAAGTCTAACTTTGATAACCGAAAGTTTAACAAAACTTTTAAAACATTTAAAGTTTGGGATATTAAAGTTAATTTTGTTAAACTTTAGGGTATTTTGAGCAAAAAAAAATTGTATTTAAGTTTAATTTTGTTAAACTTTGTGGTATTTTTAGGCAAAAGAAAACTTTAAGGTACCATAGTTAAAAATAAGATAAAACTTTGGGTATTTCAATGCAAATGACTATCTTTATCTACTGTGAATATAGCAGTGAACTAAATTATCTATTCTATTAATGAGTTCGTAAGACGATAAGAGAGATTTTATTAACATTGAACTTAAGAGGGATTTTGTGAAAATTTTCCTTTTAAATCCATCAATTTTAAACACCCATATGAAGCCCATTAGCCTCCACAAGAGCAATCTTATTAATATTGAACTTAATAGGGCTTTTGTGAAATTTTCATGTTCAACTCCACCAATTTAAAACGCCAACGTGAAGCCCATCACCTCACTCGACACTTGTGTCACTTTCAAGATAAAACGAGCATTTAGTAGGAAAATTTGAATTGCATTTTAGATGTCATGTCACTCTCTTTTCACTCTTTTATTGTTGCATCCAGACTGTAAAAGAAAGAAAGCTAAGCCATGACCCCACAGTTTGATAGATTCATCGTACTTTTCAAAGGAAAAACACATCCAAACAGGCCCTTAGTGTAATTTACTCTTTATATAAATGGCTTTCGTGGGAACCTTCAATATATTCTAACGTGTGACAAGCAGTTTAGCAACTGAGTCTGAGACTAACAAAAATTTGGACAAAAACTGTTTCAATGGAGTGTTCATTGCTATTGAGATAGTGTTCTTAATCTACACATCTGGTTGATGCAGATAAAATTATGATCTGCATACTCAAAAGAATTGTAGTGAGATAGACAATAATTTCTTGGTTTAATCTTGTTTTATTGGTAACAAAATTTCTTGATTTGTTAATATGTTCTGCTTAAAAATATACTCTGTGATTCCTATCAAAAGCTCTACGCTCCAGCTTGAGAAGGAAAATTAGAAGCATTACAAAATCTTTTCATATGGGACTTTTCTTAACTATGATCTTCCTTTCTTATAGAGTTCTATTTTCATAGACATATTACAAGATGTGTAAGTATGAGATATTGTCTTCTTCTTCATAATCAACAAGAAAATAGAAAAATTCTTCCCTCTCTTTTGTCTAAACAATTTAAAATTGAGAGGTTCCCCTTAATCTACCATATATTTAGATTTGATAGGGAACTTCTCTCATGAGTAATTGTTACTGCTTCTAATCCATATATATCTTCTTATTTATTGATTGAAACCCTCTATTACGTTTCTATGAATTTATCATGTCTAAAAAATTGAGAATACAGAACTAATCGTATTTTTAAGGTTTTTCCCCTAAAACCACCTTGAAAGTAGGGTCATTTTATAAAAACCACCTTTCATTTTCAATTTATATGTAAACCACCTTTATAGGGAGGGTGTTCGTTCCAATCAACTACCTCCGAGTTAAAATTTTCATCGAAAACCCAAAATATCCTTAAAAGCTCACATTTAAAACATATGACTCACCTTGTTAACATTTAGGTCTAGTTAGCATACAAGTCACATAACTTAAATGTTCATTTTGTAAGGTTATTTTTGGTTTTTTAGTGAAAATTTGGCTAGGAGGTGGTTGATTGGAACAAAAATCAATTTCATAGTTGGTATACGTATAAATTGAAAACGAAAGACAATTTCTGTAAAATGACCCTATTTTTAAGGTAGTTTCTAGGGGAACCCTATATATTTCTAACATCATGATATTATGATCAGCACTCTCCTTGACATTCTCACCTTGGGTCATTTCGAGAGTTAAAAACGAACCAATTTCCGGTTTAAATTTATTTCTTTCTTCTATCTAATTCTTCCAATATGAGACAATATTGAGGGCATCTATGACTAATACGAGCATGTCACTTCCCAAACATGCTCGTATTCATGAATCTCCGACTTCTCCTTGTAGCTCTTGTGTTCTTGTATGGCAGTATGGGACTGAATCCGGCTTGGTATCAAATCCAACTGGATCCGGTTATATTGGGTCCGGATCGGGTCCGGATTCACATACCAACATCCAGTACCCACAATTAACATACAAACTAGCATTGAAATGGCTAGAAAATGAAGGGGCTAGCATTAAGATAGCCTCCACATGAGTCCAAAATCCATGCAGAACACAATGACAGAGGAGGACAGTTAGGTCCAACCCCATATTCCTGTTCACCGGTCAATATCGAGTCAGACCCTTGGCTGGACAACGGTACGAACTCATTGAATAAAGTTACTAGTAAAAAAGAGAACGAGCATCAATATATCGACTTGACCACTGCAATCCCTGCTTAAGTTCTGAATATTCATGTATCCATATTGAATCCACATTCAATCCACTTCCACATTAATGAAGTCCTACAATGAGACAAATGGAAAAAGAAAAGCAGAAAGTATCCGGCGAATCGATTCACGATGGTGTGTTGAGGAAAAGTGACATTTACAAAATTTGTGTGGTGGGTGAGGGAGTTATCTCAAAGTGGGCCAACTTCTAGAGTATTATGTAAAATTTAACCTTTTTTAGGGTAAATTACACTAAACCCCAAATAACTTTCAAAATCGCACTAAACCCTAGTAGCTTTTGCATTTTGCATAAACCCCCAATAAGCTTCTATGTTTTGTAGATAACCCCTATAAATTATAGCCAAAAAACAATAAAAAAAAGGCATTTTGAAAGTTATTAGGGGTTTAGTATAATTTATCTAAAAGTATTGGGGGTTTTCAACCGAAGTTGCTGGGTTTTAGTGCGATTTTGAAAGTTGTTGGGGGTTTACTATAAAATGCTGAAAGCTTGGGGGTTTAGGGGCCATTTGATAGTTCATTGTAAACTTGTGTATTTATGATACAAGTTGGAAAGTTGATGTCCACCTCATCATTTTCACTTTCACATTTTTCTTTGTTTGGTTTGAATTCCATTGGAATCATAAAGTGCTTGTTTGGTTTGCATAATGAAAATTTTGAAAAGTGGTAGTTGTGTAGACCCCATCCAAAGATTATATTATCATAATAAAGTTACCTCTAACTCAATTGATAGTATATTTATAAGGTTATTTATACTTAACTACCCTAAAGTTTACTTCATTGTTAAATCTAATACCCCAAAGTTTTCTTTTGCCCAAAAATTACTCTACAATTTACCTCATTTTTAACGCTGATACCCCAAAGTTTTTTTCCCTAAAATAAACCGCAAAGCTCAACAAAGATTTAACTTTGATTCCTAAAAACTTTAACAAAAGTCTAACTTTGATAACCGAAAGTTTAACAAAACTTTTAAAACATTTAAAGTTTGGGATATTAAAGTTAATTTTGTTAAACTTTAGGGTATTTTGAGCAAAAAATTGGGTATTTAAGTTTAATTTTGTTAAACTTTGTGGTATTTTTTAGGCAAAAGAAAACTTTAAGGTACCATAGTTAAAAATAAGATAAAACTTTGGGTATTTCAATGCAAATGACTATCTTTATCTACTGTGAATATAGCAGTGAACTAAATTATCTATTCTATTAATGAGTTCGTAAGACGATAAGAGAGATTTTATTAACATTGAACTTAAGAGGGATTTTGTGAAAATTTTCCTTTTAAATCCATCAATTTTAAACACCCATATGAAGCCCATTAGCCTCCACAAGAGCAATCTTATTAATATTGAACTTAATAGGGCTTTGTGAAATTTTCATGTTCAACTCCACCAATTTAAAACGCCAACGTGAAGCCCATCACCTCACTCTGACACTTGTGTCACTTTCAAGATAAAACAGCATTTAGTAGGAAAATTTGAATTGCATTTTAGATGTCATGTCACTCTCTTTTCACTCTTTTATTGTTGCATCCAGACTGTAAAAGAAAGAAAGCTAAGCCATGACCCCACAGTTTGATAGATTCATCGTACTTTTCAAAGGAAAAAACACATCCAAACAGGCCCTTAGTGTAATTTACTCTTTATATAAATGGCTTTCGTGGGAACCTTCAATATATTCTAACGTGTGACAAGCAGTTTAGCAACTGAGTCTGAGACTAACAAAAATTTGGACAAAAACTGTTTCAATGGAGTGTTCATTGCTATTGAGATAGTGTTCTTAATCTACACATCTGGTTGATGCAGATAAAATTATGATCTGCATACTCAAAAGAATTGTAGTGAGATAGACAATAATTTCTTGGTTTAATCTTGTTTTATTGGTAACAAAATTTCTTGATTTGTTAATATGTTCTGCTTAAAAATATACTCTGTGATTCCTATCAAAAGCTCTACGCTCCAGCTTGAGAAGGAAAATTAGAAGCATTACAAAATCTTTTCATATGGGACTTTTCTTAACTATGATCTTCCTTTCTTATAGAGTTCTATTTTCATAGACATATTACAAGATGTGTAAGTATGAGATATTGTCTTCTTCTTCATAATCAACAAGAAAATAGAAAAATTCTTCCCTCTCTTTTGTCTAAACAATTTAAAATTGAGAGGTTCCCCTTAATCTACCATATATTTAGATTTGATAGGGAACTTCTCTCATGAGTAATTGTTACTGCTTCTAATCCATATATATCTTCTTATTTATTGATTGAAACCCTCTATTACGTTTCTATGAATTTATCATGTCTAAAAAATTGAGAATACAGAACTAATCGTATTTTTAAGGTTTTTCCCCTAAAAACCACCTTGAAAGTAGGGTCATTTTATAAAAACCACCTTTCATTTTCAATTTATATGTAAACCACCTTTATAGGGGGGAGGGGGTGTTTCGTTCCAATCAACTACCTCCGAGTTAAAATTTTCACTGAAAACCCAAAAATATCCTTAAAAAGCTCACATTTAAAACATATGACTCACCTTGTTAACATTTAGGTCTAGTTAGCATACAAGTCACATAACTTAAATGTTCATTTTGTAAGGTTATTTTTGGTTTTTTAGTGAAAATTTGGCTAGGAGGTGGTTGATTGGAACAAAAATCAATTTCATAGTTGGTATAATGATAAATTGAAAACGAAAGACAATTTCTGTAAAATGACCCTATTTTTAAGGTAGTTTCTAGGGGAACCCTATATATTTCTAACATCATGATATTATGATCAGCACTCTCCTTGACATTCTCACCTTGGGTCATTTCGAGAGTTAAAAACGAACCAATTTCCGGTTTAAATTTATTTCTTTCTTCTATCTAATTCTTCCAATATGAGACAATATTGAGGGCATCTATGACTAATACGAGCATGTCACTTCCCAAACATGCTCGTATTCATGAATCTCCGACTTCTCCTTGTAGCTCTTGTGTTCTTGTATGGCAGTATGGGACTGAATCCGGCTTGGTATCAAATCCAACTGGATCCGGTTATATTGGGTCCGGATCGGGTCCGGATTCACATACCAACATCCAGTACCCACAATTAACATACAAACTAGCATTGAAATGGCTAGAAAATGAAGGGGCTAGCATTAAGATAGCCTCCACATGAGTCCAAAATCCATGCAGAACACAATGACAGAGGAGGACAGTTAGGTCCAACCCCATATTCCTGTTCACCGGTCAATATCGAGTCAGACCCTTGGCTGGACAACGGTACGAACTCATTGAATAAAGTTACTAGTAAAAAAGAGAACGAGCATCAATATATCGACTTGACCACTGCAATCCCTGCTTAAGTTCTGAATATTCATGTATCCATATTGAATCCACATTCAATCCACTTCCACATTAATGAAGTCCTACAATGAGACAAATGGAAAAAAGAAAAGCAGAAAGTATCCGGCGAATCTGATTCACGATGGTGTGTTGAGGAAAAAGAGACCTTCAATTCACATTTTCAATGGTTTCGATTCATTAATTGCATTAGAAACTATATCAAAATATGTTTATCCTTTTCGTAGTGGATTCTAGATTAGTTCAATGTTACAATTGGATTAATAGTGCACCAAAAAGATGATTTATAATTTTGATTAGCGGATACAATAGACCTTTTTCTGATAAATGGATCAAAACTTAGATAGATAATTTCTCCATTGTACATATTGACTCTTTGTAGATCTCACAATAACTAAATTAATGATGCACTCAAAGCTAGAGACCATAGTAGAAATAAAAACTTGGTTTCCAATTAGAAGAGAAGAGAGATTACATTACATGACTAGTGTAAGTGATGCATTGCCAGCTCCAAACCAAACCATGAATGCATCCCTTACAAACCCATGCTCAACATTACAATAGACTAGAAAAATACATAGAACTACATATGAGAGGATACAAGAAAGAAATGACTATAAGTACTAATTGTTACCAAGAAACGATATATCGGACCGTGAACCCTCAATTCCCCATGAGCAAACTCTTCTCTCTCTTAAGCTCCACATGAATTGAACCACGTAGAGTTCAAAAGAGAGAAGAAGAGCTTAAGCTCCATTGTTAATTAGGAGCACTCAAGCAAAGAGAAGCTTGTAATATTGAAGATGAGAGAGATAGATGGGAAAGACGAGATTAGTGTATATATAAAGGGAGGAGAGGAGGGGGTCCCTTTTGGAGTTTAGTGTGTGGATTTTCAAGAAGTTGAAGGGATTCTTGTGGGGGTGGGATTATGGGAAGAGGGGAGCATGTTTATGGGGAAATGAAACAGCACTAGCTCACATTTCAAAGCTCTTTGGACTCGGAATAGGAAGGGTTCATACTTATTGAGAAATATACTCTTTTTCCGAAAAAAATTAAATGGCTAATTGGGTATAGACCAGTTGAGATGTACCTCCAGATGGAGAGAAGATTAGTTGGGAGAGCAGCGATAACTAGCCTACATTTTTTTAATTATTTTCAAACTACTAGACTTAAAGACTGAGAATTTTGATATTATTAGCTGGAATGCATATGCATCGCATGTGGTCAAATATCTTAATTGTATATTTTAGGTTTATTTCTTTACTATAATCTAGTTGCGAAAAAGTTTATGATTACCATAATGTATTAAAAGTTTTAGGATATTTCCGTGCGTAAAACCTTATTGGTTTCAACATTTTGCCTTTCCAGAGGAATAATGAAGTTTAAAGTCTTAAAATATTAAAATTTATGAGCAATTTCAATGATTTGAAGGATTAATTTTAAAATATTAATGATGTAAGAGACCAATATTGAAAAGGCTCTTATTATTAATAAATAAATAAATTCTTGAATTCATTAAAAAAATAATAGGTTTTATCTAGTCCTATCAATTTTATTTAGCTATAAAAAAATACTTTCACCTATTGTTTACATCGACTGAGTATTATAGTAATTCAAAAGTTTTTTATAGAATTCTCAGAGTCAAAATGTGCAAATTCAAGAAAGAAAATACAAATGATATGATCAATTCTAAAAGCTAATATTGTAATCCTTCCACATCTTCTTAACTTATAAAGTAATTGATTTGTGTAAAATTTTGAAAACGGTTACTTGCTGTTATTAAAAATTATAAAATATAATCCGAGAATAATTTATAATGTATTATGCACTCATATCACTACAAAAAAGGTCTATTAACGACCACGATTAACGACGGACCAAAAAAGTTCTCGTTATTAAAAGATAGTAACGACCAATTTTTTTACTCCGTCGTTAGTGAGTATATCAATTACAAGAGAATTATTTTTTCGTCGTTACTATTAGCAAAAATCTGTCGTTAATGTGTTATATAATCACGACGGACAACGGATAGTTGCTAATGTTATATGATTCTATCGTAAATAGATAATTTTCGAGTGTGATTTAATTTTAAATGTGATCCATGGTGACAAATGGTTGTTGCATTTGTTTTACTTCTTTTTCCTTTAAAAAATCTTATCTAGGACTCATATTATACATATTTTCCTTACCATGTTCTTCCCTTGGTGTTTTCTCTTCCCTATACATCAGTGTGTAAAATATATTGAGGTTATTGTTTTGAGAATAGAAACATCTTTTTTTTTAAATAGACACATCAATTTTTTTTTGAAAATAGAAACATCATTTTTTTTTGAAAATAGAAACATCATTTTTTTTTGAAAATAGGAACATCATTATAATGTGCATTTTATTTTTCAGTGATTTTTAAATATCATAGTATTTATTAATTTATCTTTCATATAAATTTGTCTTTTCTTCTTGGACATATCCTGTCAACTTGTTGGTTTTTCACTTTTATTACAAAGGTAAATAATAGCTTTACCTTTGTATACTTCCATTTATGCAGGAAGGTACTTTAGATTTTCTTTTCAACTATGCATTAAGGCCGGAAGTCTTCAACTGTTACCTGTATCTGTGGAAATAACCTATGGACTTGAACAAATTCTGATGCTGCTTCAGGTGAGATTTGGTTAATTAGTTCGCCTTTGACTGAAAATTTTATTGTTACATGCTTTGAAGGGCTGACCTTACTTTAATTTAGACACGTTTTTAGGAGGTTGATCATTTCAAGAAAATTCAGTATGCTGATGGAATTACCTACGGGAAACTATTTCTGGAGAATAAGTAATTTCTTTTCGATTTTTTACCTTATACGCACTTCCGAAATCTCATCTTGATAGATCCAAAACACATCCAATTATTTTACTCTAGTAACATTTCTTTATCCTACTCTTTTAAGGAAACTATATATTAATCATATACCTCATGAATGTATGTAATTTTATTCTCAATCAATATAGCAGCTATTTGTTTGCTTAAAGGAGTGCAGTGTTTGCCGCTTGTAGTCTTTAAGCAATAAAGGCAGAACACACCATTTGTAGGTTTGATACATGAATTGCGATAAACATGCAAGCATATATAATCGTGTATGGTTGTCTTACATCAGAATCATTCAAGACATAACACATAAAATATAAAATTTAAAATACAGTGTGTATGTACAAATATATAGGGTTTAAAGATTAGTATGATTAAGTGGACCAATTCTAGTGAGTCATATTCATTGGCGTCCTCTTCGACGTTAAGCTTGTTATCTTCAATTGCTTCACACATGACATGGACTTATATTGTTTATTACGTATATATCAACCTTGAGGACTATATGCATTTTTCACTTGTGAGACTAATGAACCCAACTTAAACCTAATAGCGGTATAGATTTTTCTTCAAAACATGCATTTTAAGTTGCGTTTATGTATCTTCGATTTTGTTCAGTGCAATCGTGCTATTTGACAAATGAATAGCAGACTTTTAACAAAGATTAATGAAGTTTCAAAGAGGGCATCTAACTTGAGATGAAGGCTTTCAAAGGTTTATAATTTATAGTCTTCTTTACTTGTGTTTGGAATTGAGGAGATGTTATGTGAACTTAGTTCTATCTCCTCTCGATTTAAGTGTTCTAGTCAGAAAGTCGATTGAAATGTAATTTCATGTGCGTGGTTTCAAAGTATGTATTTTGGAATTTCTTTGTCAATAAAAGTTGCATCTCTATCCTATTCACTTCTAGAGCTTGTATGTGGTAATTCTATTGACAAATTTGTCGCTAATATTATATGTTTGAAAGGGCTTCCAAAGTGATGACAACTTTAGTCGCTAAAGTGTAATAACAATGGTTAAGATATTAACGCTAAAGTTAACTGGTGATGCCTATCATTTCGTTGTTAATATGCTACTAATAACGATTGTTATTTGTCATTAATATCTATTAATAACGGAATAAACTAATAATGGCCAAATTAAACTAAATTTGATTTCGCATTAACGTCGGTTGTTATTCGTCGTTACTGTTCCATGTTCCACTGTTATTATTTTAGGCCAACGACGGACCATATATGTTGTCGTTGTTGACTTTCAACGACGGATCACATTTTCCGTCGTTAAGTGTCATTAGCGTCAAGCCTATTAACGACAGCCCACGACGGAACACTTCTTCGTCGTTAGTGCCCATTAACGACGGATTTAGTAACCAGCTACGACGGATTTTTCCGTTGTTAATGGACCTTTTTTTTGTAGTGTATGGATTGTATTTTAAAAATAGTTTAGATCTATCCAATGTCAAAATAACATCTAAAAGTTTAAATTAAGAAGTTAGAAAAATCCAATATCCATAATAGTACCGATATCCAAGCTATGTGCTTCATAAATTTATAAGAAGATGAGTAATATAAAATGAACAACATAATTTATTTTGTCAAATAATTACTTTCAGATCGTGAAAGGCAAGGAGAATCGAAGGATATCATATCATCACAAATAAAAGTAAATTTCTCCTAGAGAATCTTTAGAAATAAATTTTTAAGTTAATAAAAGAAAATTTTAAGGGCAATTAATCCAAATCAGTCCATTGAGTGGTAGACTTGGTAGCAAATACACTCTTATAAATCGATGTCACACGTGCTTTAAGTCGTGCTTTGTTTAGGGGTTAATTTTGTAAAACTCCACCTCAAATATTTTGGGAGGTAGGGGTGTGTTGAAAGCCCCCTCAACTATTTTAATTTGAGAAATCTCCCCAAAATTTGGGTACAGATAATCCATCTCAACTTTAAAATTTTGATTTAAACCTCTTGAACTTTTCTCACTTAAACCCTCAAAACTAACATCGCTGAGTCTAATCTATTATGTGATAAGTATCCCTCAACCATAAAAAATTACCTTGGTTTTGCCAGATGAAAGAAAAAGAAGAGATATAGAGGAAAAAGCATCATGGGTCGTGGTCCTTTTATTATCGGTTAAGGGTTTCTTTTTAACTAAAATGGATTTTTTCCCGAGGGTATTTCATCCGATCTCATATTGAAGAAACGACGTTAAGGTAGTTTGTTGAGAGAAGTGTAAAAGGTCAAGCGAGTTTTATGGGACACACTAAAAGTTGAGGGGATTTTAAAAATTATTGTCATACCAAAGTTGAGAGAGATTATGTATAACACCACAATATTTAGGATGGTTTTCTCAAATTAAATGACTTGAGTGCATTTTCGAGACAACCCCATACTTGAGGGATTTTTAAAAATTATTGTCATACCAAAGTTGAGAGAGATTATGTATAACACCACAATATTTAGGATGGTTTTCTCAAATTAAATGACTTGAGTGCATTTTCTGAGACAACCCCATACTTGAGGGATTTTTAAAATTAATCCTTCTTTTAAATATGGCTTATTTACATATTTGTCTCTCAAATCTTTAATAAGTCAATATTACTCACTAAAATTATGAGCAATTTTAAAATTTTCAGGGACTAATATAGATTCATGGAAGACTTAAAATTAGGGACTAATATATAAATAATCTTTAAATATTTATTCTTATAAATTACTTATAGTTCTATAAGATATCCTTAGTTATACAAATTTGACAAGTGGCATATAATATAATTAATTAATAATGATAATTAATTTAGTTTAATTAGGATTATAATGTAATATAGAAAAAGAATATGGGTAATATTATCTACAAAAATATTTTTCCGCACCTCCCACTTTTAAAGGGAGTATGATTCATCAATTTTGATGACAATTCAAGCGAAAAGACTTCTTACTTTTGTGTCTAGTCGTAGCGTAGGAGCAATAGGAAGAATGTATTGAGTTGTAGAACTCTTTTCTAAACCTGTTTAGGAGCGAGTAAGCCTCATTCAGTTAGAATTATCCTAGTTTCTTCCAATATATCGTGTTTTGTATTAATTTTAAGGGACTTTTGCTTACAAAATCCAAAGGTTTACCCCATTTAATTTAAAACTTAGGTAATGCTCTATGTTCTTGTACACTCAAAATACAAAGTTTACTTTTACCTTTCTTCATAAAAAAGTTTATTTTACCTTTAAAATAGGATACAAAGTTTTTAGCTACATGTGATAGCATGTATAGCTACAGATTACCTAGACTGTACATCAAGTGTACTATATATTTAGTGTATATATAAAGGGAGGAGGGGAGGGTCCTTTTGGAGTTTAGTGTGTGGATTTTCAAGAAGTTGAAGGGATTCTTGTGGGGGTGGGATTATGGGAAGAGGGGAGCATGTTTATGGGGAAATGAAACAGCACTAGCTCACATTTCAAAGCTCTTTGGACTCGGAATAGGAAGGGTTCATACTTATTGAGAAATATACTCTTTTCCGAAAAAATTAAATGGCTAATTGGGTATAGACCAGTTGAGATGTACCTCCAGATGGAGAGAAGATTAGTTGGGAGAGCAGCGATAACTAGCCTACATTTTTTAATTATTTTCAAACTACTAGACTTAAAGACTGAGAATTTTGATATTATTAGTGGAATGCATATGCATCGCATGTGGTCAAATATCTTAATTGTATATTTTAGGTTTATTTCTTTACTATAATCTAGTTGCGAAAAAGTTTATGATTACCATAATGTATTAAAAGTTTTAGGATATTTCCGCGTAAAACCTTATTGGTTTCAACATTTTGCCTTTCAGAGGAATAATGAAGTTTAAAGTCTTAAAATATTAAAATTTATGAGCAATTTCAATGATTTGAAGGATTAATTTTAAAATATTAATGATGTAAGAGACCAATATTGAAAAGGCTCTTATTATTAATAAATAAATAAATTCTTGAATTCATTAAAAAAATAATAGGTTTTATCTAGTCCTATCAATTTTATTTAGCTATAAAAAAATACTTTCACCTATTGTTTACATCGACTGAGTATTATAGTAATTCAAAAGTTTTTTATAGAATTCTCAGAGTCAAAATGTGCAAATTCAAGAAAGAAAATACAAATGATATGATCAATTCTAAAAGCTAATATTGTAATCCTTCCACATCTTCTTAACTTATAAAGTAATTGATTTGTGTAAAATTTTGAAAACGGTTACTTGCTGTTATTAAAAATTATAAAATATAATCCGAGAATAATTTATAATGTATTATGCACTCATATGGATTGTATTTTAAAAATAGTTTAGATCTATCCAATGTCAAAATAACATCTAAAAGTTTAAATTAAGAAGTTAGAAAAATCCAATATCCATAATAGTACCGATATCCAAGCTATGTGCTTCATAAATTTATAAGAAGATGAGTAATATAAAATGAACAACATAATTTATTTTGTCAAATAATTACTTTCGATCGTGAAAGGCAAGGAGAATCGAAGGATATCATATCATCACAAATAAAAGTAAATTTCTCCTAGAGAATCTTTAGAAATAAATTTTTAAGTTAATAAAAGAAAATTTTAAGGGCAATTAATCCAAATCAGTCCATTGAGTGGTAGACTTGGTAGCAAATACACTCTTATAAATCGATGTCACACGTGCTTTAAGTCGTGCTTTGTTTAGGGGTTAATTTTGTAAAACTCCACCTCAAATATTTTGGGAGGTAGGTGTGTTGGAAAGCCCCCTCAACTATTTTAATTTGAGAAATCTCCCCAAAATTTGGGTACGATAATCCATCTCAACTTTAAAATTTTGATTTAAACCTCTTGAACTTTTCTCACTTAAACCCTCAAAACTAACATCGCTGAGTCTAATCTATTATGTGATAAGTATCCCTCAACCATAAAAGAATTACATTGGTTTTGCTAGATAAAAGAAAAGGAAGAGATATAAAGGGAAAAACATCATAAATTGGTCGTGATCCTTTTATTATCGATTGAGGGTTTCTTTTTAACTAAAATGGATTTTTTTCCCAGAGGGTATTTCATCCGATCTCATATTGAAGAAACGACGTTAAGGTAGTTTGTTGAGAGAAATGTAAAAGGTTAGGGAGTTTTATGAGACACACTAAAAGTTGAGGGGATTTTTAAAAATTATTGTCATACCAAAGTTGAGAGAGATTATGTATAACACCACAATATTTAGGATGGTTTTCTCAAATTAAATGACTTGAGTGCATTTTCGAGACAACCCCATACTTGAGGGATTTTTAAAAATTATTGTCATACCAAAGTTGAGAGAGATTATCTACAACACCCCATAGTTAGGAGTTTTCTCAAATCAAATGAGTTGAGTGCATTTTTGAGACACCCCCATACTTGAGAGGTTTTCAAAATTAACCCTTCTTTTAAATATGTCTTATTTACATATTTGTCTCTCAAATCTTTAATAATTCAATATTACTCCCTAAAATTATAAGCAATTTCAAAATTTTTAGGGACTCATATGGAATTATTGAAGACTTAGAATCAATGGACTAATATCTAAATAACCTTTAAATATTTTTCTTATAGTTTACTTATCTTTCTATAAGATGTTCTTAGTTATACATATTTGACAAGTGGCATATATAATATAAATAAGGAGGTTTCAGAAAACCCCCTCAACTATTTTAATTTGAGAAATCTCCCCAAAATTTGGGTACAGATAATCCATCTCAACTTTAAAACTTTTATTTAACGACCTTGGACTTTTCTCATTTAACCCTTCAAAACTAACACCGTTGAGTCTAATCTATTATGTGACAAGTATCACTCAACCATAAAAGAATTACATTGGTTTTGCTAGATAAAAGAAAAGGAAGAGATATAAAGGGAAAAACATCATAAATTGGTCGATCCTTTTATTATCGATTGAGGGTTTCTTTTTAACTAAAATGGATTTTTTTCCCAGAGGGTATTTCATCCATCTCATATTGAAGAAACGACGTTAAGGTAGTTTGTTGAGAGAAGTGTAAAAGGTCAAGCGAAGTTTTATGGGACACACTAAAAGTTGAGGGGATTTTCTAAAACTGTTGTTGTACCAATGTTGAGAGAGATTATGTATAACACCACAATATTTAGGATGGTTTTCTCAAATTAAATGACTTGAGTGCATTTTCGAGACAACCCCATACTTGAGGGATTTTAAAAATTAATCCTTCTTTTAAATATGGCTTATTTACATATTTGTCTCTCAAATCTTTAATAAGTCAATATTACTCACTAAAATTATGAGCAATTTTAAAATTTTCAGGGACTAATATAGATTCATGGAAGACTTAAAATTAGGGACTAATATATAAATAATCTTTAAATATTTATTCTTATAAATTACTTATAGTTCTATAAGATATCCTTAGTTATACAAATTTGACAAGTGGCATATAATATAATTAATTAATAATGATAATTAATTTAGTTTAATTAGGATTATAATGTAATATAGAAAAAGAATATGGGTAATATTATCTACAAAAATATTTTTCCGCACCTCCCACTTTTAAAGGGAGTATGATTCATCAATTTTGATGACAATTCAAGCGAAAAGACTTCTTACTTTTGTGTCTAGTCGTAGCGTAGGAGCAATAGGAAGAATGTATTGAGTTGTAGAACTCTTTTCTAAACCTGTTTAGGAGCGAGTAAGCCTCATTCAGTTAGAATTATCCTAGTTTCTTCCAATATATCGTGTTTTGTATTAATTTTAAGGGACTTTTGCTTACAAAATCCAAAGGTTTACCCCATTTAATTTAAAACTTAGGTAATGCTCTATGTTCTTGTACACTCAAAATACAAAGTTTACTTTTACCTTTCTTCATAAAAAAGTTTATTTTACCTTTAAAATAGGATACAAAGTTTTTAGCTACATGTGATAGCATGTATAGCTACAGATTACCTAGACTGTACATCAAGTGTACTATATATTTAGTGTATATATAAAGGGAGGAGAGGAGGGGTCCTTTTGGAGTTTAGTGTGTGGATTTTCAAGAAGTTGAAGGGATTCTTGTGGGGGTGGGATTATGGGAAGAGGGGAGCATGTTTATGGGGAAATGAAACAGCACTAGCTCACATTTCAAAGCTCTTTGGACTCGGAATAGGAAGGGTTCATACTTATTGAGAAATATACTCTTTTCCGAAAAAATTAAATGGCTAATTGGGTATAGACCAGTTGAGATGTACCTCCAGATGGAGAGAAGATTAGTTGGGAGAGCAGCGATAACTAGCCTACATTTTTAATTATTTTCAAACTACTAGACTTAAAGACTGAGAATTTTGATATTATTAGCTGGAATGCATATGCATCGCATGTGGTCAAATATCTTAATTGTATATTTTAGGTTTATTTCTTTACTATAATCTAGTTCTTGAAAAGTTTATGATTACCATAATGTATTAAAAGTTTTAGGATATTTCCGTCGTAAAACCTTATTGGTTTCAACATTTTGCCTTTCAGGAGGAATAATGAAGTTTAAAGTCTTAAAATATTAAAATTTATGAGCAATTTCAATGATTTGAAGGATTAATTTTAAAATATTAATGATGTAAGAGACCAATATTGAAAAGGCTCTTATTATTAATAAATAAATAAATTCTTGAATTCATTAAAAAAATAATAGGTTTTATCTAGTCCTATCAATTTTATTTAGCTATAAAAAAATACTTTCACCTATTGTTTACATCGACTGAGTATTATAGTAATTCAAAAGTTTTTTATAGAATTCTCAGAGTCAAAATGTGCAAATTCAAGAAAGAAAATACAAATGATATGATCAATTCTAAAAGCTAATATTGTAATCCTTCCACATCTTCTTAACTTATAAAGTAATTGATTTGTGTAAAATTTTGAAAACGGTTACTTGCTGTTATTAAAAATTATAAAATATAATCCGAGAATAATTTATACATTATTATGCACTCATATCACTACAAAAAGGTCTATTAACGACCACGATTAACGACGGACCAAAAAGTTCTCGTTATTAAAAGATAGTAACGACCAATTTTTTTACTCCGTCGTTAGTGAGTATATCAATTACAAGAGAATTATTTTTTCGTCGTTACTATTAGCAAAAATCTGTCGTTAATGTGTTATATAATCACGACAGACAACAGATAGTTGCTAATGTTATATGATTCTATCGTAAATAGATAATTTTCAAGCAGGATTTAATTTTAAATTTAATTAATGGTGACATAGTTTATAAGTTTGTAATGATGTTAGTCATTTATTTAAAAAAGAAAAATAAAAATGTAAAAATGAAAAAAATCCAAGCTTTTGCCTTTTCCCCGGTACTCAATTATTAGTCGCGAAGATGAAAATGAACAAGCGTCTCACCCGCTCAATTTCAAAAATGGCACCAGATCTCAAACTGAATCGCTATCAATTTGGGGGAAAAAACCCTCGCTGCTGGAATTCTTTGGTCTCCTCCTTCTCTCTGCCATCCTTACACGGTTACACCGCCTCCACTTCCTCTTTAGCTGGTGACGCCGCCTCCTTCATCCTCTCCCTCCCCCTCTCCCCCTCTCTCCCCTCCGCTCCCCTTCCCTTCCCCTTCCCACTCCGCTGCCGCCTGCCTCCTCGCCTCCTTTTTCTTGCTACAAGATAAAGAAGACCGCCACCGCCCTCCGCAAGCGCTGTGGAGGTGGAGCGTATGGTCATGGAGGCGGCGAGGCCAAGATCCGTCGCCTCACCACGTGGCGCTCGGGAGAGCGTGACCCTCCTCGGCTCGACGAAGGAGCTCGGATCCTGCACGAAGGGGTCCCCATGGAGTGGACGGAGGAGGGGAGGAGAAGAGTTTGGCGTGGGAGGGTGGGAAAATAGGGTTTTGGAAGTTCCTAATGGGGAAGGGGTCATTGATCTGGTGTGCCATTGGAATAGGACTGATGAGAATGTGGAGGTTTCGGCGGTGGGTGAGGTTGAGGATGAGGTTATAGAGAGGGTTGAGGATGGTGAGGTTGTTGTTGTTGAAGAGGAGTTGAGTCCTTTCGTGGAGCAGTGGCAGGGGAAGGGTATTTCATTTATGAGGTCGAGTGAGCATGGGAGTAGGGAGAGCGGGAGCGGTGGGCCACCGAGGGGCACGACGTAGTGCCATTGAGGCTGGTTGAGGGTGATCGCTACGCGAGGAATTGGTGGCGAAAGGTATGTTTGTTAACTTCTGCTTGGTGGAATGTTTATGCTTTTAGATAACTTTGTAGCAATATTGAAATATTTCCATGTCACATGTTTAACAATCAGATCTCCATATGGTGCTATTACAGAGTTTGTTTCCCAGTTCTAAATTTTGTACTTTTTACTTTTCCGTGGTGATGTTCTCAAAGCCCTTAGCAAGCAAAGGGATTATTGTTGTTCTATGCACGTGATCCTAATCCTGTTTTATTTTTGAACCAAAGGTATTAATTTTATAAGAGCAAAATAACTCAAGATTTCCAAATGTTAGAGTTCTTATTGGCAAGTATATATATCAAACCTTGCTTCAAGTCTCGCTGTTAAAGGGAATATGATGTGATTATTACAGATTTCTTTCTTAGGCTTATGTGAAATTACTTTCAAAGACTATGTGATGCCGCTTTTCATAACTAATTGCTTAAAAGAAGGATTACGAACACGTGATCTTGGAATTAATATTTGAATGTCAAGTATATATGAGAAGGTGATGTGTTTTTGTCAAGATAATGCATCCGTAAAATGAACAATGATAAAGTGTAAGTTCCTAACCGATATCGATATTTGTGGGGTATGTAAAAGACATTTGCATTCGGTAGAAATTAAATCATATAGTTCTGCCTTGTGTGGATATGTTATCTGGCCAGTGAGCATAAGTTGTATAATCAGGCTAAAAGATGATCACTTCTACAACATTTGCATAATAACATCTTTTTATTTCCTAGTATTCTTTGGAATAGCTGCTTTGGTGTGAATGTTGTTCACTGTTATTTCTTATTCTGGTGGTATATAATTACTTTCTGAGTGATAACATTCAACTTTTAAGCGTAACTTGTTGCATCATGTTTATAAATTTTAATTATACTGCTGTTCGATCATTGCCAAGTCATCTTAAAGCCCGATCCTGGAAACTCACAGGATCTCTTTCTTGGTAGTCTTTCAGCATTAGGTTAATATTCCTTTCCTTTTCTTGTTATGCACTTTAGTTTGACAATGGGCCTTTTAATGATTTTGTAGAAGTGAATAAATATTCTGGCTCATTTTGAACATATATTTTTCCACATACCAGAAATTGATGTAAATGAACATGATATTCGCTTTGTGGAGGACAACTGGGAAAGTCCAGTAAAGCGCTCCGCTGCAGTTGGTTTATTTGACTCTTCATTAATCCTTCAAAGTGGAACAACAGGCTACTCTCTTTTTTCCCCTTTGGTCAAAACCATATCGTCGTAAGTAACTTTAGTTCACTAGTGCAGTCCAAGTTACACATCCACAGCACTTAAGCAATAAAGCTATGGCAATATCAGAGTTGCTTTCAAGATAGGAGCTTTCTCAAGAGTCAAGACATTAATACTTGATGTACTAAACAAATATTTAATGTTATTTTGTTTTTGTTGACTTTGACATAATCTTTTAGTTAGTTTATATCGCATAAACAAAGAAAGGTTATTTGTTAAGTCCGAGTTTCGAGCCACTTTCTTCAGATGATACTTGTATACTTTGTTATGTTCATATTTGCATGCACATGCACGAGACCCCATATTTGATTTTAGGGTTTCTATTGGACACTTTAGGACAACTTGTCAATGAAACCAATGTCCCATGTCATGTAATACAAAGTAACTTGTGACATAAATATTTTTAGACCTTATTTCGTAGCAAGATTTTGTAAAATAGATACATAGCTGATGGTATCTCTCTACTCTTTTTTTCTTGATTTGAATGTTTAATAGGTTCTTGGTGCTTGGGGATTGGGCTGGGAGATACGGATGGATGGGATGGAGATTATACAATTCATTACTTTCAATAGGTACATCCAATGGATGCAAGCAATGTGATCCATGGTGACAAATTGGTTGTTGCATTTGTTTTACTTTTTCCTTTAAAAAATCTTATCTAGGACTCATATTATACATATTTTCCTTACCATGTTCTTCCCTTGGTGTTTTCTCTTCCCTATACATCGCTGTGTAAAATATATTGAGGTTATTGTTTTGAGAATAGAAACATCTTTTTTTAAATAGACGATCAATTTTTTTGAAAATAGAAACATCATTTTTTTTTGAAAATAGGAACATCATTATAATGTGCATTTTATTTTCAAAGGATTTTTAAATATCATAGTATTTATTAATTTATCTTTCATATAAATTTGTCTTTTCTTCTTGGACATATCCTGTCAACTTGTTGGTTTTTCACTTTTATTACAAAGGTAAATAATAGCTTTACCTTTGTATACTTCCATTTATGCAGGAAGGTACTTTAGATTTTCTTTTCAACTATGCATTAAGGCCGGAAGTCTTCAATCATTACTGTGATTCGTGGAAATAACCTATGGACTTGAACAAATTCGATGTCGCTCGTGAGATTTGGTTAATTAGTTCGCCTTTGACTGAAAATTTTATTGTTACATGCTTTGAAGGGCTGACCTTACTTTAATTTAGACACGCTTTTAGGAGGTTGATCATTTCAAGAAAATTCAAGATGTCGATGGAATTACCTACGGAAACTATTTCGAGAATAAGTAATTTCTTTTCGATTTTTACCTTATAATGACTTCCAAATCTCATCTTGATAGATCCAAAACACATCCAATTATTTTACTCTAGTAACATTTCTTTATCCTACTCTTTTAAGGAAACTATATATTAATCATATACCTCATGAATGTATGTAATTTTATTCTCAATCAATATAGCACTATTTGTTTGCTTAAAGGAGTGCAAGTGTTTGCCGCTTGTAGTCTTTAAGCAATAAAGGCGAACACACCATTTGTAGGTTTGATACATGAATTGCGTGATAAACATGCAAGCATATATAATCGCTGTATGGTTGTCTTACACGTAATCATTCAAGACATAACACATAAAATATAAAATTTAAAATACAGTGTGTATGTACAAATATATAGGGTTTAAAGATTAGTATGATTAAGTGGACCAATTCTAGTGAGTCATATTCATTGGCGTCCTCTTCGACGCTCGCTTGTTATCTTCTATTGCTTCACACATGACATGGACTTATATTGTTTATTCTCAGATATATCAACCTTGAGGACTATATGCATTTTTCACTTGTGAGACTAATGAACCCAACTTAAACCTAATAGCAGATAGATTTTTCTTCAAAACATGCATTTTAAGTTATGCTTATGTATCTTCTCGATTTTGTTCCGTGCAATCGCTATTTGACAAATGAATAGCGACTTTTAACAAAGATTAATGAAGTTTCAAAGAGGGCATCTAACTTGAGATGAAGGCTTTCAAAGGTTTATAATTTATAGTCTTCTTTACTTGTGTTTTGGAATTGAGGAGATGTTATGTGAACTTAGTTCTATCTCCTCCGATTAAGTGTTCTAGTCAGAAAGTCGATTGAAATGTAATTTCATGTGCGTGGTTTCAAAGTATGTATTTTGGAATTTCTTTGTCAATAAAAGTTGCATCTCTATCCTATTCACTTCTAGAGCTTGTATGTGGTAATTCTATTGACAAATTTGTCGCTAATATTATATGTTTGAAAGGGCTTCCAAAGTGATGACAACTTTAGTCGTTAAAGTGTAATAACAATGGTTAAGATATTAACGCTAAAGTTAACCGGTGATGCCTATCATTTCGTTGTTAATATGCTACTAATAACGATTGTTATTTGTCATTAATATCTATTAATAACGGAATAAACTAATAATGGCGCCAAATTTAACTAAATTTGACTATATATTAACGATAGTTTTTATTCATCGTTAACGCGTACCAGCGACGGAGTCAACTGTCAATGGCGCCAAATTAAACTAAATTTGATTTCGCATTAACGTCGGTTGTTATTCGTCGTTATCGCTCCATGTTCCATTATTATTTTAGGCCAACGACGGACCATATATGTTGTCGTTGTTGACTTTCAACGACGGATCACATTTTCCGTCGTTAAGTGTCATTAGCGTCAAGCCTATTAACGACAGCCCACGACGGAACACTTCTTCGTCGTTAGTGCCCATTAACGACGGATTTAGTAACCAGCTACGACGGATTTTTCCGTTGTTAATGGACCTTTTTTTTGTAGTGTATGGATTGTATTTTAAAAATAGTTTAGATCTATCCAATGTCAAAATAACATCTAAAAGTTTAAATTAAGAAGTTAGAAAAATCCAATATCCATAATAGTACCGATATCCAAGCTATGTGCTTCATAAATTTATAAGAAGATGAGTAATATAAAATGAACAACATAATTTATTTTGTCAAATAATTACTTTCGGATCGTGAAAGGCAAGGAGAATCGAAGGATATCATATCATCACAAATAAAAGTAAATTTCTCCTAGAGAATCTTTAGAAATAAATTTTTTTAAGTTAATAAAAGAAAATTTTAAGGGCAATTAATCCAAATCAGTCCATTGAGTGGTAGACTTGGTAGCAAATACACTCTTATAAATCGATGTCACACGTGCTTTAAGTCGTGCTTTGTTTAGGGGTTAATTTTGTAAAACTCCACCTCAAATATTTTGGGAGGTAGGGGGGGTGTGTTGGAAAGCCCCCCTCAACTATTTTAATTTGAGAAATCTCCCCCAAAATTTGGGTACAGATAATCCATCTCAACTTTAAAACTTTTATTTAACGACCTTGGACTTTTCTCATTTAACCCTTCAAAACTAACACCGTTGAGTCTAATCTATTATGTGATAAGTATCCCTCAACCATAAAAGAATTACCTTGGTTTTTGCCAGATGAAAGAAAAAGAAGAGATATAGAGGGAAAAAGCATCATGGGTCGTGGTCCTTTTATTATCGGTTAAGGGTTTCTTTTTAACTAAAATGAGTTTTTTTTTCAAGAGGGTATATCATCCAAATCTCATATTGAAGTAACAACGCTAGGGGAGTTTGTTGAGAGAAGTGTAAAAGGTCAAGCGAGTTTTTATGGGACACACTAAAAGTTGAGGGGATTTTCTAAAACTGTTGTTGTACCAATGTTGAGAGAGATTATGTATAACACCACAATATTTAGGATGGTTTTCTCAAATTAAATGACTTGAGTGCATTTTTGAGACAACCCCATACTTGAGGGATTTTTAAAATTAATCCTTCTTTAAATATGTCTTATTTACATATTTGTCTCTCAAATCTTTAATAAGTCAATATTACTCACTAAAATTATGAGCAATTTTAAAATTTTCAGGGACTAATATAGATTCATGGAAGACTTAAAATTAGGGACTAATATATAAATAATCTTTAAATATTTATTCTTATAAATTACTTATAGTTCTATAAGATATCCTTAGTTATACAAATTTGACAAGTGGCATATAATATAATTAATTAATAATGAAAACTAATTTAGTTTGGTTAATATTATAATGTAATATAGAAAAGAATAGGGTAATATTGTCTATAGAAATTTTTACACAACTCTCACTTTTAAAGGAGTATGATTCATCAATTTTGATAAAAATTCATGCGAAAAGACTTCATACTTTTGTGTGCAGTAGCATAGAAATAGTAGGAAGAATATAGGTCAGTTAGGATATCCTAGTTTCTTCCAATATATCGTGTTTTGTATTAATTTTAAGGACTTTTGCTTACAAAATCCAAAGGTTTACCCCATTTAATTTAAAACTTAGGTAATTCTCTATGTTCTCGTACACTCAAAATACAAAGTTTATTTTACCTTTAAAATAGGATACAAAGTTTTTAGCTACATGTGATAGCATGTATAGCTACAGATTACCTAGACTGTACATCAAGTGTACTATATATTTAGTGTATAGCACATATTATAATATGTATATTGCAGAGCCACATGTCATATTACATGTAGCTACAGTCTTAGTGCAAAGCAACGTACTAAATATGTGACGTGTCATTTAACAATGGGTTAGGAGAGAATCAGTTTTGACCACCAAATATGCAAAATTTACAATGGAATAAAGTGAGTTAATTCGTCTTTATTTGCCTCTAACCGATCGAAAGAGGAGAAAAACAAAGAAAAAAAAGTTTTCTCTAAAATCAAAACTAAGAATCCGTAATTCTCAGCCAATTTAATTTTCCCTACACCTACTATGTAACTATTTTCTTAACATAATAGTAGAGATAGATACTTCTGTCTTACACTTTGCCAAACTAGACTACAAAGATTTCAGCCTTATGAATATAATAATAATATCCAATAATGAATTGGGGATAATAAATTCCAAAACACGAAATTACATGAGTCCATACGCAATTAACCGTATACTGCTAATAAATTTGGGGACTAATATAGAATTATATATAATTATAGAAGATGTAGAATCAATGGACTAATATCTAAATAACTTTTAATACTTATTCTTATAGATTACTTATAGTTCTATAAGACGTCCTTAGTTGTACAAATTTGACAAGTGGCATATATAATATAAATAAGGAGGTTTCAGAAAACCCCCTCAACTATTTTAATTTGAGAAATCTCTAAATTTGCGGTAGAAATAATTCATCTCAACTTTAAAATTTTGATTTAAACCTCTTGAACTTTTCTCACTTAAACCCTCAAAACTAACATCGTTGAGTCTAATCTATTATGTGACAAGTATCACTCAACCATAAAAGAATTACATTGGTTTTGCTAGATAAAAGAAAAGGAAGAGATATAAAGGAAAAACATCATAAATTGGTCGATCCTTTTATTATCGATTGAGGGTTTCTTTTTAACTAAAATGGATTTTTTCCCGAGGGTATTTCATCCAGATCTCATATTGAAGAAACGACGTTAAGGTAGTTTGTTGAGAGAAATGTAAAAGGTTAGGGAGTTTTATGAGACACACTAAAAGTTGAGGGGATTTTTAAAATTATTGTCATACCAAAGTTGAGAGAGATTATCTACAACACCCCATAGTTAGGAGTTTTCTCAAATCAAATGAGTTGAGTGCATTTTTGAGACACCCCCATACTTGAGAGGTTTTCAAAATTAACCCTTCTTTTAAATATGGCTTATTTACATATTTGTCTCAAATCTTTAATAATTCAATATTACTCCTAAAATTATAAGCAATTTCAAAATTTTTAGGGACTCATATGGAATTATTGAAGACTTAGAATCAATGGACTAATATCTAAATAACTTTTAATACTTATTCTTATAGATTACTTATAGTTCTATAAGACGTCCTTAGTTGTACAAATTTGACAAGTGGCATATATAATATAAATAAGGAGGTTTCAGAAAACCCCCTCAACTATTTTAATTTGAGAAATCTCTAAATTTGCGGTAGAAATAATTCATCTCAACTTTAAAATTTTGATTTAAACCTCTTGAACTTTTCTCACTTAAACCCTCAAAACTAACATCGTTGAGTCTAATCTATTATGTGACAAGTATCACTCAACCATAAAAGAATTACATTGGTTTTGCTAGATAAAAGAAAAGGAAGAGATATAAAGGGAAAAACATCATAAATTGGTCGTGATCCTTTTATTATCGATTGAGGGTTTCTTTTTAACTAAAATGGATTTTTTTCCCAGAGGGTATTTCATCCAGATCTCATATTGAAGAAACGACGTTAAGGTAGTTTGTTGAGAGAAATGTAAAAGGTTAGGGAGTTTTATGAGACACACTAAAAGTTGAGGGGATTTTTAAAATTATTGTCATACCAAAGTTGAGAGAGATTATCTACAACACCCCATAGTTAGGAGTTTTCTCAAATCAAATGAGTTGAGTGCATTTTTGAGACACCCCCATACTTGAGAGGTTTTCAAAATTAACCCTTCTTTTAAATATGGCTTATTTACATATTTGTCTCTCAAATCTTTAATAATTCAATATTACTCCCTAAAATTATAAGCAATTTCAAAATTTTTAGGGACTCATATGGAATTATTGAAGACTTAGAATCAATGGACTAATATCTAAATAACTTTTAATACTTATTCTTATAGATTACTTATAGTTCTATAAGATATCCTTAGTTATACAAATTTGACAAGTGGCATATATAATATAAATAAGGAGGTTTCAGAAAACCCCCTCAACTATTTTAATTTGAGAAATCTCTAAATTTGCGGTAGAAATAATTCATCTCAACTTTAAAATTTTGATTTAAACCTCTTGAACTTTTCTCACTTAAACCCTCAAAACTAACATCATTGAGTCTAATCTATTATGTGACAAGTATCACTCAACCATAAAAGAATTACATTGGTTTTGCTAGATAAAAGAAAAGGAAGAGATATAAAGGGAAAAACATCATAAATTGGTCGTGATCCTTTTATTATCGATTGAGGGTTTCTTTTTAACTAAAATGGATTTTTTCCCGGAGGGTATTTCATCGGATCTCATATTGAAGAAACGGCGTTAAGGTAGTTTGTTGAGAGAAATGTAAAAGGTTAGGGAGTTTTATGAGACACACTAAAAGTTGAGGGGATTTTTAAAATTATTGTCATACCAAAGTTGAGAGAGATTATCTACAACACCCCATAGTTAGGGAGTTTTCTCAAATCAAATGAGTTGAGTGCATTTTTGAGACACCCCCATACTTGAGAGGTTTTCAAAATTAACCCTTCTTTTAAATATGGCTTATTTACATATTTGTCTCTCAAATCTTTAATAATTCAATATTACTCCCTAAAATTATAAGCAATTTCAAAATTTTTAGGGACTCATATGGAATTATTGAAGACTTAGAATCAATGGACTAATATCTAAATAACCTTTAAATATTTTTCTTATAGTTTACTTATCTTTCTATAAGATGTTCTTAGTTATACATATTTGACAAGTGGCATATAATATAATTAATTAATAATGATAATTAATTTAGTTTAATTAGGATTATAATGTAATATAGAAAAGAATATGGGTAATATTATCTACAAAAATATTTTTCCGCACCTCCCACTTTTAAAGGGAGTATGATTCATCAATTTTGATGACAATTCAAGCGAAAAGACTTCTTACTTTTGTGTCTAGTAGCGTAGGAGCAATAGGAAGAATGTATTGAGTTGTAGAACTCTCTTTCTAAACCTGTTTAGGAGCGAGTAAGCCTCATTCAGTTAGAATTATCCTAGTTTCTTCCAATATATCGTGTTTTGTATTAATTTTAAGGGACTTTTGCTTACAAAATCCAAAGGTTTACCCCATTTAATTTAAAACTTAGGTAATGCTCTATGTTCTTGTACACTCAAAATACAAAGTTTACTTTTACCTTTCTTCATAAAAAAGTTTATTTTACCTTTAAAATAGGATACAAAGTTTTTAGCTACATGTGATAGCATGTATAGCTACAGATTACCTAGACTGTACATCAAGTGTACTATATATTTAGTGTATAGCACATATTATAATATGTATGGCTGCAGAGCTACATGTCATATTATTTGTAGCTACAGTGTTAGTGTATAGCAACGTACTAAATATGTGACGTGTCATTTAACAATGGGTTAGGAGAGAATCAGTTTTGACCACCAAATATGCAAAATTTACAATGGAATAAAGTGAGTTAATTCGTCTTTATTTGCCTCTAACCGATCGAAAGAGGAGAAAAACAAAGAAAAAAAAGTTTTCTCTAAAATCAAAACTAAGAATCCGTAATTCTCAGCCAATTTAATTTTCCCTACACCTACTATGTAACTATTTTCTTAACATAATAGTAGAGATAGATACTTCTGTCTTACACTTTGCCAAACTAGACTACAAAGATTTCAGCCTTATGAATATAATAATAATATCCAATAATGAATTGGGGATAATAAATTCCAAAACACGAAATTACATGAGTCCATACGCAATTAACCGTATACTGCTAATAAATTTGGGGACTAATATAGAATTATATATAATTATAGAAGATGTAGAATCAATGGACTAATATCTAAATAACTTTTAATACTTATTCTTATAGATTACTTATAGTTCTATAAGACGTCCTTAGTTGTACAAATTTGACAAGCAGCATATAATATAATTAATTAATAATGAAAACTAATTTAGTTTGGTTAATATTATAATGTAATATAGAAAAGAATAGGGTAATATTGTCTATAGAAATTTTTACACAACTCTCACTTTTAAAGGGAGTATGATTCATCAATTTTGATAAAAATTCATGAAAAGACTTCATACTTTTGTGTGCAGTAGCATAGAAATAGTAGGAAGAATATAGTTCAGTTAGGATATCCTAGTTTCTTTCCATATATCAATGTTTTGTATTATTTTTAAGGGACTTTTGCTTACAAAATCCAAAGGTTTACCCCATTTAATTTAAAACTTAGGTAATGCTCTATGTTCTTGTACACTCAAAATACAAAGTTTACTTTTACCTTTCTTCATAAAAAAGTTTATTTTACCTTTAAACCCAGAGATTAGAATACAAAGTTTACAGCTGCATATGATAACATGTATAGCTACATATTACATAGGCTGTAAATCAAGTTTATTATACATTCTATATATTTAGGGGTGTTTGGTTCAATTTCTATAAAAAAAAGGAAAAGGAAAAGTACTAAAATGATTTCATTGTATTTCTATAAAAATTATAGGAAAAGTTTATAGACTTATAAAGTAATTGATTTGTGTAAAATTTTGAAAACGGTTACTTGCTGTTATTAAAAAATTATAAAATATAATCCGAGAATAATTTATACGTGATTATGCACTCATATGGATTGTATTTTAAAAATAGTTTAGATCTATCCAATGTCAAAATAACATCTAAAAGTTTAAATTAAGAAGTTAGAAAAATCCAATATCCCAATAGTACCGATATCCAAGCTATGTGCTTCATAAATTTATAAGAAGATGAGTAATATAAAATGAACAACATAATTTATTTTGTCAAATAATTACTTTCAGATCGTGAAAGGCAAGGAGAATCAAGGATATCATATCATCACAAATAAAAAGTAAATTTCTCCTAGAGAATCTTTAGAAATAAATTTTTAAGTTAATAAAAGAAAATTTTAAGGGCAATTAATCCAAATCAGTCCATTGAGTGGTAGACTTGGTAGCAAATACACTCTTATAAATCGATGTCACACGTGCTTTAAGTCGTGCTTTGTTTAGGGGTTAATTTTGTAAAACTCCACCTCAAATATTTTGGGAGGTAGGTGTGTTGGAAAGCCCCTCAACTATTTTAATTTGAGAAATCTCCCCAAAATTTGGGTACGATAATCCATCTCAACTTTAAAATTTTGATTTAAACCTCTTGAACTTTTCTCACTTAAACCCTCAAAACTAACATCGTTGAGTCTAATCTATTATGTGATAAGTATCCCTCAACCATAAAAGAATTACATTGGTTTTGCTAGATAAAAGAAAAGGAAGAGATATAAAGGGAAAAACATCATAAATTGGTCGTGATCCTTTTATTATCTAAGGGTTTCTTTTAACTAAAATGGATTTTTTTCCCAGAGGGTATTTCATCCAGATCTCATATTGAAGTAACAACGCTAGGAGTTTGTTGAGAGAAATGTAAAAGGTTAGGGAGTTTTATGAGACACACTAAAAGTTGAGGGGATTTTCTAAAACTGTTGTTGTACCAATGTTGAGAGAGATTATCTACAACACCCCATAGTTAGGAGTTTTCTCAAATCAAATGAGTTGAGTGCATTTTCTCGAGACAACCCCATACTTGAGAGGTTTTCAAAATTAACCCTTCTTTTAAATATGGCTTATTTACATATTTGTCTCTCAAATCTTTAATAAGTCAATATTACTCACTAAAATTATGAGCAATTTCAATGATTTGAAGGATTAATTTTAAAATATTAATGATGTAAGAGACCAATATTGAAAAGGCTCTTATTATTAATAAATAAATAAATTCTTGAATTCATTAAAAAATAATAGGTTTTATCTAGTCCTATCGAATTTTATTTAGCTATAAAAAATACTTTCACCTATTGTTTACATCGACCGAGTATTATAGTAATTCAAAAGTTTTTTTATAGAATTCTCAGAGTCAAAATGTGCAAATTCAAGAAAGAAAATACAAATGATATGATCAATTCTAAAAGCTAATATTGTAATCCTTCCACATCTTCTTAACTTATAAAGTAATTGATTTGTGTAAAATTTTGAAAACGGTTACTTGCTGTTATTAAAAAATTATAAAATATAATCCGAGAATAATTTATACGTGATTATGCACTCATATGGATTGTATTTTAAAAATAGTTTAGATCTATCCAATGTCAAAATAACATCTAAAAGTTTAAATTAAGAAGTTAGAAAAATCCAATATCCGCAATAGTACCGATATCCAAGCTATGTGCTTCATAAATTTATAAGAAGATGAGTAATATAAAATGAACAACATAATTTATTTTGTCAAATAATTACTTTCAGATCGTGAAAGGCAAGGAGAATCAAGGATATCATATCATCACAAATAAAAAGTAAATTTCTCCTAGAGAATCTTTAGAAATAAATTTTTTTAAGTTAATAAAAGAAAATTTTAAGGGCAATTAATCCAAATCAGTCCATTGAGTGGTAGACTTGGTAGCAAATACACTCTTATAAATCGATGTCACACGTGCTTTAAGTCGTGCTTTGTTTAGGGGTTAATTTTGTAAAACTCCACCTCAAATATTTTGGGAGGTAGGTGTGTTGGAAAGCCCCTCAACTATTTTAATTTGAGAAATCTCTAAATTTGCGGTAGAAATAATTCATCTCAACTTTAAAATTTTGATTTAAACCTCTTGAACTTTTCTCACTTAAACCCTCAAAACTAACATCATTGAGTCTAATCTATTATGTGATAAGTATCCCTCAACCATAAAAGAATTACATTGGTTTTGCTAGATAAAAGAAAAGGAAGAGATATAAAGGGAAAAACATCATAAATTGGTCGTGATCCTTTTATTATCTAAGGGTTTCTTTTAACTAAAATGGATTTTTTTCCCAGAGGGTATTTCATCCAGATCTCATATTGAAGTAACAACGCTAGGAGTTTGTTGAGAGAAGTGTAAAAGGTCAAGCGAGTTTTATGGGACACACTAAAAGTTGAGGGGATTTTCTAAAACTGTTGTTGTACCAAAGTTGAGAGAGATTATGTATAACACCACAATATTTAGGATGGTTTTCTCAAATTAAATGACTTGAGTGCATTTTCTGAGACAACCCCATACTTGAGGGGATTTTTAAAAATTATTGTCATACCAAAGTTGAGAGAGATTATCTACAACACCCCATAGTTAGGAGTTTTCTCAAATCAAATGAGTTGAGTGCATTTTCTGAGACAACCCCATACTTGAGGGGATTTTTAAAAATTATTGTCATACCAAAGTTGAGAGAGATTATCTACAACACCCCATAGTTAGGAGTTTTATGAGACACACTAAAAGTTGAGGGGAATTTTCTAAACCTGTTTAGGAGCGAGTAAGCCTCATTCAGTTAGAATTATCCTAGTTTCTTCCAATATATCGTGTTTTGTATTAATTTTAAGGGACTTTTGCTTACAAAATCCAAAGGTTTACCCCATTTAATTTAAAACTTAGGTAATGCTCTATGTTCTTGTACACTCAAAATACAAAGTTTACTTTTACCTTTCTTCATAAAAAAGTTTATTTTACCTTTAAAATAGGATACAAAGTTTTTAGCTACATGTGATAGCATGTATAGCTACAGATTACCTAGACTGTACATCAAGTGTACTATATATTTAGTGTATAGCACATATTATAATATGTATGGCTGCAGAGCCACATGTCATATTACATGTAGCTACAGTCTTAGTGCAAAGCAACGTACTAAATATGTGACGTGTCATTTAACAATGGGTTAGGAGAGAATCAGTTTTGACCACCAAATATGCAAAATTTACAATGGAATAAAGTGAGTTAATTCGTCTTTATTTGCCTCTAACCGATCGAAAGAGGAGAAAAACAAAGAAAAAAAAGTTTTCTCTAAAATCAAAACTAAGAATCCGTAATTCTCAGCCAATTTAATTTTCCCTACACCTACTATGTAACTATTTTCTTAACATAATAGTAGAGATAGATACTTCTGTCTTACACTTTGCCAAACTAGACTACAAAGATTTCAGCCTTATGAATATAATAATAATATCCAATAATGAATTGGGGATAATAAATTCCAAAACACGAAATTACATGAGTCCATACGCAATTAACCGTATACTGCTAATAAATTTGGGGACTAATATAGATTCATGGAAGACTTAAAATTAAGGGACTAATATAGATTCATGGAAGACTTAAAATTAAGGGACTAATATATAAATAATCTTTAAATATTTATTCTTATAAATTACTTATAGTTCTATAAGATATCCTTAGTTATACAAATTTGACAAGTGGCATATATAATATAAATAAGGAGGTTTCAGAAAACCCCCTCAACTATTTTAATTTGAGAAATCTCTAAATTTGCGGTAGAAATAATTCATCTCAACTTTAAAATTTTGATTTAAACCTCTTGAACTTTTCTCACTTAAACCCTCAAAACTAACATCATTGAGTCTAATCTATTATGTGACAAGTATCACTCAACCATAAAAGAATTACATTGGTTTTGCTAGATAAAAGAAAAGGAAGAGATATAAAGGGAAAAAACATCATAAATTGGTCGTGATCCTTTTATTATCGATTGAGGGTTTCTTTTTAACTAAAATGGATTTTTTTCCCAGAGGGTATTTCATCCAGATCTCATATTGAAGAAACGACGTTAAGGTAGTTTGTTGAGAGAAATGTAAAAGGTTAGGGAGTTTTTATGAGACACACTAAAAGTTGAGGGGATTTTTAAAAATTATTGTCATACCAAAGTTGAGAGAGATTATCTACAACACCCCATAGTTAGGAGTTTTCTCAAATCAAATGAGTTGAGTGCATTTTTGAGACACCCCCATACTTGAGAGGTTTTCAAAATTAACCCTTCTTTTAAATATGGCTTATTTACATATTTGTCTCAAATCTTTAATAATTCAATATTACTCCCTAAAATTATAAGCAATTTCAAAATTTTTAGGGACTCATATGGAATTATTGAAGACTTAGAATCAATGGACTAATATCTAAATAACCTTTAAATATTTTTCTTATAGTTTACTTATCTTTCTATAAGATGTTCTTAGTTATACATATTTGACAAGTGGCATATAATATAATTAATTAATAATGATAATTAATTTAGTTTAATTAGGATTATAATGTAATATAGAAAAAGAATATGGGTAATATTATCTACAAAAATATTTTTCCGACCTCCCACTTTTAAAGGGAGTATGATTCATCAATTTTGATGACAATTCAAGCGAAAAGACTTCTTACTTTTGTGTCTAGTAGCGTAGGAGCAATAGGAAGAATGTATTGAGTTGTAGAACTCTCTTTCTAAACCTGTTTAGGAGCGAGTAAGCCTCATTCAGTTAGAATTATCCTAGTTTCTTCCAATATATCGTGTTTTGTATTATTTTTAAGGGACTTTTGCTTACAAAATCCAAAGGTTTACCCCATTTAATTTAAAACTTAGGTAATTCTCTATGTTCTCGTACACTCAAAATACAAAGTTTATTTTACCTTTAAACCCAGAGATTAGAATACAAAGTTTACAGCTGCATATGATAACATGTATAGCTACAGATTACCTAGACTGTACATCAAGTGTACTATATATTTAGTGTATAGCACATATTATAATATGTATGGCTGCAGAGCCACATGTCATATTACATGTAGCTACAGTCTTAGTGCAAAGCAACGTACTAAATATGTGACGTGTCATTTAACAATGGGTTAGGAGAGAATCAGTTTTGACCACCAAATATGCAAAATTTACAATGGAATAAAGTGAGTTAATTCGTCTTTATTTGCCTCTAACCGATCAAAAGAGGAGAAAAACAAAGAAAAAAAAGTTTTCTCTAAAATCAAAACTAAGAATCCGTAATTCTCAGCCAATTTAATTTTCCCTACACCTACTATGTAACTATTTTCTTAACATAATAGTAGAGATAGATACTTCTGTCTTACACTTTGCCAAACTAGACTACAAAGATTTCAGCCTTATGAATATAATAATAATATCCAATAATGAATTGGGGATAATAAATTCCAAAACACGAAATTACATGAGTCCATACGCAATTAACCGTATACTGCTAATAAATTTGGGGACTAATATAGATTCATGGAAGACTTAAAATTAAGGGACTAATATAGAATTATATATAATTATAGAAGATGTAGAATCAATGGACTAATATCTAAATAACTTTTAATACTTATTCTTATAGATTACTTATAGTTCTATAAGATATCCTTAGTTATACAAATTTGACAAGCAGATATAATATAATTAATTAATAATGAAAACTAATTTAGTTTGGTTAATATTATAATGTAATATAGAAAAGAATAGGGTAATATTGTCTATAGAAATTTTTACACAACTCTCACTTTTAAAGGAGTATGATTCATCAATTTTGATAAAAATTCATGAAAAGACTTCATACTTTTGTGTGCAGTAGCATAGAAATAGTAGGAAGAATATAGTTCAGTTAGGATATCCTAGTTTCTTCCAATATATCGTGTTTTGTATTAATTTTAAGGACTTTTGCTTACAAAATCCAAAGGTTTACCCCATTTAATTTAAAACTTAGGTAATGCTCTATGTTCTTGTACACTCAAAATACAAAGTTTACTTTTACCTTTCTTCATAAAAAAGTTTATTTTACCTTTAAACCCAGAGATTAGAATACAAAGTTTACTTTTACCTTTCTTCATAAAAAAGTTTATTTTACCTTTAAACCCAGAGATTAGAATACAAAGTTTATTTTACCTTTAAACCCAGAGATTAGAATACAAAGTTTATTTTACCTTTAAAATAGGATACAAAGTTTTTAGCTACATGTGATAGCATGTATAGCTACAGATTACCTAGACTGTACATCAAGTGTACTATATATTTAGTGTATAGCACATATTATAATATGTATATTGCAGAGCCACATGTCATATTACATGTAGCTACAGTCTTAGTGCAAAGCAACGTACTAAATATGTGACGTGTCATTTAACAATGGGTTAGGAGAGAATCAGTTTTGACCACCAAATATGCAAAATTTACAATGGAATAAAGTGAGTTAATTCGTCTTTATTTGCCTCTAACCGATCGAAAGAGGAGAAAAACAAAGAAAAAAAAGTTTTCTAAAATCAAAACTAAGAATCCGTAATTCTCAGCCAATTTAATTTTCCCTACACCTACTATGTAACTATTTTCTTAACATAATAGTAGAGATAGATACTTCTGTCTTACACTTTGCCAAACTAGACTACAAAGATTTCAGCCTTATGAATATAATAATAATATCCAATAATGAATTGGGGATAATAAATTCCAAAACACGAAATTACATGAGTCCATACGCAATTAACCGTATACTGCTAATAAATTTGGGGACTAATATAGAATTATATATAATTATAGAAGATGTAGAATCAATGGACTAATATCTAAATAACTTTTAATACTTATTCTTATAGATTACTTATAGTTCTATAAGACGTCCTTAGTTGTACAAATTTGACAAGCAGCATATAATATAATTAATTAATAATGAAAACTAATTTAGTTTGGTTAATATTATAATGTAATATAGAAAAGAATAGGGTAATATTGTCTATAGAAATTTTTACACAACTCTCACTTTTAAAGGGAGTATGATTCATCAATTTTGATAAAAATTCATGCGAAAAGACTTCATACTTTTGTGTGCAGTAGCATAGAAATAGTAGGAAGAATATAGTTCAGTTAGGATATCCTAGTTTCTTCCCATATATCAATGTTTTGTATTATTTTTAAGGGACTTTTGCTTACAAAATCCAAAGGTTTACCCCATTTAATTTAAAACTTAGGTAATTCTCTATGTTCTCGTACACTCAAAATACAAAGTTTATTTTACCTTTAAACCCAGAGATTAGAATACAAAGTTTACAGCTGCATATGATAACATGTATAGCTACATATTACATAGGCTGTAAATCAAGTTTATTATACATTCTATATATTTAGGGGTGTTTGGTTCAATTTCTATAAAAAAAAGGAAAAGGAAAAGTACTAAAATGATTTCATTGTATTTCTATAAAAATTATAGGAAAAGTTTATAGAATTAAAAAGTACAACTTTTCTTGTTTCTTGTTCTTTCTTTGTTTGGTTCAAAATAAGAAAATGGGCTCATTACTTTATAGAAATATGTTGTTTTCTTTTTCTTTTGTTTGGTTGGATATGAAAAATTTATAGAAAAGTGCAAATCATACAAGAAACTTTAATTTACAATCTATGGAGCTCCAAAGTTTAACTGCCAACGATAACGAACAAACAATGTATGGGGCTCCCAAGTTTAACTGCACGATACACGAACTAGCAACAATCGAAATTTATGATGCCTAGCTTAACGATTTTATGATAATGCTATTTGCAAACTGCATCGTCCATGCACCCTAATTTCATACTCTTTTTCATACCCATTAACAACAAAAAGTCACACAAAAATTGCAGATGTATAAAAAAAGAAAGCAATAACTACTCATAGCAATTTTGTTATTATACTAATAATAAGAGAATTTATAGTTGAGTAATTTCCAAAAGCAAATTCAAGGCTCCCCTGCAGACATCAGCCCAAATCAATGGAAAGATATAGACTCAACACAAATATTTATTAAAAAAAGATGAAACAAAAGATCCAATTTATATTATTATTTTAATATGATTGTAAGATTTCTCACTAATTTCCTCTCATTTTGAGAGGAAGTTGATTTCTATAAATGAGGTACTTTTTCCTACTTTATAGAAAATATTTCTATAAATTTTTTGAACCAAACATAGCTTATAGAAAACTTTTAATTACAAATTTACCATTGTCGACTTTATAGAAAACATTTCTATAAAATAGGTGTATAGCACATATTATAATAACTATGGCTACATACTTTAACGTGCAGAGCTACATGTCATATTATTTGTAGCTACAGTGTTAGTGTATAGCAACGTACTAAATATGTGACGTGTCATTTAACAATGGGTTAGGAGAGAATCATTTTTGACCCACCAAACACAAACACGTAAAATCTACAATGGAATAAAGTGAGTTAATTCGTCTTTATTTGGCTCTAACCCAAAAATAAAAAATATAAAAATCAAAAATAAAAAATAAAAAGAAGAAGAAGAAGAAGAAGAAGAAGAAACAAAGAAATAAAAGAGAAGTTTTCTCTAAAATCAAAACTAAGAATCCGTAATTCTCCTCCAATCTAATTTTCTCTATATCTATTATGTTCTTAACATAATAGTATTGATAGATACTTCTGTCTTAAACTTTGCCAAACTGGATTGCAAAGATTTCAGCCTTATAAATATAATAATAATCTCCAATAAGGAATTGTGGATAATAAATTCCAAAACACTAAATTACAAGAGTCTATATGCAATTAACCGTATATATACTGCTAACAAAATTTGGGTAACCCATTTGGGCCATTCCATCCTGTCCAATTCCACAATCACATCATGGGCAAGCCTCAATCACACAAAACAATTAACAAATGCCTCTTGCGTGAAAAATAAGTTCAACAATAAATCTCCCAATAAAGGGATTGTGGGTCAAATACATAAATTAGTCAATCATTGGGCACTCAAGCGCACTTGGCAAAGTTTACTGCGCCTCTCGTATGCGTCCGTGTTTGTTGTCCGGGGCGATGGGAACACGATTGCGACACGTGAGAGGATGGGGTGCGCTGTAACGGGCTCCGCACGCGGCGTTCACTTCGATCAACGGTTGAGATTTGTGCCAGTGCGCCATCTCTCTTGGGAGTCTGAGGCTTCGGGTGGATAATAAGCCAATGCGTTGCTCCTCGGGGACACCGCACCACCTGATTTCCCAATACTTGTTCCCATGATGTAAGGAGTTAATCAAGGGATTAGATTTTGCAAAAAGGGGGCAGGAAAATAAAAAAAAATCAGCCCATACTCAACTCTAAGATTATCATCCGACCCCAAGTAGTCTGTCGAGTGAGCGTCTATGTAATACTACAATTCAATTGATCATCTTTACAAATCTATTGTTGGTCTAATTGACATCTCTGATACTACAATGGAGGTAAAGCTTCTACTAAGACCATAAAATTTATATTCTCAGAATGTCTCTACTTTTTTGAAAAGTTAAAAAAATAGAGACATTCACCACACATGGTATTCTAAATAACTAACATATTCTATCATATTTTACTCCATGAAGGGCCTACTTCCCTATCAAATATGAAATACGCTCTCTTGAGATTACTCGATGCCTAGGGACTGTTTGGTTCCCCCACAATAATAGGAAAACACATGGAATGATAGGAAAAGGAAGAAAAAATGGGTTGTGAAGCATTATAAGATTTCTATACCCGCGTTGTTTAATAAAAAAAAATAAAGAATTTCTTTCTACAAAGTCGAGAAAATGACTAAATTCTAGGAAAAATCAAATTCTTAAACTTTGGAGAGGATATGGGGCGTAAGTCAACACCCATATGCCATCTCATCCCCAACCCCATTTTCCCATTCCCAATCACATGACATCCTTATGTTTATTATTTTTTTTATTTTTTTATTTTTTTTGGGGTTTGAAACAAATAAGATATTACAATTCCTTTTTTTCCCCGAATAATCATGCCGAACCAAACACCAAATTACCATTTCCCAGATTTGCATGGAAATTAATGGAATTGATTTTTTGCGCAAGATTTCATTTCCTAATTTTTAGGAAATGAACCCAACAACCCCTTACTCCAAATCTCTAGAAATATGAGTATGGTTTAGTCATTTACATACCAGAATTTCAGGCCGCAATATTTTTAACTGTAAATAACTGACTTGAATGGGGATGCTTTTGTTGGATCTGAGATGCAAGCCTAGAGGGAGAGTGAATAGGGTTGCTATCATTATTCGCTAAAAACACAGAATATGCAGCGGAATAAATAAAGCGAAAAATAATCAATCAAGGACACATAAGATTTTATAGTGGTTTGGATAACAATTCTACGTCCACTTTTCCTTCTCACAAAGGGGCTTCCTCACTATGCTAAGAGTTCTCCTGAATCACAACCCGATTTAGTAGGCTTACAAAGACTGCATCCGGGAATCTATCCGAACCATGTCGTCTAACCTAACTCTCCAAAATGAGTATCACCTAGCTCTAACTAGTCCCAACCCGCAACTAACATCGGCTTCAGTACATTATAAAAATAAGTTAGAAATAAACCAACAAACACAGTTTAAGCACAATAAATAAGAAAGATCTCACAGCCCTTTTCGATTAACAAATCATCCTTCTATGTGTCAAAGTGAAGCTTGATGAAGAACAATATTGTAGATGATGAAATCAGGGGCAACCCTCCTCGCTGAGACAATCCAAAGATGTTGAGCGTGACAAGAAAGAGTTTGTTGAGGCTCCGGGGGTCAAAACCTTCAATCCAATATTGTTTCTACTCAAAACCCTAAAGCTCTAATCAAAACCCAAGAAGTCTCTCCTCTATCCATCTCTTTCAATCATACATAGCCTTACATACTTTACCACTTTGCCCTATCACTAGTGGTTACTCCAGATCTGAAGCACCCCTTTTCCATTCATAGAGAGATCCAATTATCAAAATCAATAAAAAGGTTATCATTAGAGCAAACAAAGCAATAGCTTCCGTTAGAAGCCTAAAATGGCATAACTGATATAGTTGTTTGGCTAATGAAGGATTTCGCGCGATGGAACTTTTTTCCATTCACCCCAGAAAGAGATATCCTAAAATGGCATAACCAGGAAAGAGATGTCCTAAATGTGTTAGAAGTGAGAGATTAAAAAGAAGGACAAACGACTATGATTAAATCCTCAAATATGCAATCAGCCAATTTTACCATCAATGGCTGCTCACAACTATCAATGGGTCTCTGAGCACTATCGATGCGTTCCTGTAATCCATCGATGAGATAAAATCATGTCTCTAGAATTCTGCAATTTTTTCTTGTAGACCATCGATGACCTCGTAACCATCGATAGGTCTTTGATGACCATCGATGATACAAAGGCTGAAATCAGCGTTTATGCTGATTTTCATGTCGTTTCGCTTCGTACACATCTTATACCTGTATTCACCTATACTATATCATTGCAAATAAATATTAGTATCAAATGAGAGTTTGTTATTATTCAAACGAGAGCTATTGCATGGACTATGTCCTAACAACTTTCCCGTCTGTAACACCCGTGAATTTTCGATACGTATTTTTCTAATATTTTCGGTACGTATTTTTCTAGTATTATTTTCCTAATATTTTTCGATACGTATCTTCTAATATTGCTTTTCTAATATTAAATATTATTTTCTGGTATTTGAATGTTAAATATTATTTTCTAGTATTTAAATATTAAATATTATTTTCTAAAGGTATTATTAATATTTTCTCAAATTTTTAGAATTTCTACTTAATTCAAAATATAATTTTACATTCATTTTACGATTTAACTAAATTTAATAATTTCGTAAATACTTTCACCATAATCTTGATTATTGATATTATTTATAATTTTGTAAACCCGAGCTTGGTATCCGCACGCTTATCATTATAATAATTAATTTTCTAATTTATATGTTGTAATATAGCCTTAACCCTAACCCTATATATATATATATATATATATATATATATATATATATATATATATATATATATATATATATATATATATATATATATATATATATCTCTCTCTCTCTCTCTCTCTCTCTCTCTCTCTTTGTTTTTCAATCCCAGATTCCACTCATTACTTTTTTTCTTTTCTCTCATTAATTCATATATACAGACTATTGACGACATCCATGATCTGCCTATTTCAGCCTCTTCATATTAAGATCTTCATTCTTCCTTCCTTCCTTAGCATGCCTTTACTTTTCTCCCGGTGACCAGCATCCGCCAAATTTCACGGTCGCCTCCAACGCCGGCCATCCCCGCAGGTACCAGACCGCAAAGGCGCTGCTGTCGCGGGTCTTCGTCTATTGCCGTAGCGATCCATTGCGTTTTTCACCGTTGCCGACCGATTCAAATTTCACGCCGCGACGAACCGCAGCTGGTTCGCCCGTAGGCAAGATCCTGTTACCTTTTGACTCGTATTTTACATTTTTATATTATTTATGGACGTTTTCATGCACTTGTTATGCTATTTGATGTTGCGTAGAGTCGGTCACATTTTCATTATCTTGTGGCATTGAGAACCGTTAGTAGTTCATGAATTAGGATTTGGTTCGTCATGAACATGACCTAGTGACATGTGTGTGTTGACCATGCTTAGGAGGTGAACCCGTGTTTTGTTATATCGATATCGTTGACTTGATTTACCTGAGACCATGGGATGGGAAAGTCTTGGTTCATATATTCGGATGTGGCTGTTTATGTATCTTTCGGACCCGTGCCAAGTGACCTTGTTTTCGCACTTGGGGCTGGTTTGTTGGGCCAGTGAATCGTTTCGCACGTGGCCAGTGTACTTTTGTATTCACCTGAGTCTTGCTTGTGTCCGGACAAGCCGGAATCTGATTGCGTGTAGTCCTCTGACCTGCATGAGTCCGCGGTATTGGATGCGCGTAGAGGATAATGAACCGTCAGTTATTCGAGTAATATGAACCTTGACTCTATGTGAGATGTAGACCTGAGACTATGACAGAATGGTTAGTTACCCATCACTGTTGTTTGGAGTGCCCGAGTTTTCCGGTTGTTTAGATTGTCAGTCCTAGTTGTACGCATGCATCACTTCATACTATTATACTCGTTCGTGGTTTCTGATTACTCGCATTCACTCGTATTATTATTATACTGCCATTGTTTGTGGGATCTTGCCGTGTGCCATGCACGCCGACGCATCTATTCTCTTGGTGTACGCCGATATAGATGACTAACGTGTCCAAGATGGAGATGCACTTGAGCCGAGTTTTCTCGCCAGAGAGCCTCCTGCATCGACGGAGTAGATCGAGCCGAAGCTTAGTTTCCTTCTTGTTTTCAGTAGTTTGATGAACCTTAGACTGATTTCAGTATTTTTTCAGTTTAGTTGACATTGTTTAGGATTCTCTAATTTCTTTAGCTACATGTATTGTTTCAGACATGTGGACTCTTTTATAGTCTGGGATGTTATTTTATTCTGGTGATATGTACTTCCTGTTCTGGATATTTATTTATTCTTACTGGCTATGATTGGGATTTGTGACTGTGATGTACTTTTATTATTACTTGACGCTTGGTGTATTAGATTGAGGAGAAATATTTTTTATTTATATTTCTTCTCAACCTAATACGTCACGGACTTGTTCACGTACCGTTTCCGGGTATTTTGGAAAATGGGGCGTGACATCGTCACTCATCCCTCGATCCCTTGTTTGCTCGTGATTGCAGGCTGTTCAACCATCAAGTCCTGAAATTCACAAAGGATATAAGCCGACTCCTCCTCGAGAAGCCTCAATTTCCTGCACAATAAATTACACATAGTCATCATCATTTTCATCAATATATCTAGTTTCTGCTGAGGGCGCTAGCAGTGGCGGATCCAGGAATATTTTCATGGGGGACAGATGACAATTTTACTACCGATGAATTCGTGTTTCCTTCTTTTTTTCGGATTTATTTTTCTAATTCACAAAATTAGAGGGATTATGACACTGAGGGACAAATATTTATACATGAATTCATTGGATACATCATAATTTATCAAATCTTCATCATTCATCTCTTCCACTAATTAAGCAAACAAAAAAAAAGAAAAAAAGAAAAAAAAATAAAAGTCATTGAATCACTCACCAGTCACCACAAAGGAGACGGAGACATTCAAAATGACGGCACCTCGATGGCTCGACGGGAGAATCGCGACGGCCCAATGGGAGATGGAGACGGAGAAGAACCGACGATTGACGACCCTCTCTCTCAGCCTCCGTGTCTTTAAGCTTTTAATTTGGGAAAGGGGATCAAATGCGACCGCAGGGGCTTCATTAGCTCATTGGGTAAATTTTAATTTGGGCTTCTTTGATTTTGGGCTTTGTTAACATGTGTCTAGAGGTTTCAAGTGTTTAAATGAATGGGCTTATGTGTTGGCTGACTTGGGTTAAGAACTTAAAATTTGTTTAAATTTTGGGGGGGGCAAAGTATAAATTTTTAAGGGGGTTAAATATAAAAATAAAAAGTTTAGGGGTGCAGCTGCCCATCCGGAGCACCATGTACATCCGCCCCTGGGCGCTAGGTATGGTGGATGTAGCCCAGCTAAGGGGTTAACCACTTTATAACTCATTGCATGCATGGGCTTGAATTTGGTGAAATTCCTCTGCGCTCTGTGTTTACACTTATAACTGTGCACTCATATCTTCTTGCAAATCTTTCAATATATATGTGGATCTTACAACTTATATTTGCAAAGTTACAATGGTTGGAATACTTGAAGAAAGTACTACAATATCCACGTGTGTTTTTGTAATACATTAAAATGTTGATTTTTTGACAAATCTTTTTTTTATTTTATTTTTTATTTTTAACAATAAGTGTCCTCACTCCACATTGGAGATAGGACTAATCTTGTTCGGGGCTGGCGGCTACTCCTCCCAATAAGTGTCGCTTTCAGGTTTCGAACTCTGGTCAAGAGCTATGAGCCCGCCTAGAAACCAGCTTGCCTATCACTGGGCCAACAACTTGTTGGTACAAATCTTTATTTTATTAAATCTTGGTTGGTTACTTAAAAATTATTATCAACCCTATTCATTCCCACCCTTTAATCTAACAGTGCTATAAAATATTTTTCATGTGGAACCTTTAGAATTAAAATTTGTAACACCATAAAAGGATGAAATGCGAGCAGTAATATATTAAGAATTTTGAAAGTGTTATAATAATTTTCTAATTATAAAATTTGAAAACTGTAAAATATGTTTTGTTGAAAATTATGAAGAACATTTTACAATTATTTTATTTAAATAACTCTTTTTAAAAATCATAATTATTTATCCAATGTTTTTGGTTATTTTCAAAACCATATGACTAATAAGAGTATTTAATATATGTTTTCGACTAATTACACTTTCATACTTTTATTATATTATATTATATTATATTATATTTAATTATTTGTTGGGATAACATAGAAGATAAGATAGAAGTTCAAAAGCATAGACTAGAAAAAATGAAAATGCTTTTCTTCTTATTGGATAAATAAATGAAACTGAAAATGCAATAAAATTTGTCTTTGTATTCGTAAGTTGAAATTTTGAAGAGACAAATAACGTAAAAGATATAAACTTTTCCTTTAGGTATAGCTTATAACTATATATATTCTTCTGTTTTAATATAAAATTTATAAAAAAGAAGTTTTAATATGTGGCATGTGTAAAGCTGCTAAAATAAAGGGTTCTTTTGTATTCATACTCGTAGATCATCAATATTTGTAAAATTATCCTCCAAATCTTATTATTTACAAAATTGTCGATCAAATTATCAATATTGGAAAAATTACCCTTCATATTAAACAATGTTAGTTGTGGAACGATGATTTTTATCTGGGCTGTGAGATTTCAGAAAGGCTAAAGCCCAAAACTACCCCTAATCTGTCAGATATTTAGCACTATTTTGATATGGGGGATTTTTTTTTATTTTATATGGGGGATTTTTTTCTCCAAGAAAAAATGTTGATGATCAGAGAATACTTTTGGAAATACTGATATTTGAGGGGTAATTTTGCAAAACTCAATGATTTAATAAGGGGTATTATATATGAGAAACCCCTTTTAAAACAAAGGCTGGAACCAGGGAACCTCTCCATACCCAGGCCTGTAAAGCCTTTTATGGCCCATCCAGCTCTAGTTGCAGGCCTAGGCCTATCATTGTCTCTATTTTTCTTTGTTGGGCTGGATTTTGTTAGGGCCAGTTAAGCTAGCAGGCAACTAAAGACAGAAAACATGTATAAAATACTATATCATAATTAGTTAAATATTATTGTTGAAAGAAGTATAATTATGGATTTTGGTGCTTGGCTTAGCTTATAATAAAGTACGCATCCTTATTGAAATATAATAATGGGGGTTTATTTCTTTTGGGTTGAAAGATTTTAATTGATTAAATGAGTTCAAAATCTCCAATATAGATCAAACAACTTAATTAATTTATAGAATTTCATGAATCATGTAGTGAAGATAATGTAATCTGGTATATGCTGTGATGCGTTTAATTTGTATAGGAACATATTCATCTGGAATTTTTAAAAAATTTGATGTTATTAGTAATTCATTATGCTAAATGGCTATATTTTTAGTGCTATAAGAGTTTCTCAAATTTGTCTTTAAAATCCAAATTAAGAGTTTAACTGTTGTTGATTAACAAAGTCAATCAGAATGTGAAGTGTTGACCGCATTGAGATATTCTGCTAATGCATCAACTATTAATTTCATAACATTGCATCATTGGTTATGCTATGATTTTATCATTGATTTTATCATTGGGTTTCTCGAATATTTAATTAAGTATGCATATTTTCTTAAACTAGTAGTTGTTGTGTGAATCCATCCATTAAAAATTCTAATTGACCTCTTGAGAAAAAGAAAATTCTCATGCGCACAAACCCCATAAGAGAATCTTTCAGTTCTATTTAAAGAATGGAGGAGATTACAAGTGCTTCAGCGGAAATAAATGGAAGAAATTACAAAGTTGTTTACATGTTGAAACATTACACTAATTCTCACTTCACAAACTTTTTTTTTCCTTTTATCCTTTCGTTGTAGCATACAAAATCTAGAAATTCTAACTTCCTTATTCCCATTTCTGGTGAAAATTTCTGCAAATGAGAAAGGGAACATGATTCAAATCAAATCAGAGAAAAAAACATGAAGTTGGAAGACATTCGGAATTTGGATAATTACCTTAGTTTCTACTTCAGTATCCATGTAATCTCTCAAGTTCTCAGTAACGTTTTGGAGTTTTTAGATTCAGATGGCTAAAAAAATTCATCACATTAACTGTAACGCTAAATGAAATAGGAAAAACATGAGTTGCAATCTTTTCTTACATCCAATTCTTTCTGCCCTTTAACTGAAATCATTCTTCTCGTTATCGACTCTCTTCTTGCATCGAAACATCAATGGAATGTACTGGCAAAACGGTACCTATAGAAAGATTTAACCAGTAACACCAACATATATATGTTGTTATTTCTAACTGCAACATTAACAACAAATAAGGAAAAAAGAATCATTGTTTCTGAAATCTCTTACATCCATTTCATCCTCCAAATCGAATACTCGATCATTTTTCAACTTTGTTCTTGATTCTAACAAAGAGAGTAGCTTTGAAAAGAACCATCAATTACAGGAAAAACTAGTTAAATTATATAACAGAAACAAATTGAAGAAAGATTGAGCGACTGTGTTAATTCTCTCCCTACATTCATTTTCTCCTGCAGTTTGTCCACCTCAGTTCTTGATTCTGATGATGATGGTATCTGCTAAAAGAAACCGGCAAGAAGAACAAGTTATATTGACACCACAAAAACAAAAACAAAAACAAAACAAACAAAATCAAAATGCTTGTTGCATTTGATGAGGATCTAGTTTTCTGCCCATCATTGATCAGGTTGTTGATGACGACCTGCAAGCTCTGAGGATTCGGTTGCTTCCTGCTTCTTTCTTTGGTTCTGAAGGACAATGGTTTCTCATCAGCCATAGCTTCTCAGTTTTTAGTTTGTGTGTGCCAGAGAGAGAGAGAGATAATGGAGTTTATATAGGAGCCTATATGGATCCTTTCAACTAATTCCTTGGACCTTGGTGGAGGTTGGACAAGAGTACTTTCGATATGTGTTTGTTTATTGGGTAAGCTTCACTTAATCCCCCTGAGCTTTTGGGGGTTTGCACATAAACCCATGAACTTTGTTTATTGCGCTTAACCCCATTGAACTAGCAACGCTGTAAACTTTGATGAATCATGAGACAACAACGGACGAAAATACCCTGATTTTATTAAAAGTTACCCATTTATCTTTTTTTTTTCCCATTTTTCAGGGTTATAATTCAAGGTTTTTTTGTTATTCACTGTTATAGATAATTTTCTGTGTTGAGTTAATCACTAACACATCTAAGTTTAAAATTTTGAATGGAAATTCAACAGAAAGGCTAATTTGGAATAACTTATTAGATTGCAAAACTAAATAGGGACCCATTTATGAAAGGCTAAATATCAGAAGAAGCCCCTTAACTTTGAACGATTATTAGATAACCTCCCATAACTTTCAAAATATCAAAAAGCACTCTCATGTTTAGGGTTATCAAAACTCCTCTTTTACTTTAAGATTTTATGAAAAACTCTCCTAATAACATTAACCGTAATTTTTCACACGGATGCAAAATTACATTAAAGGTGTTTTTCCGTGGAAAATTGCGATTAATGTTGTTGGCCTTTTTTGGGTGATAAAATTTTAAAATTAACGGGATTTTGTGATAACCCCTAAATTTAGGAAGGGTTTTCTATTATTATGAAAGTTATGGGAGCTTATTTTATAATCCTCCAAAAGTGACGGTTTTTTATATATATTAAGCCTTTTAAAAAATATGAGGACTTAAAAGACCCATATTTTAAAAACCCATTCTCAATTAATAAATGGCTAAATATCAGAAAACTTCCTTAACTTTGGACGGCCATAACTTTCAAAACATTAATAATGATAAAAACCTTAACTTAGACGTTCATCATTTTCAAAATATCAAAATCCCCTTATGTATCGAGGTTATTAAGAAAAACCTTTTAACTTTAAGATTTTATAAGTAAACCCCTAAGATTGTGAATCACATTTTCACTAGAAAAAATATCCCATTGCATAATATTATCTACCCATGTGAAAATTGCTATTAATGCTATTCATGGGGGTTTTTGATAAAATTTTAAAGTTAAAGAGGGTTTTCTCGATAAATCCTGACCTTAAGAAGTTTTCTGAGCCCTAAACTTGAGGGATTTTCTGATATTTTGAAAGCTATAGGGGTTATCTGATAATTGTCCAAAGTTAAGGAGGGTTTTTAACATTTAGCCGTAATAATTTTTATTGGAGAATTTTTAAAAGACCATTTTAAAAAATAATTAGTAAAACGACCTTTTGCTAAATAATTAGCAAAATCGACCTCTTTTGGTTAGCTCGTGAGTCGGCCAAAAGAGGTCGATTTTGCAAAATTTAGTGTTGAAAACACACGGGACTACTAGTCCCGTGTGTTTAGCGTTCACTAATCAACCCCTTAATACAATGCAGAAAACACACGGGACTACTAGTCCCGTGTGTTTTCTGAACACTCTTCTTCAAAATCTCCTTTGGGAACCCCTGTCTTGGGAATGTTGATCTCTCTCTCTCTCTCTCTCTCTCTCTCATCCCCTCCCTCCTCAACCTCCTAAGCTCCTCATCCTCAATCGTCAGCTCCACCAAAGTCGGCCTTTACCCTCTTCCTCTTCCCTCTCACATGGCGTGAGAACCAGCAGTGGGTCCCATTGATTGAACCAGGCGGATGGCGAACCCTCCCTCTCCCACTCCAGCAGTGGAATCGGCATTGATCCGACCGGTTCCGGCTCCATTCCAACAATTCCCCCAATCTCTCGTCTCCATTCAAAGGATTTAGCTAGTTCAATTCCTCCTCTTCATCGGACCCTAACTCTAGGCGTCGTAGCTTGTGGACGATACGCTCGATGGAGGTTGAGGGCTTGGGCTTCTCCAGAGCTAGTGAGGAGGGGTGGGGTGGGTTCCATTGACTGAACCAGAGGAGGGATGGGGGTTTCGAGCATTGAGAAGTTCTAGGGTTAGGGCTTTGGTCGACGATGCCAACGGAGGAGGGGGAGGGGGAGAATGAGGAAGAGAGGAGGCGGGAGCAGAAGCGGGAGTAGAGAGGATGAAGGGCCTGTGAAAGGGGATCTCCGTGAATTTGATCGTTGAGAGCGCCATTGCCACGCTATGTTTTCTGTGTTGTATTTAATTAGCGAATGCAAAACACACGGGACTAGTAGTCCCGTGTGTTTTCAAGGCCAAATTTTGCAAAATCGACCTCTTTTTGGTTAGCTCTGGTGAGCTGGCCAAAAAGAGGTCGATTTTGCTAATTATTTAGCAAAAAGGTCGTTTTTGCTAATTATTTTTTTAAAAGGGTCTTTTTAAAAAAATTCTCCTTTTTTATTTTATTTAGCCCAAGGGCATGTTTAGATTTCAATCGGTTAAGAGAAGTTAAAGGAAACTAGGAGAGAGAAGACAAGGGAAGGGAAGCGAGTTCCATTCTCCTTGGTTACACCCCAATTTGAAGGGTAACAAATTTTATGTTATTAGGGGGGTAAACTAAGGAGAACGATGATAAATAACTTCACATTCTAAATGTTCCCAAACAATATGAATGGATCCCCTAACTTCTCTCCTCCATTGTTCCCCTCAATCCAAACAAGCCCTAAATACATGCTGAACATAGCAAAACCCAGTCCAGCCCATTTGCTATGCCCAGCCCAAAGCTGCAAATCCATCATGCCGTCAAAATAGTCGGTCGCACGTGACATCGAAACAGAAAAAAGTAATAACATTCAAAACGACGAGAGGGAAAACCCACACACAAAAGCGCCAACCCCTCTCCCTCTCTCCCTGTGGGTCTCTACCACACCCTAGCCCTCTCCCTGTATAAGCCCCCCAACAACACTGCTCCATATAAAAACTCTCCCCCCCGCGTCCCCCTCTCACATCCGCCCCTCTACGTTTACGCTCACCGCCGGCGGTTACCGGATCCAGTTCCTGAAATATCCGCAGCCCATGGTGATCTCGCCGGAGAACCCTCCGCCGCCGCCGGATCAGATGGCGGCAGCGCCGGCGAGGGCCGAGTCGCAGTCGAACCTCCACAATTTCTCGTTTCCTGTGCTCAAGAAATGGGGCAGCCAGCGCGTGCTCCGATGCGTCAAGGTCGACCGCAATGGCGAGGCCATCAGATCGCCGCCGACGCCGCCTCCGCCGATCTCGAGATCCGCCCCGGTCGCGCGCGAAGGAGACGAGGACGAGCCCCTGGAGAGGGAATCGCCGTGGAATCTGAGGACGAGGAGAGGGCAGGTGAAGGATCAGGGCGTGTCACGTGAGGAGAGGGGGGGTCACGTGAGGACGGTGAGGCTGAGGTCGGAGGACGCGGAGAGGAGAGAGAGGCCGAGGTTTTCCGTTTCGTTGACGAGGGAGGAGGTCGACGAGGACGTCTACGCGTTGACGGGAGCCAGGGCTCGCCGGAGGCCGAAGAAGAGGCCGAGGAGCGTTCAGAAGCAGCTCGATGTAAGTCTCCGACGATCCATTGTTTTTGAGTTTTGAATCAAATTTCGGTGGAATTTGGGCCTTGACTTCAAAAAGATTTGATCTTTTTCGGTTGCAGATGCTTTCGCCTGGTTCTTGGCTGAGCGAGATCACGGTGGATTCATACAAGGTGCCGGATTCATGGCTAGAGCGGCGGTGAGGTTAGTTACAGTTACCGCCGGTGATGTGGATCCCTTTTGACTGAAAATTGATTGGATTTTAGGGCTCAAAAATTGTTACTATTTTTTTTATACAAGGCCCTTGATTTGTGTTCTTTTAGATAGAAAAGGTGTAGTTTTCTTCTTTTAACTTTCTTCTTGTATTGCAATTTAAGGGATTTGAAGCGAATTAGGGAAGAAAATGTTTTTGTTAGTTCTTGGGGCTGCTTTTTAGATTCCACTAATTATTCAACATGTGCTAATTATGAGTAAATTTAGCTAAGTTTTATTATTTTGAATTCTCTGTTCTGGATTCCATAGTTTTTGTTGGACGCTTGGTGATGTTTGAATTGCAGTTTTCATGATGGTAACTGAAGCTTGACTTCCATATTTTTTTAAAAAAAAAAAAAGAAAAAAAAAGAAAAGGAAAACGAAGCTTGAGTTTCTCTTATTTAATTAAGCTTGCTTGTATTAAATATAAGTCAAAGTAGTAATCTAAACTTTAGTTTGATTAGCTTAAATAAAGTTTTTGGCTAAATATCAGAAACCACCCCTAACTTTGGTGATTACAAGATAACCGCCCATAACTCTGAAAATATTAGAAATCCCCCTTTAACTTTAAGGTTTTTTTAGAAAACAATCCTAAAAGGGTGAAGCCAAATTTTCACTGGCAAAAATATCTCCCTGCGTAATTTTACCCACCCTTGTGAATATGTGATTAACGCCTTTCGTTGAGTAACACTCTTTGTGGAGGTTTCTTGATGAAATCTTAAAATTAGAGGGAGTTTGATAATAACACATAAATTTAAGGGGGTTTCTAATATTTTAAAAGTTATGGGGGTTATTTGTTAATCACCTAAAGTTAAGAGGGTTTTCTGATATTGCTATTAATACCAATTAATGAATGTTTAGTAAATAGATGGAGCTTATTAATGTGGGACCACAAATTATTGAACTGCAGTTTTAACAGAAAACATTTCGGGCCATTACATTTCGGGCCATTAATAACTCATTCTTCTTTTGTTATAAAATAGAACAGTGAACATTTCCTTTTCTTAAACTTTTCTTATAATGAAAGTTAGATTTCCTCCTAATTGCATACTAGTAGCGCATAATCTATTTTAAAACCGTTTATTTATTAATTTAAGGAAAAATAACTGTACATTTAAGATGGTACCATGTTGTTGTTTTTCCTAATGAATCACAATCCATCTTATGTAAGTTAATAATTGTGAATGATTGTGATTCAGAAATTTTTTTTTAATAGCAATTTCCACATGTCCATTAGAAAATTGGAGAGCATACAAATTCGGAGAGGGACATGCAATAAATAACTTGTACGGCAAAGGTCCCCTGCGTGGGGAAGAAGGATATGTTCTGTAACTTCCGTTTCAACTGGGTTTCTTTTGCTTTTTCTTCCTTTTTTTTGACCAAGGTGATTGCACTATAATTAACCACTTTATGGAGGAAGTAAATTTTATGATTTTCGTATATTCCCTTTCCAAAAATAAGATAATTTTATCCGCTAGAGCTCTACTCAATTTTTTATAAATCTTTAATAAAACATAGTTATCATAAGCTATAATCTTCTGGTAATTTAGAGATAATTAAGCGTCTGCGGGTGATGTATGTTTTAGGACTGTGTATTATTCACACTAATGTTTTTTGAAAATTTAGAATAAAAGCATTCTTACTGTTGTTATGTGCACTAACTATTGGGGTAATAAGAAAGTAGGGATTGTCATGTATCTGTAGACGGTTCGACTTGACGAGATCTAGACGGCAAAATGTAGATGAGAGGGACAATGATGAGGATAATCGGGTTCATGTTGAGGTCCGAAATGGGCGGTGGTAGAGAGGACTCAACACTGCTCTCCCCTGTGTACTGAGGCTCCAATAGCCAAGATGGTTTGGCGACGATAACGTATCATAACCGGCAAAATCCCCCTCATCATCGCGGCGCCTAACAGAAAAAGGGAAGGATGGATTAAAACCAAAGCTTGGGCTTGTTTGGGACCTCATCCACTATCTTTTATATCTTGGATAAGAGCTTAAAATGAGTATCGCAAAAACTCGTACAAGTTGGACTTATTATTATTATTATTATTATATTAGTTCAAAAATGGAAGCCATTATCTAGGATAACTTTAGACCACCCCTGTCTTGGTTCAATCCTAATCCGGTTAAGGTCTTGACTGGATTAGTGTGAAGTTGCCAAACACGACCTAAGGTTGCAGAGATAAATTAGCAAATAATCAAATTTGGAGAACACGTGTACAAAGAGAACAGATTGGGTGGCTATGGGTGGTGAAAACAAAAGAAAAACCTTCATTTTATTTTTTCCATTAGGAGTAGATACTAGTGACAAAATTTTGAAGGAACCTCAAAGAGTATGTTGCATTGTGCTTGAGTCGGTTAATGGATGGTTTGTTCGGGCCTACCATCGTTATATGTTCTCTGCAGAAAGTTACACGGGAAGAAAAATATGAAAATGTTGCAAATACAGATATTACATATGCTAGTAAACTGCGGCGGATGCGACACGTATTTGCAGTAGATATCTTAAACTTGGACGGCTAGTTATAGCCACTATTTGGGTTTGAAACACGTGCCCAAAATTTATGATTTTTCGTTAAACAACCTTTAATAGGATTTTCTTTTCCCATCCCTATTGTTTGTCGTACTTTTTTCTCTATCCGGATACACTTTGTAAATTGTATGGTCGTGTCATAATGCGAAAACAAATCTTTAAAGAATTTTCTATAGAAGTTCTAGAGAAGAAAAAGAACATGACACATGTTCTTACTATCAATTTGAAGTGGATGATTACAGTAGCGTAATTATTGATTTGACTGATTTAGTAGTTAGTTTATAATATTTTAACTATTTGTATTGATTTTGTGTGAAATGTCTATCACTTAATAATCACAAGAGGAATAGGTACGCGTAAGACAAGATCGCAAGGAGGCACAAGTTCAAGTGACTCTCAAATAAAATTAAACACTTCGCTTGGAGGGTTTGTCCTAATACGCTTCCAGTTCAAGATGTCTTGGATCAATGAGGGATGATAGTAAATTAGGGGTGTTGGGTTTGTAGGAGTAAGGAGAAATCGGTTAGGCATGTTTTGTGGGGCTGTCCAATTGCTCCGCTAGCGTTGAATACTATATCAATTTTGCATCTTATATGAGGGAAGGATTTACAGTGGGCATGGTGGTGGTGCGACCAAGTTGACAAACTAGAAGATGAGGCGTTTCAATTGGGCATGGTGATGTGCTGGCTGTTATGAAAAAACTGCAATGAAGTTTGTTGAAGTTAATCCTAATTCTTGAAAGTTTTTGAGTTTATTATCTTTTAAGGTTTTTATTTCTAGAAGTTAGTTCTTATCAAATTACTTAAAAATTAACTGTTGTAGTTGTTAAACCTTTTATCTTTAAGAGTAGTGTTCTCTTATAACTCTGTAATTAGTTGATCGAGTAAGCCTATAAATAGGCACTTCCCTATAACCGTGAATAAGCAAGTCCAGAGTGCAATAATATAGTTTTGTTTTGCTTCCCCCATCTCTCCCTCATATATATACTTGAGAGTTATTTATTTACCTGTAGTTGTTCTATCAATGGTATCAGAGCCATGAACAATCTAAACGGGATGATATTGCCTTCTATCCCATATTGGATGGAAAGAATTATCACCGGTTGCAGATGAAGAGAATATCAAGATATACTAGGAGTCTTAGAGAAAAGAGTTGACGATCTCGCAGAGAGCGCGCGCGTAGCAGAGAAGAAAGCCCACGGTGAGAACAAGAAGAAGGATCAGAAGGCGTTATTCTACATCCATCAATGAGTGAATGATTTGATCATTGAGAAGATCGAAGGAGCAACTACGACAAGGCAGACGTGGGATATTTTGGAGACATTGTACCATGGAGTTGAAAAGGTGAAAAAAGTTTGACTTTAAACCTTGAGACGTCCATTTAAAATTTGGTGATCAAATCCGCTGAAAGTGTTGCACATTATGTCACTCGAGTACTTAATTTGACAAATCAAATAAAAATAAACTGGGAGAAGGTTGCAGATTTAGCAATCATGGAAAGATATTGCGATCTCTTACAGTAAAATTTGATCATATCATGGTCGCAATTGAAGAGTCAAAGGATCCGTCCAAGATAACAATTGATGAGTTGATGGGCACCTTACATGTTCATGACCAACACATGAATAAGAGGTTGTTTGGGTCGAAAGTTGTTTCCATTTGTAAAACTAGAGAAAATTACACTTTTGGTTCTCAGTTACAAAGAAATTAAATAACTCTCTCACAAACTCGAACAAAAGGCGCTACAAGTGTAGATCTCTTGTTTTCGTGGGACTTTGCTGTCTTGGGGGCCAGCGTAATCCGTGGACCACCGAAGCGTGATCGCCGAATCGACGGGTTTAGTTGATGCTTCGCAAAGGAAACAAGAACTTCAAAGAAATATCTTAGCAAGGTAAGATATCCACTCTTCTCAAGAATTAAGGCAAAGCTTAAACTCGAGGAATCTCCGTGTGGATCGTGTTCTTGAACTCCGAAGCTTGGATCTCGATTGCCCCTTCACGATAGCCGACCCCCCAAGTGGACGAGGAGGGTATTTATAGTCTTTGGGAAGCGTGCCCTCTTGAAACACAAGTGTCATAAGTGCCGAAATTTGTAAGCGGCTACCGAGTCGCCAATGCTAAGCCGCTACCGACCGGGCGAGGCAAGTAGGCTTCGCTAGCTATAAGGCTGGCCGCCTCACGACGGGCGGCGCAGGCGTCGCCCCTCCACCGCCAGAACGGTTTTCCCGCTTTTAAGGCACGATTAAATGCCCTAGAATCACGCCTAGTGGGCGTATCTTCGCCGCGGTAACCGCCATTAACGGTTCAACGTCTCTGCGTTGATAAAGTCAAGTGGGCCCCATCGGCATTGATTTAGACCCTTTAAGAGCTCATTTTAAGTATTCTGGGTGTCTCGTATTTGGCGAGACACAAGTAAGTGTCTCGCTAGTCGCGAGACACATCAAAGTGTCTCGCTAGTCGCGAGACACATCAAAGTGTCTCGCTAGTCGCGAGACACATCAAAGTGTCTCGCTAGTCGCGAGACACATCAAAGTGTCTCGCTAGTCGCGAGACACATCAAAGTGTCTCGCTAGTGGCGAGGCACACATAAGTGTCTCGCACTGTAGCGAGACACAATCTTCCCCTGTGTTGGGCTTCTTGAGATTTCGACGACGTTGTCCTTCGATCTTCTCATGATTTAGTCATATTTGAGGTTCTTCCGTAATTTTTGATGCCTACAGAGGTCAATCGAGAAACCCCTCGAGAAAGCTTTCCAAAGTCAAGCTTTCATAAAAAATAATAGAAGAGTGCAGAATTCAAATGGTGAAAGAGACCAGAGAGGAGGAAATTTTTTGAGATAGAGAACAAGATATGGTAACTACAACAATCGAGGATGCGGATACGATAACAATCAAGGAAGTGACAATTATAATAACAATCAAAGAGATGACGACTATCAAAGAAGCAATTATCAATCAGATTCAAATTATCGAGATCTAGGTCGAGGTCAAGGTCAAGGCTTTGGAAGTGGTAGAGGAAATTTTAGTAAATCAAATGTTGAATGTTATATATGTCACAAATATGACCACTATTCAAATGAGTGCAAGTTCAAGGAGAATTCCCAATCTGGAGAAGAAGTTCGATTTGCACAAGAAAAAGGTGATGAAGACAACCACACTTTGTTGATAGTCACGGTAGCCGGTGAGGAGTCAAACTATCATATATGGTTTCTTGACAGTGGATGCTCTAATCACATGTGTAGAAAGAATGAGTTTTTCGTAGATTTGGATGAGTCGTTGCGGTCCAAAATCAAGTTTACTGATGATAATACTATACCAGTGATGGAAAAAGGGAGAGTTCTCATCAAGTTGAAGAGTAGAGACTATAAGTTTATTTCTGATATGTTTTATGTACCAAATATGAAGAACAATCTACTTAGTTGGGCCTAACCCCTGTGCTTCCCGCAACACCCCAACAAATCATATCAGAGCTAAGGTTATGGTCCAACTAATTCAAAAAGTAAAATCCTATATGAGCCTGAAGGTGTCGGGCGAACCCACGGATGGCCATAGGAGCGATATAGTCTGGTTAGCCACCCGTGAGTAAAGTAGTGTAAGATCCTATAGATGTTTGATAGCCATGTTCTAAATGCATGGTCTAGTTAGTCCCATGAGTGAAGTGGTGCAAGAGTTAGTGAATTGGTTAGCCTATGAGTGAAGTATTGCAAAAAGTTAGTGAATCCTGTGGAAGATTGAAGTGCAGTTGAAGATTGACTTATACTCACAAATTAAGGGAGGAGTTGTTGAGGTTATTAATATGTGAGTATAGTCCTACATTAAATATGATAAAAAAGAGTGTTGAGTTTAAAATAGGAGTTGGGGCCAATACCTAGTAGCTATACCTTTTGGGTTAAAATTAGTTTCTAGCTTCTATTTAAGGCGCATTGACTCTAAATTGAGCTTGATTATCCCCCAACAAAGTTAAGTACCAGGGCAAGTCAATGGGTGGGGAGGAACTAGTATGTGTTACGTGAGACTATATTCATGACTTTATAAGCACGCAGAGGTTCCCATGAGGTTTCAGCGATCGTTTGTCCCTAGAGAATGGAAACCGCCTTGTTCTGGCTTGATTAAAATAAAATTTGACGGGGTTATGTTTATGGATCGGGTTGCAATTGGAGTGGAGATAGTAGTCCTATACTATCAAGGGGAATTTTTTACAGCCCTGTCCAAGTTGATTCCCTCGAGCGGTGGTGCTAAACAAGCAGAGTACCGAGCAGCACAGGATGTGGTTCAATTTGTAGTGGAGATTTTTGACGTAGATGCTGAAGGGGTTATCATCGACATCTAGCAGGGAGAGAACTTTTTTTTCCTCCTTATAACTATCCCGTGGATGATGTGTATCAAAATTGTAGGCAACTCTTGAGTTGGAAATTTGTGGCGGTAAGACATCAAAGCAACAAAATGGCTCACTATTTGGCATGAAAAACTCAAGAATGCTCGAATGTTGATGGGTTTGAGGTGTGGCTTGATGACCCACCATTACTTTGCAGAGTTAGCTTATGTTAGATAGGACCAATAGTAGAACTGAGTAGTTGATTGTTAATCTATTTCATTAAAAAAAAAACTATTCGCACTGATTTTATTGAGACATCAATTTTGTGTGTTAATTGTACTGTTTTTGAAATCGGTGCCCGGGGCTCGTCGAAGTATGCATGTTTGATGTGAGGTAAACTTCACCGTGGATGCTCTCGCTAAGTTGGCTATGTCATATGATCATGCCAACTTGGTCTTCACTCGAACAATTCCAGAGTGTCTTGCAACAATCGAAGTGGTGGATAGCCTTTGAATGTGTTATGTCATAATGTTTTATTATGTATTTCCCTTTCATGTTCTTGCCCTTTCTACTGAAAGAATAGGTAATGAGACATGTCATATATATATAAAGGGTTTTGCTAACCATCAGTCTAAAAGCAAGGGAGAAGTGAGGGAGAAGAAGAAAAAAAAAAAGAATTATTTGGAGCATAGAGCAACGGTAAGAAAAATCGGAAAAAAAAAAAATTTATATCGAGGGCTCTGTTATATTGGGATAACTAATGCTGTAATTTTTTTCCTTTTGAAAAGAAAAGGATGAAACACTATGGAAGAGTTTCAGCCTGCTACCATTGCCCATGGTTGTACATATATACAACCTAAATTTCCAGCCAAGGATATAGGCTAAACACTAGTAAATTTTTTTATGGAAACTTAAAAAAAAAAAACACTATCAGAACGATCTTGAACTCTGTATTAACCATGACTTATTGTCATCTTTAAGATACTCATTTACAAAGTCTATTTTTTCGTCTAAAAATAATACTTAACGTCTCACTTTTCAATACAGTAGAGGGGAAGTTTTCCTCACAACTTCCAAAACATTTTTCACTAATGGCTCTATGAGCCCATCTTTTTTCTTTCTAAATTGAAGGGACAGTAATTTTCTTTCACTTATTTAGATAAAAGATGCTAGTGACAATCTATATGTATCAAATCAAAAGTAAATATTTTTACAGCGTGTTTAGGATTTCGTTATGGTAGGAAAATGTAAGGAAATACAGGGGGAAAGAAGAGTTACGAAACAAGCTAATTAATGCACCAAATTAGGGGGCGGAGGGAAATAAACTGGTAGGTTTGAATGAAGCAAGCGGGCGAGACCGATCGACCAGGTTTGCACTAAATTGGTTTTGGTTTGGACCAGGCTCCCCCTGGTCCAAAAGAAAACCAGTTTAGTGGCACTATTTGCATACAAAAAATGAGGCCAAAGCTGGCTTTAAAATTTGCCAAATAAAATTCAAGTTAAAATTGGGCCAGGAAAATTGGGCCAGGTTCAGTCCTGGCCCAATTTTAACTTGTTGCCAAACACACCCTAACGTTTCTATGTTCTCATTGAACCAAACTAATCAATGCAACTCGTTAGAGTTAATTCGGCTTGGACTTAGACCCACTTGGTAAAAATAAATAAATAAAATATTTCAGTCCAATAGAAAATACAGATCAAGTGATTAGTGAAAGCAATATGTGGATCAAGGACCAACCAAAGAATGCTGGAAATTAACTGAAATACTGAAAAATTAAAGAAAACAAATAAAAAATTTAAGCAAAAAGTAATTATAAGTATAATTTTGTTGGGCCAAGTCAATAAAAGTCTTGACCCGATTTTATCTCTTTTATGACTAGTCGTGTGTCCACGTTAAGAGTAAAATGATCCCCGGAACAACTCAACAGCCCCTGAGCATTCCGACCAAAGCTCCGGTCCATTTTAACTCCAGAACGGTCCGAGGGGACAAGTTACACCCCCTCCTCTCTCTTCCCTCTCCTCTTTTTTTCTTCTTTTTCAAGAAACTCTTAAGTTTCTATACTAAAACCCTAACTCTCTTCTTCTTCTTCTTCTTCCTCCTCTCGATCGCCAGCAAAAATGTACTCGGATCCGATCAGCGACCGGGGGCCCGTCAGAGATCGTCTCGGCTCCAACCTCTTCAATCAGCGGACTGTTCTCCAAAGGTAAACTTCGATTTCTCCGCTGTGAAATTAGCTCAGGTTTGGTCTCTCATTTCAAATATTAAGTACCCAATTCGTGCATTTCTTGTTTTCATGAGATTTCACCCCAAAAAAAAAAAAAACCTGAACCTTGGTGGGTTTTGCGAGAAACCCCCTGAACGCTGTTGAAATTTCTTAATTCTACCAAAACCCTCAAACTATTGAGAGAATCTATGTTTCTGATGAAAACTTTGGACGAAATTTTGGTACATTGCAACCGTTGAATATAGGATATTAATGTGAACATTGTATTATTTCTATAAAAAGAAAGAAAAGAAACAAACATGACATTGTATTAGTCTGAGATGAAAACACTTGTGTTTCAAGAATGCATATGAAATTTCAGGATATTGCTTTTGCTAATATTTATCTCATAATAAGCTTTGATAATGATGTACACATATCTCAAATAAGAGTTGAATCTCTTGGGTTACTGGATGATCGTCTCTCACAATTCCTTTTACGATAATATTTGTTCCAATTGTTATTAGCTGGTTTTTTGTCATTTAAATCATTATTGGAATGAAAAATATCTTGAGTAAGTTGTTGGCCTTTTCATACGGATTAGCCTTACCATGAAACGGATTCCTTGTCCACATAGTTGGGAATTGAGAATGTTCGCTCCTCATATAGTGGTGCATTTTAATTTTGTCTAAATCTATTTGAAGAAACTAATCTTGATTGAGCGACCTTCAGTTATCATTCAATCACCCTGAATTGTGTGCATGTATATGTTTGTTCAGTGGTTTGTAGTGTGTCCTTGAGAGCTATCTATGATGAAAAGTAGTTCACACATAGCCAAGGAGGATGAACCCCTCAAATCATATGCCTCACTGTAAACTAGAACCTCTTGCACATTGAGGTTCCTTGTCAAAATATCATACTGCCCCCACAAATTATCCAGTTTACGTGAGTTTGTCCTAACATATGTCTGTGTGTGGCTCTATCACATATGAATCCCCTGACCTTAAAGATGGAATCTCAATTCTCATGTTGCGAATTGTATATTCTCTCCATACTTTCTCATACAAATTTCCAATTTGAACATAATTTTCCACAGCAACATTATTACTTCGGGCATTAATCTTCAGCACTTGCTATCTAAACTTATTGGCTAAATTACTGAAAAGTACCAATAATTGTCATGGGATTCAGATCTGACAGTAGATCATCAATTTCATGATTTAGCTGTAAGAATTGCTGTTGGAAAATTTGGGCAAAATTATAAAAAACTACCATGAAGTTTCACTGGATTCCAAGTAAACTACCATGGACTTTCTAGTATACCAGAAACTTTCTTATATCCTCCATGCTCCATCACTTGGCCGTTTAGGGGAGGGAAATTTCTTTTAATTCCACACCTTCCCACTAATTTTCTTTATCTTTTCCTTTCACACCACTCTCTTCTCCTCATCTTCTTTCTCCACCACCTTAATGTGAATCCATTTACGAACTTTGACTCCCGTACTCCATTCTCCAATCTCATTAAAACCCTTGCCATCAAACAATCGTAATCAAGCCTCTCTTTAGATCCTTCCTGATTTCCCTCTCCATTTTTGTCTATCCCCTCAATTCCCTCGCCAGAGAGGCACAAGAGGATCTCGAAATAATCACACAATGGATAGAAGCTTCAAGCATTTTTGTCATTTTGAACTCAGTAATTTGATATTTTGAGGTTTTGAGAATCATTAGAGACTTCTAGAACTTTGGGAGCTTTTACACTCAAAGTAACTTTGGATTTGTGTAGAAGAAATACCGAAAGTTGTGATTTTTAAACAGGAAGCATTATAAATTAGAAACTTAGAAACTTCTAGAACATGAACATCAGTACAGTAAATTTAACAAGCGTGCATGTAAAAGAATTCAATCCAAGAGGATATATTCAGAAAAGCTATACATTAAAGGACAACTTAACAATAACCTGATATTCCCTTGTTGAGCTTGGGACCTCCTTAACACATGCATAAGGCCATTGTTAAGTAATAAACCTGATGATCTGAGTTTGTTTCTTCTCCTGTTGCCTCTTTATCCTTCATACAATGTTTATTTGTCCATATGTTTGTGGTGCTAATTCTAGTGCCTCATTGTTAGTTAATAACTGAATGGTAGTTTCTTTCATCTCTCATGTGTGTGCGAGGGGTGGGCTTGTGTGTATATGTGTGATATTCTGATGTAATTACCTTTTATTTTTATTTGCTAATTTGGAGCCCACTTCCATAGGCAACCTCCTGATAGAACCAACCGTAATGGTGCTTTACATGCAGACAAGAACTATGGTAACATTTCGATTAAGTCTCATCAGCATAATATTACTTATTAAATTTGACTTTAAGTTCTGTTGTCAGTTTAACTTGTGTTTGTTTCTAACAACAGTAAGAAAGGTTGTCCCTGAAAATCTCACAAGTAAACTAGGAAAGGAACTTCAAATAAGCTCTAGAAGTAACAGTTTCTGTGCAAGAGAAGGTCCGAGGATAAGTGCAAAGAATTATCAAACTCCTAAAATTGCTTCGCGTGTAGAGTCAAAGGATAAAGCTACAACTCAACTGAGATCAGGAAAGGAGTCAGCAGCAGTTTCCACAGGCGAAAAGAAGTGCATTATGGTAATAACTAAATTCCATTTTTTATGCATACATTAATCCTTCATTAAGTAGTTGATATACTCTTTTTTCTGTTGAAATAATTGGCTTTGCCTCTCATCATTTGAGATTAGTCTAAATGTTTTTTGCTGGAACAATGCAAGGTCTGGATGTGACTAGCAGAAGTCTTAATAAGATATGTCACTGTGAGCATATTTGTTGTCTCAAATTTTACAGAAAATGACTTAAATTAAAATTCAGTCCCTAATCTTGATGTGCATTATCATGTAGCACCAGTTGTTTCTTGAATCTTGATCCATAAGTTTTCTACTAATTGGTATGGTAACTGGTAAAGATCAAAAAGCTTAAAAGTTGTCATGAGCTGCTTCTCTTTGCTGTTGCTAGGTGAACTTCATTTACTGTTTTATAGAATCACCCCTAGTTTTCACATAATATGTGGGGGAAATTCTTGATATAAGTGGCTATAGAACTATTGTTGATATGAAACATCTTATACGTTCGTTGAAGCTCATTTACTGAAATAAGTTTTCACAAAATATGTTGGAAAAATTCTTGATATAAGTCGCTATAGGACTATTCTTTTGATATGAAACATTTGTATGGTTTGTTTTGGCAGCGGTTGACTGTGGAGACATTCTTGGAAAAGCTTGGATTACGCAAGTACCTGGTTACCTTCAAGGCAGAAGAGGTCAGCTCAGCCTTCTTAGTTTCCATCTTTTCTCACTTTTCAATGTCTAGTACTTAATCACATGATCTGGTTTCTAATTTGCATACATTTCATCTGGAATCAGATAGACATGTATGCAATGAAGTATATGAATGAGGATGACCTCAAGGCTATAGGATTGCCGATGGTAATTATTTTGGCCAACCCTGCATATCGTTAACAATTTTGCATCACTAAAGATTGACGGTTTATGCTTATCTCTTTTTCTTCTTATATACTTCTTATATAATCCTTGTTTAATTCCTCTTTCTTTCAAGGGTCCGAGGAAGAAAATTCTTCACGCTCTTTCCCATCTGAAACAAAAGAAGTGAGGACTTTCAGTGTCAGTGTCGTATACCTGGGGGTGTATTCAAAAGTTTGTATAGGGGTGAGGTCGTTTTGTTTTGTTGTGGTAAGGGACATGTTATGTGTTGTAGCTAATGAGGCTCTATTGTGCATGGAGTTAGGCTGCCTCTGGATAGAATATGTTGTTTTTGCAATTAACATGATTCTTGGTGATTTGTACAGTGTTGACAATTCATGGTAAACACATACTTTCACAGTTCCTCTGTTGATTTCTCTGTGCATTTGCGGTGCTCGAATCATGGGATGATTCATAAATCAGAACAGAGATGCATACCGACCCTTAATTTTTGCAGTTGCAGGAGTGTTACCGATACAGGTTCGAGAATATGTGCATACAGTGTTGCTGAAAAATTGGTTATCTGTTGTATGAATGTCTTTCCTTTTGCACATTATGCTGTCGACTACCAACTTGTTTTCATTGCTAAGACGGCTTCAACCTGTTCTCGGTGAACCTTTTGAAATCATATTACGTTTTGTTCCCTAATATCTGGAACGAATTTCTCATAGTATGTGAGGGTGACTGCGTAGGTGTCTTTGGTCATTTGATAAATGTATTGAGTTATATAGTTAAAAACGGTAATGTCTGGATATTAAGGCCAGGTTTTCTAGCATGCTGTATCTTCATGCAGGTTTTCGGGTATCAATCTACACTTTACTGCCCAATGTTTTAGTTCTATTTGCATGTTGTCCATTATGTGGGGATATGTCTCGTCTCTAGTTAGTAACCGATGGGTTTTAAGTCCAGTGGGCCTTTGAGCCAAGTTAGTAGATGAGACTGAGAGCTTTTGATAGAATATGAGATTGTGGTATTTATGTATGTAGGGTTGAGAGATGGAGAAAGATAAATGATTCCTCTTAAAATGTTCTCCATTATACCTAATGGATTCTCGTATTATGTCTCGTGGAAAGTTCAAACTAGGTTGACCGAACCATGCAAATCTCAGTGTTCTTCTCCTTATTTGCTATTGTTCTATCTTGTAATTTGATTTCTGATTTGCTGAGTTCGGAATAGGAGGATCTTCAACCCCCAACACAGTCTCTCCTATTAACCTCTTTTGTGTTAGGATTCCGTTTGTGCGGGTTTGGACATGAGGTCTATCCGAATCTTATTGCTATACCGCTAATATCATTAATCAACCCAAAAGTTTTGAAACTATTGTTAGAATAAACTGATTAAACATTTAAAGGGAATTATTTTACCATAAACATCGATTAGACTAATACTTACTGTGAGAATCATATCACAGGGGAAGTCAGGTCATGATAATAATAGTTCAAGAAACTATCAACATACTAATAATGCCATGACTACAATGATTGAATCATTTAATTCATCTCAAATCAAACATCGACGATTAGAACTAACAACCTATAATTTTCGGACAAAAACACCGATCCCTTCTCCTTTTTTTCCCAGTAAAATATTTTTCATAATATATAACATTACATATTGTTGGTACAAGGATCGAAATTCAGTAAAACATATAATCTTATTAAAAGATTAATACAATAATAGGAGAGCATAACATAAATTCCCCTTGTTTAATCCTTTAAAAACATAAGATCAAGAAATTAAAGAACATGCTCGTATCAGACTGCACCATTTATATACTTGATCACCCTGTATTGTAGAGCTCCCTAGTAATAATCCTCGGCAATGTCGACCCAGGAAACAACTTCTGCAAAATTCCAACAAAAAAAAATAAAACGCATGTTATTAACCGAAATTTCAAAAATACACTAGAATCAGAAAGAGAAATTAAGAATAATAATGCCATAAATAAATAAATAAATAAAGCAAATATCTTACGTCGGTCTTTCTTTCTTGAAGTTCGGGCAATGGCCTGTCGCCGAAATCATCATCATGATCAAGTTCTTGTTTGGTAAGTGGAATCCTGGCTTGCATCAGAGCTGGAGGTTGCCATGATTTGAAGATTTTAGTCGAGCGTTTCCTCTTACTTCTGCGCCATTTGATCAATAATGCAGGCGGTTTCATTGACGACGATGACGATGACGATGATTCCATCATCATTAACAGATGATTACGATGATGATGATGATGAGAAAGAGAGAGATTTGACGTCGACGTTGATGAAGAAGGAGAAGAGAGGGTACTTCTGAATTAATCATGACGATGATCGATGTTGAGAAAAAAAGAGAGGAGATTAATGTAAAATATTTATGAAGAAGGCAGAGAATTAAAGGGAAGGGAAGAGGGCGGAGGGTTTTCTTAATTATAAATGCTTGAGAACTAATCCTGGTCGGTGTCGGGTTGGGGCTTATGATTGTAATGTGGACCGTTGGATTGCAGCCGTCCGATTTTATTATGTATGAAACTTAGTGTTAGAACTTAGAAGTAGAGTCCGTATCCTCTGCAATTCATAAATACCCTTGAAATAAGTTAGGGTATTATTGAAGGACATGTGTAAGTACTCTCTTTCATCTCAAATTAGCTTTTTTCCTTGATTTGCAAGTTATGTTCGAGGTATTTGTTGCTAGTTTTATTCAATTAATGGCGGTTGATGCATGAGTACCAAATCGAACAATTTTAATGTACTGTACAAGGAAAATTTTATCAACCCCCAATAATTTTGGGAATTTTACACTTGACCCCCTAGCTTGAAAATATCACTTAGCCACCATTAAGTTTTGCCAGAAACCCCTAAAATTAAAATTGTTGAATCTAATCTCCATGTCAAGATAAACCGACTAAAATATCTCTTATTATTAATCTTTCAGTAACAGATTTTTGACATATATACATTCAGGAACGAGTCCAGAATTGTTCGATTTGGGAGGCCAAATGTCATTTATATATGATGATCCTGTTGCGTGTAACTGTAGTTGCAATCCTCCAGTTACAACGAGCTGAACAATCCCTTGGTGTCAGTCAATTGGGACATTTTCATGCAAAGTGAGATAATTGTTAAAGTGGAATAATTTTTTGCTAGTGAGATATTTTAGTGGGATAAATAAGAATAATTTTGTGAAGCGGGGTATTTTGATAAAATAATGAGGGATAATTTTTATAATCATGAAGTATATATTTATGCATTTTGAGGGATATAAATACTATTTATGTATTTTTAAACTTACTATTATTGATTGATAATTGTTTACGAGAATGTTATTTACTATTAAATAACTTTTGGTTAGACTATAAGATATTGACAATTATTATTATAATATATATTATAACTTTTTAAATTTTTTAAGTTATTATCATAATACAAGTCTAAATTTTTTTTTCATATTTTCCTTCCTTTTTTCTCCCGAGATCTTCTTACCTCATCTCTCAATTTTATTGTTTAATAAATTATGGATTGATACAACCTTTACTTTTAAATTAATTATATAATTATAATATTCGGTAAAAAGAAAATATCGAGAGATGACTAAGAGGAGACGAGATCCGATCCGACAAGATAATCTAATGATGGTGATGGCCATACTAGGAAAGAAGAAAAGAAAAAATGAAAAAAAAATGAAAAATAATAAAATAAATAGGAGTTCTAGTTTTTTACCACCTAGTTCCAAGCTAAAATTTGGGATAATTTGAGAAACTAGAACTCTCATTTTGTATAGAAAAATAAAAAGTGGGATAATTTTGTATAATTATCCCAGTTCTCGTTTTGTTAGAGTTCTAGTTGACTAATACTGTAAAGTTTTATTCTAGTTTTAGTTCTAATTGACTAACACTATAAAATTGTATCCCATAAATTATCCTAGTTCTAGTTTTGAGTTCTATTTGACTAACCCCAAAGATGATGCTACTTGATAAATATCACTTATATTCATTGTAGAACCATGGACATGCTTGACACTATTATTAGACAGAGGATTTATACTTAAGCAGATTTAAAAGTGAGGTTAATTAGTCAATCTAGTGAAAATTTTCTTGCTTGGCTGAGCCCAATTAACATGCCATGCATATTTCACAATGAGAAGTATAAGATGATATTAAAGTCCTTAATAATTGAAAAATCCTAAATGAAATAACTTCCAACGAGACAACAGGATTTCTTCAAGACAATCTTTCAGACTAAGATAGTATGAGAATCATGTAACGGAGGGAATCAAACAAGAAACCATAACAAATGACTAACAAAGAACAACTATTTCCCACTCACAATTTATTCATAAAAATCTTACATTACATGTTGGTGCAAGATCTATATTCAGTAACATACTATTTTATTTTATTTTTTCCAAAAGGGTTGTTTGGTTATGTACCCTTCAAATCATCAATATTTATTAAATTAGCCCCAAATCTTAAAGTTTCAAATTTTCTACTCTCATATCTTAAACTTCACGATATCTAGGATAGAATTTTGATCAGGTAAGTCCTCTTCAGCTATTTAATATATTAATGTCGTTTAATTGGTTTAGGGGTAGAAAAATTGAAACTTGAAGATTTGAGGGGCATTTTAATGAACATCAAGATTCAGGCTAATTTAATAAACTTTGAAGAATTGAAGCGCATGCAGCCAAACCGGAAAAAAAAGAACTTCTAAAAAATTAATACAAGAACAAGAGAGAGCATATATAACATAAATTCCCCTTAATATCCTTTAGAAACGCAACACCAAGAAATTAAAGAACATGATTGTATCAGATTGCACCATGTATACTTTGATCAGCCTGTATCGTAGCGCTTCAAAGTAATAACCCTCGGCAATGTCGACCCAGGAAACAACTTCTGCAAAATTCCAAGAAAAACACAACAACATGTTATTAACAGAAAAATCAAAAATAACACTAGAATCAGAAAGAGATCAAAATTAAAGAATAATAATGACATAAATAAATAAATAAAACAAAATATCTTACGTCGGTCTTTCTTTCTTGTAATTTGGGCAATGGCCTGTCGGCGGAATCACCATCGAGTTCTTGTTTGGTGAGTGGAATCCTGACTTGCATCAGAGCTAGAGATGGCCATGACTTGAAGACTTTGGTCGAGGGTTTCCTCTTACTTCTGCGCCGTTTGATCAATGCAGGCGATTTGATCGTCGACGACGACGACGATGCTTCCATCATTATTAACCGATAACTACGATGATGATGATGATGATGAGAAAGAGAAAGATTTGACGTCGACGTTGATGAAGAAGGAAAAGAGAGGGCTGCTTCTGAATTAATCATGACGATGATTTTAAGAAAAAAGTGAGGAGATATAATATAATGTTAATGAAGAAGGCAGAGAATTAAAGCGAAGGGAAGAGGCCAGAGGGTTTTCCTAATTATAATGCTTGAGAACTAATCCTGGTCGGTGTCGGGTTGAGGCTTATGATTGTAATGTGGACCGTTAGATTGCAGCCGTCCGATTTTATTATGTATGAAATTTAGTGTTAGAGGTAGAGTCCGTATCCTCTGCAATTCATAAATACCCTTGAAATAAGTTAGGGTATTATTGAAGGGCGTGTGTAAGAACTCTCTTTTATCTCAAACTAGTATGTAACACGTGCTTTGCACGTAATGCATATTAAGTAACGATATGAGACTAAACATTCGAAAGCCAATTTATTGACATTTATATTAGTTTTTCTCTCAACGAATCTGCATACTTGTATAACTAATAGATTCATGTTTTTTTCGTAAATGGGAGGTGAACTGCGAGGTATCCCGGTTACTATAATCGAGGGACTAACTCCAGTATCAAAATTCTCACTTCCTCCATTTTTTCTTTTGATTCTTTTAGTGTTTTCTTTTGCGCGTTTGAGCATCCATATATAGTATAATTTTATGCAACTCTTGAGATCCAAGTGGAATGGTTATGGAAGTAGATTAGTCATGAAATAATTAGTGCATAATTAATTAAGGGAATTTGATTAGTCAGGAAGAGAAGATACATGAATGCTTTAATTATGGGTTCATTTCTCACTACTATTCATATTTAATGCATTATTAGTAGGTTCAGAAGGGTAGATTTTATAAATTACTTTGTTAGTAGGATCTAATTATTATATTACAATAGTTTTTTTATGGAAAAAAAATATTAAGAGATATCCAAACTAAACAAAAAACCCAGAAGCACAACAAAAGAATGTGGATAAATGCTGCTCCTTATCAAAATGCAGAATATTGTGTAAAAACGGTGGTTGGTCTTCGAGCCATACCATATAATCATCAATTTTCTTAGCTCTTCGGACCAACACATGAGCCGTTACATTCCTCATTTGACGAACTACCTAAAAATCACATTCCTCGAGTCATGTTCAACATCACTGATTATCATTCACAAAGTGTCTGAAAATCGAGTGTTGTTCCACTCCATTTTAGATATCTCTAATTACTACCTCCACATCTTCTTTGAAAATTACCCTACATCTAATGTCAAGAGCAAATGTAATAGCTTCCCACACCGCTTGTAATTCCGCATGCTCAGAATTATCTCGTATCCAAATATTATGATAAGTATATTGCAATAGTTAGTAATATATATTATGATAATTTTATATGCTATTTCTAGACTACGTACACTAAGAGGTTAACATTTATATTAGTATTTGTTGTGCCATAGAAATAACCAAGTGTTAATCATATTCAACTGGTTAACACGTGTCTCAAGTCGACCCTTCTTGCTAGGCCAAGTCGACCCTTCTTGCTAGGCCAAGTCGACCCTTCTTGCTAGGCCAAGTCGACCCTTCTTGCTAGGCCAAGTCGACCCTTCTTGCTAGGCCAAGTCGACCCTTCTTGCTAGGCCAAGTCGACCCTTCTTGCTAGGCCAAGTCGACCCTTCTTGCTAGGCCAAGTCGACCCTTCTTGCTAGGCCAAGTCGACCCTTCTTGCTAGGCCAAGTCGACCCTTCTTGCTAGGCCAAGTCGACCCTTCTTGCTAGGCCAAGTCGACCCTTCTTGCTAGGCCAAGTCGACCCTTCTTGCTAGGCCAAGTCGACCCTTCTTGCTAGGCCAAGTCGACCCTTCTTGCTAGGCCAAGTCGACCCTTCTTGCTAGGCCAAGTCGACCCTTCTTGCTAGGCCAAGTCGACCCTTCTTGCTAGGCCAAGTCGACCCTTCTTGCTAGGCCAAGTCGACCCTTCTTGCTAGGCCAAGTCGACCCTTCTTGCTAGGCCAAGTCGACCCTTCTTGCTAGGCCAAGTCGACCCTTCTTGCTAGGCCAAGTCGACCCTTCTTGCTAGGCCAAGTCGACCCTTCTTGCTAGGCCAAGTCGACCCTTCTTGCTAGGCCAAGTCGACCCTTCTTGCTAGGCCAAGTCGACCCTTCTTGCTAGGCCAAGTCGACCCTTCTTGCTAGGCCAAGTCGACCCTTCTTGCTAGGCCAAGTCGACCCTTCTTGCTAGGCCAAGTCGACCCTTCTTGCTAGGCCAAGTCGACCCTTCTTGCTAGGCCAAGTCGACCCTTCTTGCTAGGCCAAGTCGACCCTTCTTGCTAGGCCAAGTCGACCCTTCTTGCTAGGCCAAGTCGACCCTTCTTGCTAGGCCAAGTCGACCCTTCTTGCTAGGCCAAGTCGACCCTTCTTGCTAGGCCAAGTCGACCCTTCTTGCTAGGCCAAGTCGACCCTTCTTGCTAGGCCAAGTCGACCCTTCTTGCTAGGCCAAGTCGACCCTTCTTGCTAGGCCAAGTCGACCCTTCTTGCTAGGCCAAGTCGACCCTTCTTGCTAGGCCAAGTCGACCCTTCTTGCTAGGCCAAGTCGACCCTTCTTGCTAGGCCAAGTCGACCCTTCTTGCTAGGCCAAGTCGACCCTTCTTGCTAGGCCAAGTCGACCCTTCTTGCTAGGCCAAGTCGACCCTTCTTGCTAGGCCAAGTCGACCCTTCTTGCTAGGCCAAGTCGACCCTTCTTGCTAGGCCAAGTCGACCCTTCTTGCTAGGCCAAGTCGACCCTTCTTGCTAGGCCAAGTCGACCCTTCTTGCTAGGCCAAGTCGACCCTTCTTGCTAGGCCAAGTCGACCCTTCTTGCTAGGCCAAGTCGACCCTTCTTGCTAGGCCAAGTCGACCCTTCTTGCTAGGCCAAGTCGACCCTTCTTGCTAGGCCAAGTCGACCCTTCTTGCTAGGCCAAGTCGACCCTTCTTGCTAGGCCAAGTCGACCCTTCTTGCTAGGCCAAGTCGACCCTTCTTGCTAGGCCAAGTCGACCCTTCTTGCTAGGCCAAGTCGACCCTTCTTGCTAGGCCAAGTCGACCCTTCTTGCTAGGCCAAGTCGACCCTTCTTGCTAGGCCAAGTCGACCCTTCTTGCTAGGCCAAGTCGACCCTTCTTGCTAGGCCAAGTCGACCCTTCTTGCTAGGCCAAGTCGACCCTTCTTGCTAGGCCAAGTCGACCCTTCTTGCTAGGCCAAGTCGACCCTTCTTGCTAGGCCAAGTCGACCCTTCTTGCTAGGCCAAGTCGACCCTTCTTGCTAGGCCAAGTCGACCCTTCTTGCTAGGCCAAGTCGACCCTTCTTGCTAGGCCAAGTCGACCCTTCTTGCTAGGCCAAGTCGACCCTTCTTGCTAGGCCAAGTCGACCCTTCGCCAGCCGAAGTCGTCCCTTCGCCAGCCGAAGTCGTCCCTTCGCCAGCCGAAGTCGTCCCTTCTTGCCGAGTCGTCCCTTCTCCCCAACTCTCGAGGCCGACTAAAAAGGCGGTACTTGTCGTCCCTTCTCACCAGGAGTTATCCCTTCTCCCTAGGCCGGGTCGAGAACTCTCGAGGTCGACTCAAAAGGCTGTACTTGTCGTCCTTTCTCACCAGGAGGCGTCCCTTTGGGCCAGGCCGAGTCGTCCCTTCTTGCCAGGAGTCATCCCTTCTCCCCAACTCTCGAGGCCGACTAAAAAGGCTGTACTTGTCGTCCATTCTCGCCAGGAGGCATCCCTTCGCCAGGCCGAGTCGTCCCTTCTCGCCAGGAGTCGTCTCTTCTTCCCAGGCCGGGTCGAGAGCTCTCGAGCCCGACTAAAAAGGCGGTACTTGTCGTCCCTTCTCGCCAGAGGCATCCTTTCGCCAGCCGAAGTCGTCCCTTCTTGCCGAGTCGTCCCTTCTCCCCAACTCTCGAGGCCGACTAAAAAGGCGGTACTTGTCGTCCCTTCTCGCCAGTCCGAGTCGAAAGGAGGCCATCCTCGAGCCCCACGCCAACAGCTAGTCACCATCATATTAAATGCATTGTCAGAGTATTATTACTCTAGCACCAAAAGTCCTTATGACCCATCACCCACCATGTCTCATCAATCACCATCATATCAGATTATTGGTGACTCATGCCACCTACAGCTGACACGTGTAAAGTGACTGTTGACTAAACTGTTTGCTTGGACTCGACCAAAATTACAAAATTGCCCCTCTGAACCTACTATAAATAGAGGGACTATTCTCAACACCAATGTAGGCAATTTCTGCACACTTAGACTGAGAACTTTTTCAGTTCATTGGTTTCTTCTCCACTCAAACTCAAATACTGACTTGATCGTCAGAGGAACAACCGGAGAACCCAACTCCGGTCCCCTAACGTGTTGCAGTTTTGCAGGAATCTCCGTAGTCTAATGGGGATCAGCCATCAAAGGAGGTCAAGGGACCCTAACACCTCAACAATTCACACTTAATTATCTGTTTGATAACCAACATCAACAATATTCCTCTCCACGAATTTTTTATATATCAAACACACATATTAATATATTATAGTATTAGATTAGATGTTAGATTTTTAATTAAATATTAAATTATCTTAAATTACAATATAATTTATAAATATAAGATATGATGTTATTATCTGAAATATTAAAATTGTATATTTATTGCATAATACCTAATATCTAAAGTGAAATATTTATCTTATTTAATATAAGACTAACATGGTTAAAATTTAGGAAAAATTGTGTCAAGGCCCCAAATATTGAAACATCATGTGCTGCAGCCCCTCCACTTTTTTTCCATGTGGTTCAGCCCCAAAAAGCATCCCAAAATGCACTGCACCCCTTTTTGGTCATGATTACATGCCAACTAAGCATGGAGAGAGAAAAGAAATAAAAGACCCCAAAATACCCTTATCTCTTTCATTCTAGATCTAATGGCCATGGCTCCTTCTTCCTCCTCTCTCCTAACCCATCTCCTTCCTCCTCTCCCCATCTTTCTTCTTTTTCTCTAAGACACCGACATCCTCCCTCCGCCACCGCCGATCTTTAGTGCACACTCCGGCCATATTTTTCGACACTAAAGGCGAAGAGATGGCAAAGAACACGGTGGATGAGGCGGAGAGCCCAGTTCGAAGTTCGTTGGCGATGACGGGCCTCTTCTCGCGCCGCTAGAAGGGGGCCCACAAGCAAATTAGCGGGCTATTGGACCCTCCGGTGCCACCGCCGATCTTGAGTGCACACTCCGGCCATATTTTCGATACTAAAGGCGAAGAGATGGCAAAGAACACGACGGATGAGGCGGAGAGCCCAGTTTGAAGTTCGTTGGCGATGACGGGCCTATTTTGGTTCATGTTAAGTCTATTTTAGTTCATGTTAAGTCTAACTTGGTTCACGTTAAGTCTATTTTGATTCATGTTAAGTCTATTTTTGGTTCATGTTAAGTCTAACCCGGTTCATGTTAAGTCTAACTTGGTTCATGTTAAGTATATTTTGATTCATGTTAAGTCAAACTTTGTTCATGTTAAGTCTATTTTGATTTAAAATGAACCAAGATGGACTTAACATGATCCAAGTTAGACTTAAGATGAACCAAAATGGACTTAACATGAACCAAGTTTGAATTAATATGAACCAAGTTGGATTTAACATGAATGAAAATAGACTTAACATGAACCAAGTTAGAATTAACATGAACCGGGTTGCACTTAACATGAACCAAGTTTGAATTAATATGAATCAAGTTGGATTTAACATGAATGAAAATAGACTTCACATGAACCAAGTTAGAATTAACATGAACCGGGTTGCACTTAACATGAACCAAATTAGACTTAACATGAACCAAAAATAGACTTAACATGAACCAAAATAGACTTAACATGAACCAAGTTAGACTTAACATGAATCAAAATAGACTTAACATGAACCAAGTTAGACTTAACATGAACCGGGTTAGACTTAACATGAACCAAAATAGACTTAACATGAACCAAAATAGACTTAACATGAACCGAGTTAGACTTAACATGAACTAAAATAGACTTAACATGAACCAAAATAGGCCCGCCATCGGCAACTTGGTTCATGTTAAGTCTAACGTGGTTTATGTTAAGTCTATTTTGATTCAATTAAAGACGCCAAAATGCTCTTATCTCCTCTATATTTTTTCATGTTAAGTCTAAAAATTAGACTTAACATGAAACATGTTAAGTCTATTTCAACTTATTTTTAAGTCTAATTTCATATTAAATTTAATTTAATTCATGTTAAGTCTAATTTAATTCAATTAAAGACGCCAAAATACTCTTATCTCTTCTATATTTTTTCATGTTAAGTCTAAAAATTAGACTTAACACGAAACATGTTAAGTCTATTTCAACTTATTTTTAAGTCTAATTTCATATTAAATTTAATTTAATTCATGTTAAGTCTAATTTAATTCAATTAAAGACGCCAAAATGCTCTTATCTCCTCTATATTTTTTCATGTTAAGTCTAAAAATTAGACTTAACATGAAATATGTTAAGTCTATTTTAGTTCATGTTAAGTCTAATTCATGTTAAGTCAAACTTTGTTCATGTTAAGTCTAATTTAATTCAATTAAAGACGCCAAAATGCTCTTATCTCCTCTATATTTTTTCATGTTAAGTCTAAAAATTAGACTTAACATGAAACATGTTAAGTCTATTTCAACTTAGTTTTAAGTCTAGTTTCATGTTAAATTAGAATTAACATGAATTAAATTAAATTTAACATGAAATTAGACTTAAAAGTAAGTTGAAATAGACTTAACATGTTTCATGTTAAGTCTAATTTTTAGACTTAACATGAAAAATATAGAGGAGATAAGGACATTTTACGCTTTTAATTGAATTAAATTAGACTTAACATGAATTAAATTGAATTTAACATGAAATTAGACTTAAAATTAAGTTGAAATAGACTTAACATGTTTCATGTTAAGTCTAATTTTTAGACTTAACATGAAAAATATAGAGGAGATAAGGACATTTTGGCGCTTTTAATTGAATTAAATTAGACTTAACATGAATTAAATTGAATTTAACATGAAATTAGACTTAAAATTAAGTTGAAATAGACTTAACATGTTTCATGTTAAGTCTAATTTTTAGACTTAACATGAAAAATATAGAAGAGATAAGGGCATTTTGACGCCTTTAATTGAATCAAAATAGACTTAACATAAACCATGTTGAACTTAACATGAACCAAGTTTGAATTAATATGAACCAAGTTGGATTTAACATGAATGAAAATAGACTTAACATGAACCAAGTTAGAATTAACATGAACCGGTTGCACTTAACATGAACCAAGTTTGAATTAATATGAATCAAGTTGGATTTAACATGAATGAAAATAGACTTCACATGAACCAAGTTAGAATTAACATGAACCGGGTTGCACTTAACATGAACCAAATTAGACTTAACATGAACCAAAAATAGACTTAACATGAACCAAAATAGACTTAACATGAACCAAGTTAGACTTAACATGAATCAAAATAGACTTAACATGAACCAAGTTAGACTTAACATGAACCGGGTTAGACTTAACATGAACCAAAAATAGACTTAACATGAACCAAAATAGACTTAACATGAACCGAGTTAGACTTAACATGAACTAAAATAGACTTAACATGAACCAAAATAGGCCCGTCATCGGCAACTTGGTTCATGTTAAGTCTAACGTGGTTTATGTTAAGTCTATTTTGATTCAATTAAAGACGCCAAAATGCCCTTATCTCTTCTATATTTTTTTTCATGTTAAGTCTAAAAAATTAGACTTAACATGAAACATGTTAAGTCTATTTCAACTTATTTTTAAGTCTAATTTCATATTAAATTTAATTTAATTCATGTTAAGTCTAATTTAATTCAATTAAAGACGCCAAAATACTCTTATCTCTTCTATATTTTTTCATGTTAAGTCTAAAAATTAGACTTAACACGAAACATGTTAAGTCTATTTCAACTTATTTTTAAGTCTAATTTCATGTTAAATTTAATTTAATTCATGTTAAGTCTAATTTAATTCAATTAAAGACGCCAAAATACTCTTATCTCTTCTATATTTTTTCATGTTAAGTCTAAAAATTAGACTTAACACGAAACATGTTAAGTCTATTTCAACTTATTTTTAAGTCTAATTTCATGTTAAATTTAATTTAATTCATGTTAAGTCTAATTTAATTCAATTAAAGACGCCAAAATGCTCTTATCTCCTCTATATTTTTTCATGTTAAGTCTAAAAATTAGACTTAACATGAAATATGTTAAGTCTAGTTCAACTTACACGGTAAAATTGGCATTCTAGACGAAAAATCCGCCTAGATTAGTGAAATTTCCGTCTACATTAAACATTCTAGACGGAATTCGCCTAGAAAACCGGTCTACTAAGTTTCCGCCTAGAATAATCTATTCTAGACGGAAAACCGCTTACAATATTTATTCTAGACGGAAAACTATTGTAGGCGGATAACAAAACCGCTCGATGACTCATCGGCTTAAACCGTCAGAATACATTCCGCACGAAAACCGCTCGAATATTTTGCGACGGTTTTTCCGTCTGTAATATTTTGCGACGGTTTTTCCGTCTGTAATGTTTTGCGACGTAAAACCGTCAGAATACATTCCGCACGAAAACCGCTCGAATATTTTGCGACGGTTTTTCCGTCTGTAATATTTTGCGACGGTTTTCCATCTGCAATACATTTCGACGGAAACACCATCTCGAATGTTTTGCGACGAAAAACCGTCAGAATACATTCCGCACGAAAACCGTCAGAATACATTCCGCACGGTTTTTCCGTCTCGAATGGCATTTTCCAGCTTTTTGCAGCAGTTTTAAAACCGCTTCCACCTCGTTCATCCATTTCATATATAATATCGCAATCCAATATTCCATTTCAAATCAATATGCATCCAATTAATTCCCAATTCAATTCCAAATCTAACCATAATCAATATACATACCAACATTACTCAATATACATACCACATTACTATTTTAATACCAAATCCAACCAAGTAATATACATTAAATTACAAGATCGAACACAAACGAAAAACATCCACAAAATAAGCATCCCAAGTCTGCTCTCCTACAAAATAAACATCCCATATCATATAGTGTTTCATACATACCATGTCTCTCCTACAAATATTGTCTTAATACATAAAACAAGTATATTGTCTTAATACGTAAAACATCATAATGCACGTGATGTGTGCATGATCCCGCCCACTGAAAAAATGAGGAATCATAAGTAGTTAAAACTTATAAAACGAATACAAAAAGAATTTACATGGTATCTTGAGTTACAAGTAAGTTTTCTCTTCAATTTATTTGAAAGAATTTCCGATGTTAGTACCCATCACATGGCAGATCTTTCATACTTTGAGAATAACTCCTCAACTCTTCATGTTTTCACAATTGTGATATAGCACTTTTAAATTCTTTCAAATCAATGTTCATAGTCATCATGATTATGACAGCTTAACTTCTTAATAACAAGTATGTTATACTTTGAATGGTCTCATGCTCAATTGGATGACAAAAATGACATAGACTCTTGAAGGAAATGTGCTCAAGCCAAAGTTGACGATTCAAAACTAACAAACCCTAAACTGGAACTAAAATGTTCCAAAGTTGATAGAAATAGAAAACCCTAAGTAGGGGATTACATACATAGGTTTTGAGGAGGGCGATATTGTCCTCATCAAGGGAGGAGGGTTTTTCTCATTCACTTTTATAATACAAACCCAACTTACCTCTTTGAAAAATTGTGATATAGCACTTTTAATTTCTCAAGAGCTAACATGGTTACGATCTCTTAAAGGAACTATTATGGTCAGTTTGACAGTTCCTCCTAATACAAAATTAACCTATAAAAATTGTGGAGTTTGGTTGTCATGTGTGTGTGATAGGAAAAAGTGTCCATAAGGTGCAATCCTAACCCGCATCAAATAAATCATCTCAAGAAGATCAATATTAAATTGACGAAATACAAATGAAAACTCACCACAAAAATCACTCTTCGTCGCCACCAACTTCCCTCCTCTCAGATCCATCGCTCCCAAAGAACTCCAAACCGAGAATAAATAGATTTATTTTAAATATGAAATTTAGCAATAAAATACACACATATTATCAACATACCTGTGCACCGGTTTGACCAGATCCAGTATCACCGGTTTCTATGTCTAAAAGTGATACAATGTTTCCAAACAATTCAGCTGGAATCTTATCTGACAAGCATAGTATGATGTGAGTCAAAACTGCCCCGTGTGGGGCCGCCGGCAACTGAGAACATAGCCTTCGCCACCGCACAAGTAATACAGATCGATCTTACCTCGCAGATAAGAAGAGACGCAGAATTGCCGACGTGACAGAGTTCTTGATGAGGATCCCGCCGCAATGGGCCGGTGAGGACGCCGTGGAGGACATTAGCGCGGCCCCGCATGTACCCAACCCCCGCTAATGGAAATCACCGTTATTGTGCCCCATGACATTGAGCAATCTTGTCATTTTGCTCTCTAGATGATGTGCGGGTCATCACCGCCTGGTAGCCAATAGTGTCCTCCTTTGACGCAGCCTCAATAGTTTCCTAAACCACATAAGGCAAAAAAGTTATGAAGTGTAATTGGCAAAAAAAAAAAGAATGAATATCAACAGAATACTTATTATATAATGATATATTGAAGAAATTTACCACCAACTTCATGTTATCCTTAATCTTCTCATCATTTTTATATGTCTTGTGAAAGGTGCCATAAGCACACTTAGCCTTTAAACTGACCGGCATTAGCGGCTTCCCCTGCAAATTTATAAAGTTAAAAGAGGTGGGTCATATTGACAAAATAAGTTTAATACAAAACTTTAAATAATATACCATGTGTCGACAATAACTATATGCTAAGATTAGCAAACGATGTCGATCCTAAGTGGTGGTCAAGCTTATGCTTGCTATTTCGATTCGCGATCCCTTCTTAGATTTATTCTACAACAAATAGTTTATTACTAAAGATGAAATGAACCACTATTCTATGTTAGTAAGCAAATTTAAAATGAAAAATACTTGTGCTGACTCGGTGTCCCAATAGAACAGAAGAGCTGTGAAATGATCAACGTCCACCCTTTCATCGATATTTAAAACCTCTCGCCAATCTTCAGATATTTATCATATGTTGAGGATTTCAATTCATGCCGCCATCGCTTGAGCACGGACTCAACCTTTACATTGAAAACATAGGACCATGCTCCAGGATAGTCTTCAAGACAATAATATTCCTACAAATTTGCATATAGATATAATTGTTCGGAAAGCCAATAGGTTCATTGAAAAGGTAATAATCAATTTACCAAAGATAGGCAAGTTAGAAATCAATTTTACCAACGAAATAATTTTAAGTTACCATTATGCTATTACCAAAACCCGTGAATCTAACTACATGCTAATAGCTTGAATTTATAAGTATGCTAACAGTCAAATCTATCCATATGCTAATACATGGCATCTCAAAAGCATGTCCCTTCAAAATTTTGGGCCTCGTTATCGGGTTTGTGACATTGCATATAAGCATTTGAAACTTAAACCGATAAGTTATCGGTATATTTAATTCCAAAACCAATCAAGATTTTTATTGAAATTATTATCCGGATCCAAATTTCAACCTTGAATTGATTTACAGATGTATTGGCATATAACCGCAGCTATCTGTCTTGATGACTTCTGAAAATGTTCGAAGGATAGGTTTGAGTTAACTTTGTTGAGGGAACAGTAGATAGCCCGCAGAGGAAATTATTGGAGAAAGAAGAAGCACTAAAAGCTGCAGAGGATTCAAAGAAAGCAAATGAACACGGCTTATGTTTCAATTAATGAATTGAGGCACCAGGTTGCGGAAAAGGATGCATTGATAAAATCACTAATTGAATTATACAATGCAAAGGTATATCTAGTATTCTAGTGAGCTCAAAGTACGCTCATGTATCACTTTACACTTGACTTTTGATTAAGTGACTTTAGAAGTAAGAGATCCGCAAGAATCTCAATTTAAAGTTGGGGTAGCTAAAGATGCAAGATGTATTGATTCGCCACCGTTAATCGTGAAAATTTGATTTCTATCTTACAAGGTCTTAGTACTCACCAATATGCAATTGTGAAAATTTTTATGCATGTTACGCTTGTGATAGCAAAATTTTGTGGTCAGTAGCATCGATTATGTGTGTCTATCAAAGCTTTTGTTTTTGGGGATTTGCAGATGTTGAAATCATAATCCTCCAAAGAATGGGAAGGCATCCCCAGACGCATTTCACAGCTGTAGTATGCACACTAAGATATTTTAGCCTATCGATTGCTTTAGTTTCTTAAATTCATCATTTACATTAATTTAATTTAAGCAAATTACATTGGTTGGAAATAATTCAAAACCATGTAATATATGAAGTGAGCAACAATCACATGAACAAGTTTATACAATTGTTTTAGTTAGTATATGTTACATGTATTCTATATATAGAACTTGAAATTTGAGTTTATTGATGACGTGATCCATGATATGTAGGCATTGCTACAACAAATTGATTATTTGTGGTAATAGAGTTTTCAAACGCTACGCTCCATTGATCATAAAGAACCTATAGCTTAACTCTTAGAAGACTAAAGATATCATAAAGAGTACAAGATGCAAATGTATAGTCAAGATCGCAAGAGTAAGGATTTATTTGAGTTGTTAGTAAAAAGATATATCAAACCGAAGATATAAGATAGTAATTACCATAAGCTCGGCCCATATATCGCTGTACGATTTCCATGGCGCTCTTTGAAATTGTAGTACGGTGGATATTACTTGCTCTCCGCACTAAAACACCTATATAGTTATTAAATTTTTGGACCATTGTCCGACCGCAAGCCCTCTTCCCAATGAAGAATAGCTCAAAGCCGCTTGGAGGTTGTTTTGAATTAGGCTTGCTTGCACCCGTCCACCACGACCATTGGGATCACGCTTCAGACTACCGGACAAGCATATATGTTCAAGACAAGTTAAGTGTAAAATTGAGATAATAGAAGGAAATTATTATATTTTACCTAGGTGTTCTTGTCTTTTCTTCTGGCTATTGCAACATCTTTTCTAACTTGCATCATAGGCTTTAGGTCCTCTAGTCTTGTAAATGCAAGTGGGTGATGCTTCATGGCAATAGATTTTGAGCTCATCGACTCTTGAGGCAATGGTAAATGGTCGATGTCATCCGCCTCGGTCGTAACTCGACTTCGCACCACAAAATGATGATGTCCTCAAGCATCTACATAATTAAAGAAGATAATCAAGATGAGAAAATCATTTAAAAATATATATAGTTCTATAAAAATTAAATTATTACTACCCAATACCGTGGAGGGGATGCACCGTGGTATCACGGTCCCGTGATGAATAATCTGTGCCTGGGATGTCATCTATAAAAATAAAAAATAATTGATACAAACACATATCAACAAATATTAAGCAGATACTGAATGGAAAATACCAATATGAGGAGACTCAGCTAGGGATGTATTCCGAAGACGACCCGATAAAGAAATATCATCTACACATTTAAAGAAAATAATTAGCACAAACACATCAAGAATATCTATTTTGAGTAGTCAAAATTGAATTATGATTAATTAATACCTATATGAGAAGGCGACGCTAGGTGGGCCTCCCAAGACGCACTGATCTCGGGTAGTAGCCTCCCAAGACGACTGATCCTAGGGTGGTAGATCGTGATCGATCACGTGATCCATCAAAGAACCTCAATTCTTCATCTCAGAAATTGAATTTGAGATGCAAAACAAGAAATATGAACATGCTAATAATATTACTATTTTATTGCATTTAAATATTGGAATAAAATTTTACCAAAGATAACTTCGTCTTTTAGTTCCTATACCTTCTACAACGTGCTCTTTGTGTTTTGCACGAGATCGTGTTTGAATTGTTCTGGCTATATTTAACATTGTCTGCTTTTGCCTACTGGTCGTTGACTTTGTTTGCACATTTGACCCGAGTCTCTCGCCTATGATCACAATTGGAATGTCACTGGCGGTTCCTCACCATATCAAGCATGACATTTTGAGGGTAGGAAAATTTTGCCAAATATCATCGACGAACCAATTGGATCATTGTCCTCATCAATATTTTCGTTATTATTAAGAAGAACAACGGATCTTGGCTCCTTATATAACACGCACCCAATCGGTTGCAACCTTCGGTCTTTCACATAGAAGCACCGTCCGCTCGTTTCGCGAATATGAACTTCTCATCTAAATATATTTCTTTATCGAGATTGACAAGTGTAAACCCATAATGATCCTTGTGCGGTTTAGCAGGACTCCATCGAACCTTAAACATGATGTAACTACACTGATTTCTTTTACCATATCCGTAAATTACCTCTACAATATCTTCCAATTGGCCATAATATAATATATCAGCTTCAACTGGGTTCTGATCTCTTGTGCTAGAAAAACATTCTTGAGCAAAACAACCCATGACCCGCTGTTTTGTGTTACCCTCTTATCATCACGCCACTGTCATGGTAAAGTCGGATGATTGTCATTGATTTGAATTTGCTTACGCCTTCTTTGGCCTACAACGAATTCAAAAGAAATGCCTTTTATTTTAAGGCGCATAATGAAAATCAAAAAGATTACAACTTTTATCCTTAGTGAACAAACACGAGGATCTCTGCTATATCGGATCCTCGCCATGCGGGTTCTTTGCCCGTGTCGGGACTTATTGTGTCCGTGGACCACCGCTAATTCCAACTCGTGTAAACCCGGTTCGAACTACAGACGAGGGGCTCGCTTCACGAAGGAAACGGTTACCGGGGATCACACTCACGAAGGAGAGGATCGCTGCGGGGATCACACTCACGAAGGAGAGGATCGCCGAGCGGTGAGATCTACAAGGAGAAATCACGCTATCCCCGAGGTTAAGACGAAGCTTAACCTAGAGGGTATCCGTAGTTTGACCCGAAGTTTGTTTACCTTCCGCCTATAGATCCGACGCCGATCGACTTGAGCTCGCCGCCGTTCGGAACCGCGGCGTCGAGATCTCGCGAGGGCTCTTCGAAGTCCGCCAAAATCCAAAAATCCCTCTAACCACCAAGACCCCCTATTTATACATCTCTGGCGGGTGGTTTCACCATTGGCCGAGCCACCTCGCCACTTGTCGAGGAGGCTCGCCATGTTGGCCGAGCCACCTCGCCTGGTCGAGGAGGCTCGCCATGTTTGTCGAGCCACCTCGCCACTTGGTCGAGGAGGCTCGCCATGTTTGTCGAGCCACCTCGCCACTTGTCGAGGAGGCTCGCCATGTTTGTCGAGCCACCTCTACCATTTGTCGAGGTAGCTCGCCATGTTGGCCGAGCCACCTCGGCCAATTTGGCCGAGGTCCCGTTTACGTCGGTTCGAGTCGTTTTTCCGTCGATTCTTCGTCGATTCTTCGGTCTTCCGGGCTTAGTTTTGCTCCGGTGATGTCGCCGTTGTGTTCGAGTCCGTGTCCGATCAACTTTCAGAGCTCAAACGGTTCGTTTGCATCGACGGACTAAGTACGGTTGATTCCGTCTCGTCAACGTTTGAGTTTAGCCAACTCGCTTCGCTGAGCCGCCGTTTGGTTTTCCACGACGCTGCCGGTTACTGGCTCAGACGCCGACTCACTTCATGGGTTCGTCGACTCGCTTTATCGCGCGGCGGCGAATCACGCCGACGGCGTTTCGTCGCTGGCCGGATGGATCGTCGGTTGTCGACCCACCGCTTACGAAGTCTTGTTCGAATCGATAAGCAATTTTTATGCCTACAGATACCCTCTAAAGCCGCCTCGCCTCGATTCTTGATGAGTCCGATGCTTTGACATGATGGTTCCCGCCTTCACGGTGAGGGTCCCAAAAGATAGCTTCAAGTCTTCGATTCTTTCGTGATCATCCAGCTTCTTTGTAGGATTCTCGATAAGATCACTTGCCGCATTTATTGTCCGACCGCTTGTTGAAATCTTGATTCAAGCCGGTGGGTGAGTTTTGCTTGTAACTTCGTGTCGGTTGGTTGTCATCGGACTTTTAGACTTATCCGTATGTCGGCGAACTCTTTGTTGGCTTACATGTTAGTTGTGTCGAGTACATGGAATTTCATAACCCTCACGGCTATTTCTTCCATCATCCGTGTGTCGTTAGTTTAACCACAGCCGAGGACTGATCTTTTCATGGAGATATACTCAGGGATTCCTTGTCGAAACGGGAGACCATTTGGGTTTCAACTCGCCCTAGCTTTCCGGGCGAAAGTGCGACGCTTTGACCGGTGTGGATCCGAACCGTTGATCAGTAAATTTTTGGCGACAACGCATTGGTTGGCGTCGCTACTGCATTACTCCTTGCTGGAGTATTATTATCCATAGTGGGAGGAATTTATTCCCGCTCTGCATCGCTGGACCGATAGGTCTTCCTACAAAGAACGCACTAATTGGTATTGGTGCAAGGGAGGAGTCTTTTCGAGGTAGAGCGCCGTCCGGCCAATATAAGCCTCGCCGATTGGCCAATTTATCCCTCTTTAAGGTTCCACAATAGGAGAAAATTGAGGGTTATTGAGTTATCCCTAAGAGTATTTCTTGTGAGAATATTCTTCTGGGAACTTCTCAACGAATTAGGAAATAGTTTATACCGTAATCCTAGTTGAGTAGGATTAGGCGACGCTGATCGGCCGATGCATCCGCACGATCGAAGTTATCCCTAAGAATATTTTTTGAAAACATATTCTTCCGAACTTCTCGATAAATTAGGAAACAGCTTTATACTCGTAATCCTAGTTGAGTAGGATTAGGCGACGCGTTGATCGGCCGATGCAATCCGCATGATCGAAGTTATCCCTAAGAATATCTTTTGTGAAAATATTCTTCCGAACTCGATAAATTAAGAAACAGCTTATACCGTAATCCTAGTTGAGTAGGATTAGGCGACGCTGATCGGCCGATGCATCCGCACGATCGAAGTTATCCCTAAGAATATTTTTGTGAAAATATTCTTCCGAACTTCTCGATAAATTAAGAAACAGTTTATACTGTAATCCTAGTTGAGTAGGATTAGGCGACGCTGCTGATCGGCCGATGCAATCCGCGACGATCGAAGTTATCCCTAAGAATATTTTTTGAAAATATTCTTCCGAACTTCTCGATAAATTAAGAAACAGTTTATACTGTAATCCTAGTTGGAGTAGGATTAGCGACGCTGATCGGCGTCGATGCAATCCGCATCGATCGAAGTTATCCCTAAGAATATTTTTGTGAAAATATTCTTCCGAACTTCTCGATAAATTAGGAAGCGGTTTATACTCGTAATCCTAGTTGGAGTAGGATTAGGCGACGCTGATCGGCCGATGCAATCCGCGACGATCGAAGTTATCCCTAAGAATATCTTTTGTGAAAATATTCTTCGGGAACTTCTCAACTAATTAGGAAATAGTTTATACTCGTAATCCTAGTTGGAGTAGGATTAGGCGACGCTGATCGGCGTCGATGCAATCCGCATCGATCGAAGTTATCCCTAAGAATATTTTTGTGAGAATATTCTTCCGGAACTTCTCGACAAATTAGGAAGCGGTTTATACTCGTAATCCTAGTTGGAGTAGGATTAGGCGTTGATCGTCGATAGAATTCGCGAGGTGTTATCCTGCCGAATAAGCCTTCAGAATCTTTCCCAATATAGCGGAGGAATTAGGAGCCAATTAACGGACTGATTTGGCGTTATCTTCACATCCAAACGAGATTCCAATTAGGACTCCTAATTGGGGGCTGATTAGAGTCCTAATTAGAATTGATTTGGACTCCAATTAGAATTCCTACTTCTTGCCAAATAGGAGTCCTCGTTCAAAGAGGATTGGGTGCATGTGGGGTTGTTATAAATACCCACCAACCCTCCTTTTCTCTGACCTAGGCGGCCCCCTCTGTGCTTTCTCTTGTCTTCATCTCGTTTCTCGCCGTCTCCTCTCTCAAGCGGCGAGGTACATGCACGAGGCGTCTTTTTCTTCTTCTTCTTTTCTTTCTCTCTTTTTGTTTTGTGCATGAACAGTGCAAAATCGACAAAGGCAAGGGGCGGCGTCGGCGGATTGGCAATCCGGACACGCCGGCTGGCAAGCGAAGGCAGCATGCTTAAGCGCGGGCTTTAGGCGCTTACCGGCGGCTTTGGTAGCGCCCGGCAAACGCGCCGAACAGCGCTGGCTGAAGCACCGAGCTGCGCGGCACAGGCGGGCGTGCCGGGCGTGTTTGGTCGTCGGCGGCAGCTGTTAGTTCGCGCCGATCGCGGGCTTCGGTCTTTCTTGATGCCTTTTGTTGATTTTCAACCGCATATCGACTTTATTTGTCTTCTTTGCGCTTCCGGATATCGCTCGAAGATCACGCTGCTCGAGGAGTCGATCAACTCGCGACGGCGCTGCGGAATGCACGCCCTTCTTTCGGTGTGCCGCCATCAGATTCTCGCATATATGCGTTGTATCCCCGCCGTTTCTCCTTTGTGAGGCGATTGGGAAGAGCCGAGATTCTCCTTCGTGAGGATCGACGCTTCAGATTGTGTACTCTCGTTATGACCCCGCTTCGTTCTCCTTTGTGAGGCGATTGGGAAGAGCCGAAATTCTCCTTTGTGGGGATGGAAGCTACACAGATTGGTTTTGCTTGGTCATCACCCGTCTCGATATCTTTAACGGGAGCGATTTCATACCGTACCCTTACTCTGTAGAACGGAATATATTGCCGCTTGGTTCACGCGACTATATTTATCGTTCTCCGGGTATTCGATACGGATAAAATCGTCATACCCGTTATAAGGTCGTGACTCGATCTCATGGGTTTCTGAGAAGAGTTCTACGCCTTATACTGTTTCCTTTTTCAAGATATTCCTCCTAAATGATCTGTTAACCCTTTGTTCTCTTGTGGTAGGCGGATGCTCCGATGATTATTCGTCTACTTCGAAGGCTCCCAATGTCAAGTCTCGATTCTCAAGGTCATCCGGGAGAAGGCCTTTTTCCACCGAGGAAGCGAACCGCAATGCAGGCTTAACACTCGCATGAAGAAACCCGCCAAGCCCGAGCCTACTATCATAATTTCGATGACGAAGTTTGAGGGATCGCTTCCATCATCCGCCCACCCTTCCCCTACGTACTTCTTGGTCGAAACCAGATTTCCGACCCTTCGAGTATAGGGCGCGGTGGAGGCCCTGTGTTAATCTTGACGGACCACTTCCACGGATTCAACCTATTGCCGAGATTGCCCCGCCAAAATCATGCCTCGACTCCGCCTGTGGATGGGTCTCCTTCACCGTTGGAGAATGGTTTGAAGCAGCGATCTCTATTATCGAGGTTAGATGGGCTTAATTTTATGGTCTTCGCCCATTCATATTGAGTATCTTGGAGGAAATTCAGCGTATTGGTGGCCCTCGCCTAGTTAATCGCTAGAGCAAAGCTCACTAGCCGCTAACTCTTGCATACCGTGTGGAGGATTTAGCCTTTTGAATCATGCGATGAGGTGATACGACTCATCGACGGCTCGGATCAAGGCTTCGTGAACGCTGCCGCGAGAGGAAAATATCGAGCAAGAGATCATATTTTCGAACTCATATGAGCGACGCCGCCGCTTGCGGTAAGATAAACTTGTACCACACCCATGTCGAACGCATGTGAATCGTGATCGCTCAAGGGGAGAAGACGTTGAAGGATTTCACGCGGAGTGCACCAGAGTCCGTGATGTCATCAACGCGGAGAAGCAAGTCCTCGAGGCGATGTCGGGAACATGCGGCCGCTATTGCCGCTAACTCAAGAGGAACTTGAGAAGGAAGCCAAGGCTCGGGTTCGAGCGATCCAGAGGAAAATTAGCCGCCGTCAAGGCTGACCTTGCTTCCTTCACATTACCGGATTGCGCCAATGAAGTCCGATGTGCCGCGAGACTTTTCTCGTTTCTTTGTTCACCGTGTCATTTATTTTTATTTAGATGTATTATCATAACTTTGCTTGAATCAATTGTCTCGATAATTGTAGCTCCTTCTATATTTGCTTCAAATGAATAAGATCCATCCCTTTCACTATTTATTATGATTCTTTTACTGCCGTAAATAATTAACCATAATACTTATAGGATTTTGGCAAACCCTCACCATCAACGGGTTTGATTAGCCTTTACCAACCACCGCTTGAGTTGGGCTAGCGTATGGATTATCTCGATCCGCTCAAGACGCGGACGCTGTGCTAAAAGAATGAAACTCTTCTAGACTTGTTGCTATGATATTGAATACATAGGCTTTATACTCTTTTACCGCAAGAGACCACCCAAGCAACGCTGCAGGAGGCGCTGGCTTTATCCCTTCTTAGGCTTCGGATAAAATACCCCGTAATCGAACTCGTGTCTTCTTCAATCGAAAGACTAAACCGCAACGCTGCGGTGAGGCGCTGGCTTTATCCCTTCTTAGGCTTCGGATAAAATACCCCGTAATCGAACTCGTGTCTTCTTCAATCGGAGAAAGACTAAACCGCAACGCTGCGTGAGGCGCTGACTTTAGGGTTATTGGCCAACCCCCGCCCTCAACGGGTTTGATGAGCCTTTACCAACTACCGCTTGAGTTGGGCTAGCGGCGGATTATCTCGATCCGCTCAAGACGCGGACGCTGTGCTAAAAGAATGAGACTCTCTTAGACTTAATGCTACGATGTTGAATATGTAGGCTTCGCTCTTTTTCACGGAAGACTAACCCTACGACGCTGTTAGGCGCTGGCTTTATCCTTCTTAGGCTTCGGATAAAATACCCCGTAATCGAACTCGTGTCTTCTTCAATCGGAGAAAGACTAAACCGCAACGCTGCGGTGAGGCGCTGGCTTTATCCCTTCTTAGGCTTCGGATAAAATGCCCTTAATCAACTCGTGTCTTCTTCAATCGGGAAAGACTAAACCGCAACGCTGCAGGAGGCGCTGGCTTTATCCCTTCTTAGGCTTCGGATAAAATGCCCCGTAATCAACTCGTGTCTTCTTCAATCGGAGAAAGACTAAACCGCAACGCTGTGAGGCGCTGGCTTTATCCCTTCTTAGGCTTCGGATAAAATACCCCGTAATCGAACTCGTGTCTTCTTCAATCGAGAAAGACTAAACCGCAACGCTGCGGTGAGGCGCTGGCTTTATCCCTTCTTAGGCTTCGATAAAATGCCCCAAGATGAATCTTGGTGTCTTCTTTGACCGAGAAGGATTGAACCGATGAAGATTGATTGAGGTGGGAAAGGAAGAATGTGTTCTATTTCCTGATGAGGCTAACAGCCAGATTCCTTGTCAGAGGAATCGAAAAGACTCGTGACCTTCACGGACAACCCGTCCGAAAATCCCTACAAGATACCTTCACGGCGCTACCTAAGATAAGAGGTGGAACTAAGAGTGGGATCTCCACCGAACCGAAGAGACTCGTGACCTTCAGCGACAACCCGGTTCGAAAATCCCTACAAGATACCTTCACCGGCGCTACCTAAGATGAAGATGGAACTAAGAGTGGATCTCCACCGAGAACCGAAGAGACTCAGCGACCTTCACGGACAACCTGTCCGAAAATCCCTACAAGATACCTTCACCGGCGCTACCTAAGATGAAGATGGAACTAAGAGTGGGATCTCCACCGAGAACCGAAGAGACTCGTGACCTTCAGCGACAACCCGGTTCGAAAATCCCTACAAGATACCTTCACCGGCGCTACCTAAGATGAAAATGGAACTAAGAGTGGGATCTCCACCGAGAACCGAAGAGACTCGTGACCTTCACGGACAACCCGGTTCGAAAATCCCCAAGATACCTTCACCGGCGCTACCTAAGATGAAGATGGAACTAAGAGTGGGATCTCCACCGAGAACCGAAGAGACTCCGTGACCTTCACGGACAACCCGGTTCGAAAATCCCTACAAGATACCTTCACCGGCGCTACCTAAGATGAAAATGGAACTAAGAGTGGGATCTCCACCGAACCGAAGAGACTCGTGACCTTCAGCGACAACCCGGTTCGAAAATCCCTACAAGATACCTTCACGGCGCTACCTAAGATGAAGATGGAACTAAGAGGATCTCCACCAGAACCGAAGAGACTCGTGACCTTCACGGACAACCCGGTTCGAAAATCCCTACAAGATACCTTCACGGGCGCTACCTAAGATGAAGATGGAACTAAGAGGATCTCCACCGAGAACCGAAGAGACTCGTGACCTTCAGCGACAACCCGGTTCGAAAATCCCTACAAGATACCTTCACGGGCGCTACCTAAGATAAAGATGAAACCCTTCCGCTTGACACGAAGGATTTTACGCTTGAGAGGAAGAATTTTATATTCTCTCTCCAAGGAAAGGAATTTTGAGGGCCTCTTGTTCATAGAAGGAATCAAGAGGGGATTTTGGTAATGTACCGTAGGTTTGTAGACCCACCGCCAAGGAATTTGATCGGTGGGGAAATTGTGATGGAGGATAAATCTAGGGTTATCCTCGAAAAGTGGGTGAAACATCCCACGAGGAACTTCCCGTCGAACGGGTTATCCCAAGATACTATGGGTAGTATTTCTTCAGAACTTCCCATTTATCTAAGATTAATTGCCTGGCCGCCATTTTGGGTAATGAGGCGATATGCACCATTGAGTAAACCGCTTCTATTACAAACGGACCTCCCATTTAGGTTCAATTTACCTTTCTTTTGAAGTGAGGATTATCGGTCGCCGAAAGCAAATGAGGACCAAATCTCCTTCTCTAAAGGTTCTCTCGTCGAACTTTCTTGTTGAAAGCCTTCACATCCTAGCTTGGTAGAACTCAATGCATTGTTGAGCCTCCAGCGCTTCTCATCTAACATCTCAAGCTCTTCGAGACGCTTTTGATGTTGTTCTTCGGTCGCCATCTCTGCTGAAAGGGCGATACAAAGTGGCGGGATGCGGATCTCCAGCGGAAGCGCGCTGCCAGTAAACCCGGGAATGCAGGGGTCTCCGGTTGGCGTGCGTCTGATGCGTGGCGATCGCCCGGAGGGCTTCTCGAGTTTATCATCCCAGCCTCGCTTGTTACTCTTCACAAGCTTCGGCTGTAATTTTGATAATCGCCTTGTTGAATGCTTCGCTAATCCATTTGTCGCCGGATTATAAGCCGCTGACGACATCTTGTATCTTGAATTTCACAAAACCTCGATGAAGGAATTGCCGATAAATTGGGGACCGTTGTCATGCACGATCCATCTTGGGACACCGTGTCGATAGATGACATGGTGTTTGATAAACTTGATGACGGTACTTCGCCTTTACTTCCTTTAGCGGATTGCTTCGCCCACTTGGAGAAGTAGTCGGTGATCGCTAGAATAAACCGATCTCCTTTAACCGACGGAGGAAAATGGGACCTACAACGCCCATTCCCCATGTCTCGAATGGCCGATGTGGTCAAGGATGCAACCGCCAGAGGCCGATGCATATAATTCGCGGAATTTGACACGCGTGGCATTTCGGCGTGCTTCATTGCGTCATTAACCATTGTTGGCCAAAAGTAGCCCATTCTCTTGATTCGATCGTAGAGCTTGGGACGGTGGTGTGCACCACATTCACCTTCGTGTGCTTCGAAGGACCTCTCCTCTTTGTTTGAGAGGCATCGAGCAAAGACCATCGTACCCGGCGATATAACATCCGGGTCTCGTGTCGTAAAAGAATCTTGGAGCTCTTCACGGATTGACTTCTCCTTTACGCCTTCCGTAGAATACCATGTAAGACGAATCGATGATAGGAAAGCCAATCTCGGCTCCAACTTGGTTTGGGTTGTATACACTTCTTTGGTAACTACCCCCTTATCTTCTTGTGCCTCATCGTATAATGGTACGAAGAGTTGGTGAGTCCTGACCGTGACTAGTTGCTCGGTCTCGGAAGGTTGTGCTAACGACACAGCTAACGCCGCCAGTGCATCCGCATAAGCGTTTTGGAGGCGCGGGATATATTCGATGAAAAACTCTTCGAATGAGTCTGCTATTTCAACAGCTATCTGATGATAGGGGATTAGATCCGGATTCCTAACTTCATAGTCACCACGGATCTGTTTGACTATCAATTGCGAATCGCCGTATGCTTCGAGATACTCTACCCCCAGCTCCTTGGCGAAGCTAAGTCCGATAAGTAACGCGTTGTATTCGGCTACGTTATTGGAACAAGGTTCGGTGAGTGAATAAGCACGGGGCATGACATGATTCCCCGGGGAAATCAAGACAACTCCGACTCCAGCGGAAATCTTAGAACATCCGGGGGCACTTGCCACATTGGTGGCCCGAGAAGCTCCATCAAAATACAATCGCCATATTTGTTGATGCGACGTAGTGTTGACTTCAACTTCATCCGAAGATCATCATATAGCTCAATCAGATCCGTCGCCGTAAGTACCAAGAGATCACAAATCGCTTGTCCTTTGACTGACTTCTGTTGTTTGAAATACAAGTCATATTGGGACAAGAGCAAGGCCCATTTCGCCAAACGCCAACTCATCGAGGCCGGCTGGGTCATGAATATCCGGACCGGATTCACGTTGGAAATAACATAAATCGTCTGTCCGACTAAATAGTGCCGATTTTTCAATCGCGAACACTAATGCAAGGCACCGCCGACCATTGGATATCGAGACTCAAAGACCACTAATGTTCTGGCTTAGGTAATACATCGCCGCTCGCGGACCGCCGCCGCCGCCTTGCGCCAGTAAAGCGCTTAACGAGTGATCCGTTGCCTTGACGTAGATCAAAAACGGTTTTCCCGACCGCGGTGCAACAAGAACAGGAGGTTTAGCGAGATACGATTTGATCTCTTCAAACGCTTTCTGACAGGTGTCGTCCCAAATAAACGACACACCCTTCTTGTTCAACTTGGAGAACGGTTGGCACTTCCCAGATAGGTTCGATATGAACCGTCGGATGTACGCCAATCGCCCTTGTAACCCCCTGAGTTCTCTCAGATTTCTCGGAGGTTGCAACTCTTGAATTGCCTTCACTTTGTCGATCGACGCGGAATTCCTTTGTCGGTGACGACGGCCGGGAACTTGCCACCGACATCCCAAGGAAGGATTTGGCAGGGTTCATCTTTAGCTGATGAGTCCGCATGAGTTCGAATACCGTTCTAAGATCTTCGATGTGATCTCCTTTGTCACGGCTTTTCACGACCAAATCGTCGACGTAGCATTCGACCTTTTTCCGAAGATGATCCCGAAAATCTCCGCCATTGCTCTCGGTATGTTGCGCCAAAGATTTTGAGGCCGAACGGCATGACCGTAGCAATATATGCCGATGCGTTACGGTATTTGTGTGTTTGGCGTCATCGGGGTACATCTTGATTTGATTATACCCCGAAAAGCCATCCATAAAGGACATTCTTTCAAATCCACACGTGTTGTCAACTATGACATCAGTGATTGGAAGAGGAAAGTCATCTTTCAAGCAAGCCGCGTTGAGGTCTCAGAGTCGCTACGCATCCTAATCGACCCATTTTTCTTCATGACCGGGACTATATTCGCCACCCAATCCGGATGTTGAATTTCCTTGATGAATCCCGATTCTATGAGTTTCTTCACTTCGTCAACAATTGCCTCTAATATTTGTGGACGAAACCGTCTTTGCTGTTGCTTGACAGGTTTGACATCCGCCTTGATGTTGAGGCGATGTGTTGCCACATTAGGGTCGAGTCCCGGCATGTCCTCGTAACTCCAGGCGAATACATCGATATACTCCCTAATTAGGGCAATCAACTCTTCCTTTTCTTTCGAGGGGAGCGTATTGCTGATGTTAATGAGCTTAGGATGCTCTTCATCACCCATATTAACCTGGACTACCTCGTCCTTAGTGGGGGGTTCTCTTTGTTCGAACTTATCCCCAAACTGCTCTTGGAGTTGATGGATCCATGGGTCTTCCCATGTTGGCATATCTTCATCACTCTCAACAGTAGCAGGATCAACTGAAGCCATATTTGACATTAAAGTCTTGAAAGCTTCTCCGAGGCTGGTGTCAGAATCCCAAGTCGAAGAATCAGACGAATGTCCGTCTCCCCCACCGGGTGGATTATTATCAATCAGCCATGAGCATTCATCTTCTGAGGAGGATTCATATCCCAATCCCCTGCTGGTCATATTGGTGGTTACCCTTGACAATTCATCGCCTTGAGACTCGGTCTTCTTCCTACCGGCATCTGGTTTTGGCATTTTGTTGCCAAGCCTATCAAAGACCGACTTCTTCAAGTCGGCTTGGTGTAGTTACATTACGACAACATCATGCGATTAGTTTGGAACACGGACAATGCGTGTCCAATTCGGAGAACTTCTATTTCGAGATTTACTGCACTTCAAAGACGATAGTACAACTCATCGGCATGAATGCCGAGCAACCCTCGTGGTGTTTGTACGACTTCGTGTATAACGCCATCGCCGCCGATGAAAACGCCTCCTTCGAGGATGAGCCACATTATCGAGGTTCCAAGAGTCACTGCCTCCACATTCGCCTTTTGAAGGGAAGTTTCGACGGGCTCTCAAACTTCGATCGAATTCGGTGAAGCGTGCGGGAATCTTCTTATCATGGCGAGAGGATAGGACCTCCATCACCGTGAGTTGGTCGGGCCTCTTCGGCCCAATCAACTGCGGATCGAAATTTTACCTCGATCATCGCAACGGGCCGAGGCGCTTTAACACCGCTTTGCTCGGGATACACCAACAGATTGATCGGCGAGCACGTAGCCGATGGAGATCCGATGAGATCGCCGATGTGTGATCTTCTTTTGAATCAAGTCACCCGTTGGCCGAGCCTTAGTCAACCGCTTTAAGGTGGCCGATTCTGATCGACGCTGCCTTCGTCCAATCGTTGTTCCGATTTCGACTCCAAACTTGGCGATTTTCGTGGCTTCTTGTCCACTTCTCCCTTCTTCTACATCCGGGCCTCCTGAACTAGAGCCCGTGTGTGTGCGAGTAATGCACGGCGCCTCTGAATACGTTCTTCAAGTGTTGATCGGTTCCGTTTGACGCGGACCCAACGGCTTGGAGGAATTGCCGTGCACCTGTTGATGAGGTTCTTGACCTCTCCTGGACTTCAAATCTACTTTGCAGCGGACACCGTCGACTGATTCCAGGGCCTTGGCGAACTCACGCGTCAGGCGTTGACGTCGCCTCTGGCGGGCTCTCTTTGAGAGAGTCGGCACGCCATCAGCGGTGATCTCCTGCGTAGATCCGGCGATCTTGGATGCTTAAAGTTCCGGAGCCGAGGACAAACGGATCTTTCTTGCAGCGGAGATCCTTCTGGATTTGTGGGGGAAGGATGACCTGGACAAGGACGATAGTATGATACTCACAGCGGAACCCGGATCAACTTGGATTCGGTTGACTTCGCTGGAGCGTAATTATTACCCCCTACGCAGAGTTTGTGGGGGAAGGATGATCTGTCCTTGAGGCCTTTGACTTCTTCTTCGACCGATCCGATCCGCTGCTAATTTACACGACGGCTTAATTGAGCCGCTTTCTAACGTGGTCGCCAGCCTTGTTCGCGTAAAAGTCGGATGATTGTCATTGATTTGAATTTTGCTTACGCCTTCTTTGGCCTACAACGAAATTCAAAAGAAATGCCTTTATTTTAAGGCGCATAATGAAAATCAAAAAGATTACAACTTTTATCCTTAGTGAACAAACACGAGGATCTCTCATATATCGGATCCTCGCTATGCGGGTTCTTTGCCCGTGTCGGGACTTATTGTGTCCGTGGACCACCGCAATTCCAATCCCGTGTAAACCCGGTTCGAACTACAGACGAGGGGCTCGCTTCACGAAGGAAACGGCTCGGGGATCACACTCACGGCGAGAGGATCGTCATGGGATCACACTCACGGCGAGAGGATCGCCGAGCGGTGAGATCTACAAGGAGAAATCACAATATATCCCCGAGGTTAAGACGGCTTAACCTAGAGGGTATCTCAGAGTTCGACCCGAAGCTTGTTTACCTTCCGCCTATAGATCCGACGCCGATCGACTTTGATCACTGGTGCTCGAACCGTAAGGCCGAGATCTCGCGAGGGCTCTTCGGTCCGCCAAAATCCAAAAATCCTCTAACCACCAAGACCCCCTATTTATACATCTCAAGGTGGACCACTGGCGAGCCACCGCCACCACTTGTCGGGAGGCTCGGCCATGTTTGGTCGAGCCACTGCCTTGTCGAGGAGGCTCGGCCATGTTTGGTCGAGCCACCTCGCCTTGTCGAGGAGGCTCTACCATGTTTGGCCGAGCCACCCTACCACTTTCAGGGTACTGCCACTTTGTCGAGGTAGCTCGGCCATGTTTGGTCGAGCCACCTCGCCATTTGGCCGAGGTCCCGCTTACGCCGGTTCGAAGCCGCCCGCCGATTCGCCGATTCTTCGGTCTTCCGCTTAGTTTTGTTCTCGGATGTCGCCATGTGTTCGAGTCCGTGGTCCGATCAACTTTCGTGAGCTCAAACGGTTCGCTTGCATCGACGGACTAAGTACGGTTGATTCCGCCTCGCCAACGCTTGAGTTTAGCCAACTCGCCGCTGAGCTTCGCCGCCGTTTTCTCCACGACGCTGCCGTTATTGCTCAGACGCTTCGCCGACTCACTTCATGAGTTCGCCGACTCGCTTTATAGCGCTTTTATACAGAATCACGCCGACGGCGCTCGAAGTCACGCCGCCGGATGGATCGTCGGTTGTCGCACCCACCGCTTACGAAGTCTTGTTCTGCATCGATAAGCAATTTTTATGCCTACACCACCGCTTTAAACTTATACCCATTAATGATATGTTCATCAGATCGCCTAACTTCATAGTAAGGACGCTATGCTGAAGTAAAATTTCTTCTGAAATTAAGGTACCAAATGAGAAGGTCTTTATCAACCTAAACCCAACATCAATCAAGCATAATTTACTTCAAGTTTGCTAAAAATTAAAAAATATAAATACAATACTAATGCTCATTCACTACACATCATTTACGAACCAATGGAAAATCTATGATATGTTTTTGAATATCATGTCTTTGCCTTCTGCGATATTTCATTCTTAAGCTTTTCCAAATGTCGCCTATTTATACAACAAACAAGATTGTATTGATATCGTCAAAGTAAATGATTTAAGATCGTCTTATTCTTAAATTATTATATGTTACCTTCGATAATCTTGAAAATTTCAAGATTGTTCAATACATATGCATGAACACCTCCAGTCGGATCTTAGATATTTGACGAAGCTTCTTATCCTTAGTTGGTGGTGATCGGTACATTACGCGATGCGCGCATGATGCAAACATATGACATTGGTTTAGATCGCGTAACCTTACTTATAGAACCCTCGGGATGAGCTACGATTCGCGACAAGGCATTTCATAAACCCCAAATATCTACAATAAGAAAAGTTTAAACAACTATAACTACTTACAATAAGAAAAACTTTAACTACAAATTAAAGATGTATACATTGCATATAAAATTAGCAATTGGGTGAAGTCCCTAACCTCTCAATTGGGTACATCCACGATGGATCTGAGGACCTGCAATTATAGCCTCTCTTGCTAGATGTTGAGTTAGATGGACCATGACCGTGAAAAAAGAAGGAGGAAATATTACTTCAGTTGCATAGAATTAATGACACTTCGCTTCAAGTTTAGTAAATTCATTCACATCTATAACTTTAGAGCACAATTTTGAAAAAAATCCCGATTACTCCATAATAATTTTCGATGCTTCTTTGTCCATATTATTGCATGAAAATGCAGCAGGGAGCAATTGATGAAGAAGAATGTGATAATCATGAGTCTTTAGGCCTAGAGTTTCCTCTCTTGCACACGAACATTATTTGATATATTAGCGGAATATCCATCACGGTGACTTCTTGATTTGAGGACCTCACAAAATCACGCATCACGCTTTCTGTCGACATCATTACACCACGAGAGGAAGCTTATGTTTATTCGCGGGGAAAGTTGGTTTGTTATTCATTGCTTTCGTTTGAACTGTTTCTGAAACCGTTGGCCTGACAAAATTCAAAACAAAAGAAATGCCTTTTATTTTAGGCGCATAATGAAAACAAAAATTACAACTTCTTCCTTTTGTGAACAAACACGAGATCTCTATTTCACGGGATCACCAAACTGGCGTGAGTTCTTTGCACGATAGGGGGACTTTTTATTAGATCAAGTGGACCTTGCATGATCCGATCGGTGGCAGGTTACGGAACTCTGAGGCGTGAAGGGCTCGTTCCACGAAGGAAGCGGCGCTGAGGGGATCACACTCACGAAGGAGAGATAAGCGCCGGGGATCGCCTCTCGAAGGAGAGGATGGCGGGGCGGTGAGAGATCCTAGGAGAAATCACCGTGGCTGATGTAGCCGACCGGGTTAAACACCTCGCGTTTGTAGATCTGTCGTGCTCGTAGGTGCTGGGGCCATTGGAAACAGAGGCAGGCTCTCTCAAGAATATCGAGAAAATCAATCTCAAAAATCAGCCTAATCAAAGGAAGCCCCTCAAAATGAGCACACTATATTTATAGGAAAACAAGAAAGGGGTTATCTAAGTGGTTTTGGTGTCGGCCAAGCCGGTTTACCGTTGGTGTCAGGCTACTTGAAACCAAAAAGGCGAAAACCGTTGCCCAGGTGTCGAGATGTAAAATGTCGTGGACCCGGGACACCTTTGATGTCGGTCATGGCAGGACACCTTTGAATGTCCGACCCAACCGGACGCCATTTAATGGGAGCTATGGCGGACGCCAGTCGACGGCTTCACGGTTGCTCGATGTCCGGTTCGTTATTTTGCTGATTCGATTGTTTTTAGGACTTTTCAGCGGCGTCGTTCGTTCATCTTGCGTCGTCGTTCTAAGTCCGGTCGCGGTTCACTTGATCGGTTTAATCCCGTCAGCGGTTTAAGCGGCGATCGGTCGATGTTCAAATCCGATCTCGTTGACGTTCGAATCCGTCGATCTGGTGAAGCTTAGCTGTTGGTTTCATTCATAACCATTAGCCTCGTTGATTGTGCATTGATGACCCACTGTACTGTTCGTCCATTTCCTTTACGGTTATCGCGGCGTCGGTTTGTCGAATGGATCGTGGGTTTGTCAACCACCGTTACGAGTCTTGCTGGGTATTGACAAGCAATTTTTTTATACAGATACCCTCCAGCGTCTCGATTCTTTGGTGAGCGGGATGCTTTGGACATGATGAAACCCTTCACCGCCGATCGGCGTGATGGGTCTTGTGAATGACCTTGCGTTTGATCTCTCCACTCGCTTTCGACTTTACCGATTTGAGGACCTCACAAAATCTCTCAAGATTCGCTCACGACATCGTAACACGAGAAGGCTTATGTTTGTTCAAGGGAAAGTTGGTTTGTTCATTGCTCGCTTGAACTTGTTTACGACTTCGTTGGCCTACAACAAAATTCAAAACAAAAGAAATGCCTTTTATTTTTATGCATAATGAAAACAAAAATTACAACTTCTTCCTTTAGAACAAACACGGGATCTCTATTTTACGGATCCTCGCTATGTGGTTCTTTTTTGCCTCGCCGACTTTTATTCGCCCGCGGACCACCGCACCGGATCCAGTGGAAACCCGGTTCGAACTACAGACGCGGAAGGGGCTCGCTTCACGGGAAACGACGCACGAGGGGATCACACTCACGGCGAGAGGATCGCCTTCGGGATCGCGACTCACGAAGGAGAGGATCGCCGAGCGGTGAGATCTACTAGGAGAAATCACAATACCGACCAGAGTCGAACCCGAAGTTCGCTTACTCGCGGTTTGTAGATCTGTGCCTCGCCGGGTGCTCGGATCAGGCGGCCGACGGTCAGATCTCGCGAGGGCTCTCAAGAATATCGAAAATCCAATCTCCAAAAACGCCTCTAATCCGGGCTCCTCAATCGAGCACCCCCACTATTTATAGGAAAACAAGAAAGGGGTATAGCCCGGGCCGGACACTTTGGTGTTCCGGCAAGCCCGACACCATTTGGTGTTCCAGCATGGCCGGACACCAAATGGTGTCTGCCAAGCCCGACACTTTAGGTGTCCGGTCATAGTGTCCTGGCCAAGCCGGACACCTTTGGTGTCCGGTCATGGCCGGACACTTTATGTCCGGCCAAGCCCGACATTATGGTGTCCGGGCATGGCCGACACAAATGGTGTCCGCCAAGCCCTGACACTTCGTGTCCGAAGTTCTCCGTCGCCGTTTTGCCTGTTCGATTGTTCGGACTTTTCCGCGACGCTCGCTCCGCTCTTGTCGCCGCTGCTCTAAGTCCGCGTTTGGTTCACTTGATCGGTTTAATCCCGCTAACGTTTAAGCGACGATCGGTCGATGTTCAAACCGATCTCGCTGACGCTCGAATCCTATCGATCTCACAGCTTCGCTTGTTGGTTTCATTCCATAACACGTAGCCTCGCTTGATTCGCAGACGCCTTTGTTGACCCACTTCATGTGTTCGTCACGGCACGCCAATAGGCAAGGCCGGCTTGTCGAATGGATCGCCTATTGTCAACCCACCGCTACGAAGTCTTGCTCGGTATTGACAAGCAATTTTTATGCCTACAGATACCCTCCAGCCGCCCTCGCCTCGCATTCTTTGGTGAGTCCGATGCTTTGACATGATGAGCCCTTCACCCTTCTCGACGGCGGATGGGTCTTGTGAATGACCTTGGCGTTTGATCTCTCCACTCCTTTCAGCCTTTCCGCTTTGTAGGATTCAAGGTATTACGGCATCGCATTTTTGTCCGACTGTCGAGATCTTGACCGTAAGTCGGTAGATAAATTTCTTTTGAGATTGGCTCCGATTTGATTCCTCCAATTCTCGTGTTCTCCAAGCTTTGTAGGATACCGGGGGTAAGGCGGTGCGCATTTATTGCTTGACCGTTGTTGGAATTTCGAATCGAAGCTAATTGAGTTCATTTGTTGTTGACTCGTGTCGGTGAATTGTCGCCCATTGACCATCGAGATTCCTCCATTGATGGGGAATTCTTCACTACGTAGCGTTAATTGACTTCAAACTATATGGGTTTTGGCCCAATCTACGTAGTATAACGCTGATCGGGCGTACATCTTACGGGATCCGAACCGCTGATCGTGAATTTCGCCGACGACGCTGCTTGGCTGGCGCCGCTATCAGATACTTCCTCGCTGGAGTGTATTCATCCACGGTGGGAGGTATTCTTCCCGATTTGTTCCACCTAATTGTTGCTTGGTAGGCCCTGCAAATGACACCTAATCGGCACCGCATACGCTGGGGTTCTTTTTCGTAGAGCTTGTTCGGGCTTCATAAGTCTCCTGTAATTCATTAACTTTTCCACAGCCGAGGAAATTGAAGATTATCGAGTTATCCTTAAGAACATGGTAATATTCTCCAGAACTTCTCATAATCCTAGTTGGAGTAGGATTAGGCATGCCGCTGATTAGCCGATGGTCCGCATAATCGAAGTTATCCCGAGAATATTTTTTGTGAAAATATTCTTCCTGAACTTCTCGATAAATTAGGAAATAGTTTATACTTGTAATCCTAGTTGAGTAGGATTAGCGACGCTGCTGAATGGCCGATGCAATCCGCATAATCGAAGTTATCCCGAGAATATTTTTGTGAAAATATTCTTCCTGAACTTCTCGATAAATTAGGAAACGCTTTATACCGTAATCCTAGTTGGAGTAGGATTTGGCACGCTGCTAAATGGCCATGCATTCCGCATTATCGAAGTTATCCCGAGAATATTTTAGTGAAAATATTCTTCCTGAACTTCTCGATAAATTAGGAACATTATACCGTAATCCTAGTTGGAGTAGGATTAGGCGATGCTGATTGGCCGACGCATTCGTAAGCGATCGAAGTTATCCCTAAGAATATTTTTGTGAAAATATTCTTCCGGAACTTCTCGACAAATTAGGAAATAGTTTATACCGTAATCCTAGTTGGAGTAGGATTAGGCGACGCTGATTGGCCGACGCACTGCGTTGATCGAAGTTATCCCGAGAATATTTTTGTGAAAATATTCTTAGGGAACTTCTCGATAAATTAGGAAATAGTTTATACTCGTAATCCTAGTTGGAGTAGGTTGGTAAGTAAATGCGTGCATTCCGTACAATCGAGTTATCCACGAGAATATTTTTGTGAAAATATTCTTAGGGAACTTCTCGATAAATTAGGAAATAGTTTATACTCGTAATCCTAGTTGGGTAGGATTAGGCGTAGCGTTGATTGGCGTCGATGCAATTCGCGATCGAGTTATCCCTAAGAATATTTTTGTGAAAATATTCTTAGGGAACTTCTCGACAAATTAGGAAATAGTTTATACTCGTAATCCTAGTTGGAGTAGGATTGGCGACGCGTTGATTGGCGTCGGCGCAATTCGTCTTGATCGAGTTATCCCTAAGAATATTTTTGTGAAAATATTCTTAGGGAACTTCGACAAATTAGGAAATAGTTTATACTCGTAATCCTAGTTGGAGTAGGATTAGGCGTAGCGTTGAATGGCCGATGCAATCCGTCTGTCGAGTTATCCACGAGAATATTTTTGTGAAAATATTCTTAGGGAACTTCTCGATAAATTAGGAAGCAGTTATACTCATAATCCTAGTTGGAGTAGGGCATGGAGAATATCACGGAAGATTGGAGTGCACTTGAGCCACCTTCTTGATGATTTCGACCATTTAGAGGTTAAGCTCCAAAGTCTACAAGATTTTGAAGTAATAGGGCTCGCCTCATATCAGGCTCGCTGGCTGACTTGGCTGGGATGCTAGCGTTATGCTTGGACTTGGAGTTCAAATCTTGTGAGGCAGTGCATCATTTAGGCTACTTGTTGCTGAAGCTTCATCTTCCGTGGGACATTTTGGTCTTGTGTCGCTGCTGGAAGCGAGGATAGTAGAGCTTCGAGCAGAGCTTCAAGGCGAGGAGACTTGATCGTCTTGAAGGCGTGAAGGCCAACAAAGAAAAGACTCTCATGGTGCGTGCGAGGAACTTGAACTCGGCGAGAAAGGCTGGTTAATATCAAGAAGGAACTGCGGAGGCCCTTAATGGCAGCGAGGCTTCGAGGGCGAGCCGGGAACCCGACAAGCTTTTCTTAATAAAGTATTTCTTTGTCACAATCTGCCGTTTAGAAAACTTGTTCAGTCTTTATCGATAAAACATATTTCCGTCCTCTTACATGCTCTATTATGATTCTTTTATTTAAATTGAAATAATTAACCATAATACTTATAGGATTTTGGTAAACCCTCGGCATCAGCGGTTTGATTAGCCTTTACCAACTACCGTTTGAGTTGGGCTAGGCATGGATTATCCGATCCGCTCAAGACGCGACGCTAGCCGGAAGAATGAAACTCTTCTAGACTTGTTGCTATGATATTGAATACATAGGCTTTCGTACTTTTACTGCAAGAGACCACCCTACAACGCTAGATTGGCTTAACCCTTCTTAGGCTTGGGATAAAATGCCCCGTAATCGAACTCGGTGTCTTCTTCAATCGGAGAAAGACTAAACCGGCAGCGTGTGAGGTGTTGGCTTTATCCTTCTTAGGCTTGGGATAAAATGCCCCGTAATCGAACTCGGTGTCTTCTTCAATCGGAGAAAGACTAAACCCAACGCTGCAGGAGGCGTTGACTTTAGGGTTATTGGCCAACCCCCACCTTCAACGGGTTTGATGAGCCTTTACCAACTACCGCTTGAGTTGGGCTAGCATGTAGATTGTCTAAACCGCTCTACACACAACGCTGTGCTAAAAGAATGAAACTCTCTTAGACTTAATGCTACGATGTTGAATAACGAGGCTTCGGCTTTTTCACCGAAGACTAACCCGCAACGCTGCGGTGGAGGCGCTGGCTTTATCCTTCTTAGGCTTCGGATAAAATGCCCGAATCGAACTCACGGTGTCTTCTTCAATCGGAAAAAGACTAAACCGGCAGCGTGTGAGGTGTTGGCTTTATCCTTCTTAGGCTTCGGATAAAATGCCCCGAATCGAACTCGGTGTCTTCTTCAATCGGAGAAAGACTAAACCGGCAGCGTGTGAGGTGTTGGCTTTATCCTTCTTAGGCTTCGGATAAAATGCCCTGAATCAACTCGTGTCTTCTTCAATCGGAGAAAGACTAAACCGGCAGCGTGTGAGGTGTTGGCTTTATCCTTCTTAGGCTTCGGATAAAATGCCCTTAATCAACTCGTGTCTTCTTCAATCGGAGAAAGACTAAACCGGCAGCGTGTGAGGTGTTGGCTTTATCCTTCTTAGGCTTCGGATAAAATGCCCCGAATCGAACTCGGTGTCTTCTTCAATCGGAGAAAGACTAAACCGCTTAAGGTTGATTGAGGTGGGAAAGGAAGAATGTATTCTATTTCCTCAAGGTGGAGAGGAAGGAGGATCTTGTCTCCTATCTCCTGGTAAGGGATGAACAAGAGAGGAAGGTTTTGTATCCTATCTCTCCAAAGAGAAGGGTTTTGTGTCCTATCTCCGGTGCTCACAATTTGAGATAAGAGAGGAAGGTTTTGTATCCTATCTCTTATTGATGGAGAGGAAGGAGGATCTTGTCTCCTATCTCCCAAGGCCGAAAGGAAGGATTTTTGTCCCTGCTTCCAAAGGAAAGAGACCTAAAATGGGATCTCCATCTTGAGAATCTTGAAAGATGAAACTAAGAGTGGGATCTCCACTCAGAGAATCTAAGACAAGAGAGGAAGAATGTATTCTATCTCTTGCTTGAAGAGGAAGGATGTGTCCTATCTCCGGTGAAGGTGGGAAAGGAAGAATGTATTCTATTTCCGATGAGAAACTAAGAGTGGGGTCTCCACTCAGAATCTAGGAAGGGTATGGATAGCTTTCTCTTTTGTAGGATTGCTAACGAGAATTTGAAAGTGGACCTCGTTCGTGGAAGGAATCGAGAGAATTTCTTGGTGGTTGGACGAGGAGATTTTTAGTGGGCCACAGTCAATGAATTTGATCGGTGAGAGAATTTTGGAGGAAAACTCAATAATTTAGGGTTATCCTCATGAAAATGAGTGAGATATTCTCGAGGAACTTCCCATCAAAATGGGTTATCTGAATGTATTAAGGATAATACTTTTGAAACTTCCCATTTATCGGCATTAATTGCGGTCAGCCATGTGTGATAAGGCGATATGCACCGTTTGAATAGGCTGTCTATTATGAGCGGTCCTTCCCATTGGGTTGAATTTACCTTTCTTTTGGAGGTGAGGATTATCGGTCGCCTAGCGGCGAGGGCGAGATCTCCCTCCTTAAAGGTTCTGTCGAACTTTCTTGTTGAAAGCCCTCGACATCCTAGCTTGATAGAACTCAATGCATTGTTGAGCCTCCAAGCGCTTCTCATCTAACATCTCAAGCTCTTGAGGCGTTTTGATGTTGTTCTTCGGTCGTCATCTACATTTGCAAGAGGCGGCAGTGAGCGGAATCTGATTTCTAACGGAGAATTGCTTCACATCCGTAAACCGAAGTGCAGGTGCGCTCTGTTGGCGTGCGTCCGTTGCGATATGCCGAGTGCTTCTCAGAGTTTATCGTCCGGTCGCTTGTTATTCTTCACAAGCTTGACAAAATCTTGATAATCGTCTTGTTGAGCATACCGGCTAATCCATTTCTGCCGGATTATAAATTTGTCGACAAGACATCTTGTATCTTGAACTTTTAAAAACGATGAAGGAATTGGCGATGAATTGGGGACCGTTGTCATGCGATCGCCTCGGAACACCATGTCGATAGATGACATGGTGTTTGATAACTTGATGGCGGTACTTTCGCCTTAACTTCTTTAGCGGGATTGCTACGCCCGGATGTCGGTGATCGCTAGAATAAACCGATGCTTGCTGGCCGGCGGAGGAAAATGGGACCTCGCGTCCATTCCCCATGTCTCGAATGGCGGAGATGTGGCGAAGGATGCAAGCTGCTTTCGGGGAGGCGATGCATATAATTGAATTTGACACGCGCGTGGCATTTCGGCGTGCTTTCATTGCGTCATTAATCATCGTGGGCCAAAGTAGCCCATTCTCTGATTCGCTCGTAGAGCTTGGGACCGGTGATCGCACCACATTCACCTTCGTGTGCTTCAGAAAGGACCTCTTCTGCCTCGTTGTTTGAAAGGCATCGGAGTAAAGACCATCGCCCGGCGATATAACATGCGGGTCTTGTTAGTAAAAGAATCTTGGAGCTCTTCGCCGGGTTGACTCTCTCTCCTTCCGTCTTACGGTAGAATACCATGTAAGATGTCGATGATAAGGCGCCAATCTCGGGGCTCCAACTTGGTTTGGGTTGCATGTACTTCTTTGGTAACTACCCCTTACCTTCTTGTGCTCATCATTATAATGATGCGAAGAGTTGGTGAGTCTGACGTAACTAGTTGCTCGGTCTCGGAAGGTTGTGCTAACGACCGACTAAGCTAGTGCATCTGCATGAGCATTTTGGAAGTGGGATATATTCGATGAAGAATTCTTGAATGAGTATATTTCAACGACTATCGATGATAGAGTTAGATCGGTTCACGACTTAGTCACCACGAACACCTTAACTATCGGTTGTGAATCTCCATGCGGCTTGAGATATTGACCCCGGCTCTTTGGCGAAGCTAAGTCCGATAAGTAGCGTTGTATACGTACGTTATTGGAGCAGGGTTCGATGAGTGAATAAACGCGGGCATGACATGATTTCCGGAAATCAAGACAACTCCGACTCAATGGAGATTTTAGAACATCGGGGTACTTTCGCCACATTGGTGGCCGAAGCTCCATCAAAATACAATCGCCATATTTGTTGGTGCGGCGTAGTGTTGACTTCACGAACTTCATCGGAAGATCATCATATAGCTCAAGCTGCATCCGTTGTCGGTGGCGACAAGAGATCTAAATCGCTTGTCCTTTGGTGACTACTTGTTGTTTGAAATACAAGTCGTATTGGGACAAGAGCAAGGCCCATTTAGCTAACGCCAACTCATCGAGGCGGTGGGTCATAAATATTGGACGGATTTACGTTAGAGATAACATAAATCGTCGTCCTACTAAATAGTGTCGCATTTTTTGAATCGCGAACACTAATGCAAAAGGCTGCTTCCGACCATTGGGTATCGAGACTCGGCCGCGACCAATGTTATTTCGGGTAATACTGCACTGTTACGTGACGGCTGTCATCGTCTGATGCGGTAAAACAGCAGTGATCCGTTGCCTTGGCGTAGATCGAGCGGTTTCGGCTCTGATCGCGGCGAAACGGGAGGTTTAGCGAGATCGATTTGATCTCTTCAAGCGCTTTCGGACGTCGGTCCCAAATAAGCGACCGCCCTTCTTGTTCAATTTAGAGAATGGTTGGCACTTCGGATAGGTTCGATATGAACCGTCGGATGTCACCAATCGCCCTTGTAACCCCACGAGTTCTCTCCAGTTTCTTGGAGGTTGCAACTCTTGAATGCCTTCACTTTGTCGGGATCGGCGTGGATTCCTTTGTCGGTGGCGACAAAGCCAGAAACTGCCACTGGACATCCCAAGGAAGGATTTGGCGGGGTTCATCTTTAGTTGATGAGTCGCATGAGCTCAAATACGGTTCTAAGATCTTTAATGTGATCTCCTCTGTCGGCTTTTACGACTAAATTAAATTAACGATGTGGATTTTCGGAGATAATCTGGAAAATCTTAGTCATTGCTCGTGATATGTGGTAGGCATTTTTGAGGCCGAGCGGCATGACCGTGTAGCAATATATACGATAAGCGTTGAATCTTGTGTGCTTGGCATCATCGGTGCATCTTGATTTGATTGTAACCCGAGAAACCATCCATGAACGACATTCTTTCAAATCCACACGTGTTGTCGACTATGACATCAGTGATTGGAAGAGGAAAGTCATCTTTCGGGCAAGCAGTGTTCAGGTCTCTGTAGTCGACACAGATCCTAATCGAACCATTCTTCTTCATGACTGGGACTATATTCGCCACCCAATCTGGATGTTGAATTTCCTCGATGAATCCCGATTCTATGAGTTTCTTTACTTCGTCAACGATTGCTTGCAATATTTGTGGACGAAACCGTCTTTGCGATTGCTTGACGGGTTTGACATCCACTTTGATGTTGAGGTGATGAGTCGCCACGTTAGGGTCGAGTCCTGGCATGTCCTCATAGCTCCAAGCAAACACGTCGATGTATTCCCTGATTAGGGCAATCAGCTCTTCCTTCTCTTCTGAGGGAAGACTATTACTGACGTTTATGAGCTTAGGACGTTCCTCGTCACCCATGTTAACTTGGACTACCTCGTCCTTAGTGGGGGGTTCTCTTTGTTCGAATCTATCCCCAAACTGCTCTCTGAGTTGATGGATCCATGGGTCTTCCCATGTTGGCATTTCTTCATCATTCTCCATAGTAGCAGGATCGATCGTAGCCATATTTGACATCAAAGCTTTGAAAGCTTCTCAGAGGCTAGTGTCGAGAATCCCAACCGAAGAATCGGGCAGTATCGTCTTCTTCATCGGGTAAATGGTGGTCGATCATCCACGAGCATTCATCTTCTAAGGAGGATTTATATCCCAATCCTCGTCTAAATCGTAGTAGTTATCGGCTTCCCTTTTGGGACATATGCGCTTTAGGAGGGATTCGAGGACCTCGTCAGAAACATAGACCTTCCCCGTGTCAAGTCATTGCCCCACTTCTTCATGATACCTAGTGTTTTACGGACTATATGCATGTGTGGAGGATAGGCCCATCGTTATCCTCATCTTCTTCTAAAGGCGATTCGGCGTTAACGCATCTCCTTTACCGTAAACCAAGTCTTTTCACTACTCGATCTTAGGTGGGATGGCAGTCTTTGTCCCAAAGGAGTCGGGCTGCTTTTGTGTAAAGCAAGATGGCGAGTTGGCGAGGTGCCACTCGATAACACCATACGATTAGTTTGGAACCACGATGCGTGTCCAATTGGGAAACTTCTATTTGAGATTTACGTTACCCCGCCGCGATAGTACCACTCATCGGTATGAATGCGGAGCAACCCTTCGTGTGTTAGTGCGACTTCTCGGAGTAACGTCATCATCGTCGGATAAGCGTCTCCTTCGAGGATGAGTCACATTATTAGAGGTTCCAAGAGTCACTAGTCTCAGCGTTCGCCTGCGGCGTGAAGTTTTAGCGGGCTCGAACCGATCGAATTCAGTGAGAGCTGCGGAATCTTCTTATCACGGTTGAGGTGGAGTGCGACCCCGCACTAGGAGTGACCGGGACTTCCTTAGCGGGCCTAATCATTCTTTGATGAATTTTACCTCGATCATCATGCAATGAGCGAGGTGCTCCAAAGCCTTTTCTTGCCGGGAAGCTCCAGTGAGCTTCGACCAAAGCGGGCGAGGTGGGCGACAACTTGGATGCGATCGCGGAGGTGGAATCGATATTGGGGCGGACCTCCCTTGGCGGAGATCATCACGGGGTGGCGAGCCTTTGTAGAATTAGCTTGGGGTGGCGATCCTCGGTTGATACCGGCCTTGGCGAACCGTTGCTCAATTTTGGCCTCCAAACTTGGTGCATTCTTAGTGGCTTCTTGTCCACTTCTCCTTTCTTCTACATCAGAGCCTCTTCAACTAGAGCCGATGCGTGTGCAAGCAATGCGGCCTCGAATCGTTCTTCAAGTGTTGATCGGTTCCGTTTGGCGTGGACCCAATCATTTCTTGGTGACTTGGAGGGTTGCCGTTTCTTCACATTCTCACGGACTTGATCCACTTTGTAGCGGACGTCGGTGATTCGGGGCCTTGGCGAACTCCGCAGCTGGCGTTGGCGTCGCCTGGCGGGCTCTCTTTGAGAATTAATGCCCATCGGCGGTGATCTCTGCGTAGATCCGGCGATCTTGGATCTTTGGAAGGATGCCATTTGGTGCAACCGACAGCGGAGTTAAAATCCTCACCTTGAAGTTCGGGCCGAGGACCAGCGGATCTTTCTTGCGTGGAGATCATACGGATTTGTGGGGGAGGGCGATGCGGACAAGGATGATAGTATGATACTCACGGTGGAACCGGATCAACTTGGATTCGGTTGACTTATTTGGGCGTAATTATTACACCCTACTTGAAGTTTTGGTCCCGCTAGCGGTTGGCGGTGAAGTCAAGGCGCGGCCCCTTCAGAGTCGAGGCGGGCAGTAAATTTTCCTATCGTCCTTGAGGCCTTTGACTTCTTCGCCGTGTCATCGAATCGCGGCTTCGACAGCGGCTTCTTAAATTTGAAGCCCCGTTGAAATGATGCTTTGAGCGGAAAGTTGGTTTGTTATTCATTGCTCGTTTGAACTTGTTTACGGCCGTTGGCCTACAACAAAATTCAAAACAAAAGAAATGCCTTTTTATTTTAGGCGTACAATGAAAACAAAATTACAACTTCTTCCTTTGTGAACAAACACGAGGATCTCTATTTTACGGGATCACCAACTTGCGTGGGTTCTTTACTGTCTTGGGGACTTTTATTCGTCCGTGGACCACCGCGCAATTCGATCCGGTGGAAACGGGTTCGGAACTCTGAGGCGTGAAGGGGCTCGTTTCCGCGAAGGAAGCGGCCTTTGAGGGATCACACTCCGCGAAGGAGAGGATGGCCGGGGATGCCTCCGCGAAGGAGAGGATCGCCGGGCGGGTGAGATCTACTAGGAGAAATCGGTGACGTCGTAGCGACCGAGTTAAACACCTGCGGTTTGTAGATGCATGGGTGCTTTCATGGGGTGCCGGGGCGTGCGTCGGCGGCTCGTGGATCTCGCGAGGGCTCTCTCAAGAATATCGAGAAAATCCAATCTCCAAAATCCGACCCTAATCCGAAGCCCCTCAAAATGAGCACCCCCACTATTTATAGGAAAACAAGAAGAGTATGCTATTGACCGGTTTGGTGTCGGCCAAGCGGACACCATTTGGTGTCAGGGCTATCTTGAACACCAAATGGTGTCAAGCCGGACACTTTAGGTGTCGGGTCATAACGGACATTTTGGTGTCGGCCAAGCGGACACCATTTGGTGTCGGGCTATGGCCGACACCAAATGGTGTCAAGCCAAGGACACTTCGGTTGTCCAGGTTCTCGACGATCATTGTTTTGCCCAAGTTCGATTGTTTCCGGACTTTTCGCGGCGTTCGTTCGCTCTTGTCGTCGTGCGTTCTAAGTCCGTGCTTGGTTCACTTGATCGGTTTAATCCGTCAGCGGTTTAGCGGCGATGGTCGATGTTCAAATCCGATCTCGTTGGCGTTGAATCGATCGATCTGGCTGAAGCAGCTTGTTGGTTTCATTCCATAACCGTAGCCTCGTTGATTCGTGCGCCTTGTTGACCCACTTCATGTGTTCGTCAGGCTCGCTTTCAGCGTTATCGCGGCGTCGGTTTGTCGAATGGATCGTCGGTTGTCAACCCACCGCTACGAGTCTTGCTCGGGTATTGACAAGCAATTTTTATGCCTACAATGTTTTTCTTAAGTCCAACATCTTGTGCTTGTAAATCTTCCGGATATTCAATGCGATCAAAGTCTTGGCGAGCCCTTAGGTAGATCCTTTGACTTATTAGGATCTTGAAGGAGGGTCGACACTATGTTGTCACAAACATTTTCTCTATATGCATGACATCCAACATATGCACGATTTTGAGCTTACGCCAATATGGTGTTTGGAAGAATCTTGAATTTAGTCCATCCTTTAGGTAATTTATCGACTCCATTATCAACATATACCCATTTGGATTGCTCTCTTCCTCTTGATGTCTTTTTTTTTGCCTAAGTCTCTACCTTTGAGTGAGTCGTCCTTAGAATACGGTTCTTTCCAAATCTTATTTTTGGAAGATGCTCGAGCAACTTTACAATATCGGCTCGGTCGGTTGGCGTGGTTTATTCCTAGTCTCAGCGGTGCCATCAAACTTATTGCTCAATTTTACGTATTTGTGGCCCAAAGGCAACCATCTCCTGTTGAACCAATAACAACACTTTCGGCTATATGGTAAGTGAATGCCTTCAAATTCTGGACCACATACTGGACAAGCAAACTTTCCTTTTGTAGACCAACCGGACAAATTAGCATAAGCTGGAAAATCATTAATTGTCCACATTAGAATAGCGAAGTCTAGCGACTCTTGACATGGGCATCATAGATCAACACACCCTCCGACCACAACTGTTTGAGCTCATCAATTAGGGGCTCTAAATAGACATCAATATCATTACGGTGCATGCTTCGGTATCGGCAATGAGTATCATATATGGTTGTTTCATACAAAGCAGCGGAGGTAAATTATATGGCATTAAGATAGCGGCCATGTAGACCAACTGAACTCATAACTCGAGCGGATTGAATCCGTCGCTAGATAGCCAAGTCGACATTTACGCATTCATGGCCGAAATTGGGAAAAATTTTATCAATATGCTTCAAGCCTTCAGTGGGATGTCTCGACTTACCATCTTCTATCGACCTTCTTTGTGCCACCTCATATTCTTGGCGGTGTCTTTGTTCATATCTGATCGTTGCAATCTAGAAACTAATGGAAAATGGCGAAGCACCTTAGCTGGGATCTTGCTCTGCATCTCCATTGCCTCTGTTATGCGCCTTGTTGAAGAGCGGGTGTCTTTGTTTCCATCGAGATACTCCACATGTGGGACATTCTTGAAGCTCTTTGTTAGCCTTGTAGTAGAGAATACAATCATTGGGACACGCATCAATCTTGTTGTAATCGAGACCCAAATCGAGCTCTCCCTTAGCGTAAGTTGTTTTAGGAATGCTACGCTCTCCTCCGGAACTACCTTCCGCAGACAAATCGAGAAGCATTTGAAATAAGTATTTGCCATTCCACTAAGGCTCTTAATATGCAAGAGTTCCAACATAAATGAAAATCGGTGTACTCGGTGCAACCCTCATACGATCCTTTTCACTATCCTCGAGTAGCTTCATTATTGATCGTCCTCGAAACATGAACATCTTCAAAACCTTTTGGTCCATCAACATCTTCCACCTCGGTTGTATCTTGGACATCATCACGTGCTACCATCTTCACTATCATTGTTAATATCATATTCGGTAATGTCGGGTCCAATATCGGTTTGAAAATTTTACGTATCATCTATCCTCAAACCATGGGTCGATCAACAGCACATCCGTACTTCATCTTCAATACGTCTTCCCGTGATATGACCGGTATTTATATTCCTCATAAAACCCGAGTTTGTTAAGTGACTTTGTATTTCCTCTCTATTTTTCAACTTCATATTCTTACATCTACAACATGGGCATGAGTACATTGCACCACTACTTAAATTATTTGGGTTCATTTCGGCATACTTCAAGAAGGCTTCACATCCGTCCTTATATAAAGTGATCGATACCGTTCAATCCTAGGAATATCTATCCATGACTTATCCTAATTATCCTCATCGTAGGTAATATATAATTAGAAACTCTAATTAATAATAGATGATATACTAATAAATTTTGCTTATATATAATTAGAAACTCTAATTAATAATAGATGATATACTAAGTATTTCATTAAAAACAATTTTAATTTTTCTAAACTTATTTTTGGAAAAGTTTTCAAAGTAAATTTCAAAGTACATCCAAAATTAGCCTCTTAACACACTATGACATGCCAAATAAAAATATATTGAATTAGGTATAATTTGAAGGTAGGAATTACTGACAACAAATTGTTTATGATACTATAGCCTAATAAAAGTTACATTTGTAAAGAGGAACTCATTTCCAAGTAAAATGTCAAAGTTTAGCTAAACATTTTTGCATCATGGCTATTTGCAAAGACCGGCATCAAAAAATAGACATGGTAGTTAAATGGTTGTTAAGTGTTGTTAAGCTCTTTGGCTTTTTTTGTTGTTTGTGGGGATAACGAAGGGTTAAACCCCCTTAACCCCTTTACTAATCCATTGCAACACTCATTCTAATTTTCACGTGTGGGCCCTATATGATTATTTTCACACTTGCATAAAGAGTATTATATACCAATATTTTTAAACAAAAATCAAGTGCGGGTATAACTTTGTCACATGATGACCGTTTAGATTTACAATTGAATCGAGAGAATGGATTTGAGTTAGCTCGATCGGCCTTGACATAGGAAAGAATGAGGATCAAAGTCTTGTTATTACGTTTTATTATTTTTGGGACCCCCCTTAACGAAATTCCTGGCTCCACCACTGCTAATTAGCACTTAAATACAGTATAACATTTAAGTTGGGCAAATTGAGGTAGGTTTGAAATGGAATTAAGGTGTAGGTTTGAAATGGAATTAAGGTATATAGACTAATTACCACACTCTAGCGGCTGTCATAGGAACGCTTCTATCCCATTAAGAATATAGTAGTGCTTACATCCAACTTCATATACTTTGTATTTTTTCATTTCTTGAAAATTTGGCACACCTACTCATTTGTTCTCCTTTACTTGTCGCGAGATGTTATTATCGTATTGGCAAATTGGCGTAGACCAGCATAATAACATCGCTTATTACCGCGGAGAACAACAGTCACGATGCTACGAAATTTTCAAGAAATGAAAACATACAAAGTATACAAAGTTGGATGTTTGTACCTATTAAAATGGGTTTGTACCTATTAAAATGGGTTTGTACCTATTAAAATGGGTTTGTACCTATTAAAATGGGTTTGTACCTATTAAAATGGGTTTGTACCTATTAAAATGGGTTTGTACCTATTAAAATGGGTTTGTACCTATTAAAATGGGTTTGTACCTATTAAAATGGGTTTGTACCTATTAAAATGGGTTTGTACCTATTAAAATGGGTTTGTACCTATTAAAATGGGTTTGTACCTATTAAAATGGGTTTGTACCTATTAAAATGGGTTTGTACCTATTAAAATGGGTTTGTACCTATTAAAATGGGTTTGTACCTATTAAAATGGGTTTGTACCTATTAAAATGGGTTTGTACCTATTAAAATGGGTTTGTACCTATTAAAATGGGTTTGTACCTATTAAAATGGGTTTGTACCTATTAAAATGGGTTTGTACCTATTAAAATGGGTTTGTACCTATTAAAATGGGTTTGTACCTATTAAAATGGGTTTGTACCTATTAAAATGGGTTTGTACCTATTAAAATGGGTTTGTACCTATTAAAATGGGTTTGTACCTATTAAAATGGGTTTGTACCTATTAAAATGGGTTTGTACCTATTAAAATGGGTTTGTACCTATTAAAATGGGTTTGTACCTATTAAAATGGGTTTGTACCTATTAAAATGGGTTTGTACCTATTAAAATGGGTTTGTACCTATTAAAATGGGTTTGTACCTATTAAAATGGGTTTGTACCTATTAAAATGGGTTTGTACCTATTAAAATGGGTTTGTACCTATTAAAATGGGTTTGTACCTATTAAAATGGGTTTGTACCTATTAAAATGGGTTTGTACCTATTAAAATGGGTTTGTACCTATTAAAATGGGTTTGTACCTATTAAAATGGGTTTGTACCTATTAAAATGGGTTTGTACCTATTAAAATGGGTTTGTACCTATTAAAATGGGTTTGTACCTATTAAAATGGGTTTGTACCTATTAAAATGGGTTTGTACCTATTAAAATGGGTTTGTACCTATTAAAATGGGTTTGTACCTATTAAAATGGGTTTGTACCTATTAAAATGGGTTTGTACCTATTAAAATGGGTTTGTACCTATTAAAATGGGTTTGTACCTATTAAAATGGGTTTGTACCTATTAAAATGGGTTTGTACCTATTAAAATGGGTTTGTACCTATTAAAATGGGTTTGTACCTATTAAAATGGGTTTGTACCTATTAAAATGGGTTTGTACCTATTAAAATGGGTTTGTACCTATTAAAATGGGTTTGTACCTATTAAAATGGGTTTGTACCTATTAAAATGGGTTTGTACCTATTAAAATGGGTTTGTACCTATTAAAATGGGTTTGTACCTATTAAAATGGGTTTGTACCTATTAAAATGGGTTTGTACCTATTAAAATGGGTTTGTACCTATTAAAATGGGTTTGTACCTATTAAAATGGGTTTGTACCTATTAAAATGGGTTTGTACCTATTAAAATGGGTTTGTACCTATTAAAATGGGTTTGTACCTATTAAAATGGGTTTGTACCTATTAAAATGGGTTTGTACCTATTAAAATGGGTTTGTACCTATTAAAATGGGTTTGTACCTATTAAAATGGGTTTGTACCTATTAAAATGGGTTTGTACCTATTAAAATGGGTTTGTACCTATTAAAATGGGTTTGTACCTATTAAAATGGGTTTGTACCTATTAAAATGGGTTTGTACCTATTAAAATGGGTTTGTACCTATTAAAATGGGTTTGTACCTATTAAAATGGGTTTGTACCTATTAAAATGGGTTTGTACCTATTAAAATGGGTTTGTACCTATTAAAATGGGTTTGTACCTATTAAAATGGGTTTGTACCTATTAAAATGGGTTTGTACCTATTAAAATGGGTTTGTACCTATTAAAATGGGTTTGTACCTATTAAAATGGGTTTGTACCTATTAAAATGGGTTTGTACCTATTAAAATGGGTTTGTACCTATTAAAATGGGTTTGTACCTATTAAAATGGGTTTGTACCTATTAAAATGGGTTTGTACCTATTAAAATGGGTTTGTACCTATTAAAATAACTAAGGGCGGTTATTGCAAAACAACCAAACTTAGCGGGGTTTGTGAAATTTACCCTATTTCTTCTTAAATAAAGATAGGTTAGCTCTTTGCAGTTTGCATGTGGCGGGTTAAAGAAGGGTTAATTCTCTTTAACACTTGTTGCTAAACAACCCTTAGGGCACAACACCTCACATAATGATAATAAGCAACATGAAAGCACGGTGTAATCCAGTTATAGCCTTAGCAGACATTATTGATCATTTGCACCAGAGACTCAATAGGAGAACAGAACATTAAATCCAAGAACAGCAAAATTAAATTAATACAGAAAGCAGAAGTGAGAGACGGAGCGGCTGGGACTGGAGAAGCGGCATGGCCGAGATATGGAAGCTGATCGAAGGATTTAACAGTGAATGGGAGGGTAGGGCGTCGAACAGAAATAGGCATAAATCGGCAAAATCCATCGGCAAAAAAACCGGTTCTGAATCAAATCGGATGTCCGTCGGCAATTTGGCGGCGAAGGCGAGAGGGCAGGGGGGGTTTTAGACTTAACATGAATTAAATTAAATTTAACATGAAATTAGACTTAAAAGTAAGTTGAAATAGACTTAACATGAATTAAATTGAATTTAACATGAAATTAGACTTAAAAGTAAGTTGAAATAGACTTAACATGAACCGGTTGCACTTAACATGAACCGGTTGCACTTAACATGAACCAAGTTAGACTTAACATGAACCAAGTTGGATTTAACATGAATGAAAATAGACTTAACATGAACCAAAAATAGACTTAACATGAACCAAAATAGACTTAACATGAACCGGTTGCACTTAACATGAACCGGTTGCACTTAACATGAACCAAGTTGGACTTGACATAAACCAAGTTGGACTTAACTTGGTTCATGTTAAGTCTAATTTTAGACTTAACATGAAAAATATAGAGGAGATAAGGACATTTTGGCGTTTTAATTGAATTAAATTAGACTTAACATGAAACATGTTAAGTCTAATTTTAGACTTAACATGAAACATGTTAAGTCTATTTCAACTTATTTTTAAGTCTAATTTTAGACTTAACATGAACCAAATTAGACTTAACATGAAACATGTTAAGTCTAAAATTAGACTTAACATGAAACATGTTAAGTCTAAAATTAGACTTAACATGAAACATGTTAAGTCTAATTCATGTTAAGTCTAAAATTAGACTTAACATGAAACATGTTAAGTCTAATTCATGTTAAGTCTAATTTTAGACTTAACATGTTTCATGTTAAGTCTATTTCAACTTATTTTTAAGTCTAATTTTAGACTTAACATGAAACATGTTAAGTCTAATTCATGTTAAGTCTATTTTGATTCATGTTAAGTCTAATTTTAGACTTAACATGAACCAAAAATAGACTTAACATGTTTCATGTTAAGTCTATTTCAACTTATTTTTAAGTCTAGTTTCATGTTAAATTCAATTTAATTCATGTTAAGTCTAATTTAATTCAATTAAAGGCGTAAAATGCCCTTATCTCCTCTATATTTTTTCATGTTAAGTCTAAAAAGTAGACTTAACATGAAACATGTTAAGTCTATTTCAACTTAGTTTTAAGTCTAGTTTCATGTTTAAATTAGACTTAACATGAATTAAATTAAATTTAACATGAAATTAGACTTAAAAGTAAGTTGAAATAGACTTAACATGTTTCATGTTAAGTCTAATTTTAGACTTAACATGAAAAATATAGAGGAGATAAGGACATTTTGGCGTTTTAATTGAATTAAATTAGACTTAACATGAATTAAATTGAATTTAACATGAAATTAGACTTAAAATTAAGTTGAAATAGACTTAACATGTTTCATGTTAAGTCTAATTTTAGACTTAACATGAAAAATATAGAGGAGATAAGGACATTTTGGCGTTTTAATTGAATTAAATTAGACTTAACATGAATTAAATTGAATTTAACATGAAATTAGACTTAAAATTAAGTTGAAAAGACTTAACATGTTTCATGTTAAGTCTAATTTTAGACTTAACATGAAAAATATAGAAGAGATAAGGGCATTTTGGCGTCTTTAATTGAATCAAAATAGACTTAACATAAACCATGTTGAACTTAACATGAACCAAATTTGAACTTAACATGATTCAAAATAGACTTGACATGAACCAAGTTGGACTTGACATAAACCAAGTTGGACTTAACTTGGTTCATGTTAAGTCTAATTCATGTTAAGTCTAATGTTAAGTCTATTTTGGGCTCGAGCTCGTCCTCGTCCTCCTCCAAAGACCGCTTCACCTCATTTTTCGCCACCTCTTAGCCTTTAGTATCGGACATCGATCTATTATTTGGCCGGATCCTCAAGCGAGAACACTAATGAATTGAGGTTTTGGCCGTTGCCATTGTCGTCCAAATTTGAGTTTTGGTTTTGGGGAAAAGATGGGTTAGGAGAGAGGAGGAGAGAAAGAAAAGAGAAGGGCTCCATAATGAAAAAAGAATAATCTTTGGAAGCGTGAACAAAAGTCGGCGGCGATGAGGGATGTCTGTTCGAGAGAAAGAGGAGGAAGAGAGAGAGAGGATGAAGGGAATGTGTTAGGAGAGAGGAGGAGAGGAGAGCAGAGGAGGAAGAGGGAGACATAGACATCAGATCTAGAATAAAAAGAATGGAGGAGACAATGGTATTTTGGGATTTTTTTTCTCTTGATTTAACATGTAATGCCAGTGATTAAAAGGCTGGCATATCATATTCTTGAAATTTGGGCCCATAAAAGTGGAGGGCTACAAAGACATGATGTTTCAACATTTGGGCCATTGACACAATTTTCCCTAAAATTTATGATGTGTATTAGTTCTTATGTTTATTGCAAGAATAATTATAGTGTAATAAATAGAGTGAATTGAATAAAATTTGGGGAATATGATTAAAGTTTATAATATATATTTAGTTTTTAATATTAGCTCTTATGTTTATTGCAAGAATAATTATAGTGTAATAAATAGAATGAATTGAATAAATTTCAAGGCATTATTGGAAATTATTAAATTTTAGAAGGGTAAAAGAGGCAATTAAAAGTTTTAACACCCCAATCCTCTTTTATAAATAGTATAGATTAGTTTTTTCTTTTACTTGATTTGCAAGTTATTGTTCGAGATATTTGTAGCTAGTTTTATTCAATTAATGGCGGTTGATGCATGAGTACCAAAATCGAACAATTTTTAACTACTGCACAGGGATAATTTCACTAAACCCTATTACGTTTGGGAATTTTACACTTAACCGTAGTGTGAAAATATCACTTAACCACCATGAAAATTTGCCAGAAACCCTCAAAATTAACATTGTTGAATTTAATCATCATGTCAAGATAAACCTGCTAAAATACCTCTCAGTTTTAATCTTTCAGTAACGGATTTTTTCACATATATACATTTATGGATGAGTTCAGCAGAATTGTTCAGCCTGGAGGGTGGGGCAGTGTTATTGATTAGCAAATATAGTCAACCTAGTTATTAGTTAAATCATTTCATTATGTTTATTTCAAAAGGGTTGTCTCCGTAAAATTCGCAACATAGAGGCTTTTGTATAACTCAATTCAACTATCTCAACGAGTTTTTAATCAAATTTAATAGTCAAAGATTTACACATCATGTGAGATTTTTCTTTTGTTAATGCATTTTAAATTATTAGAAACTAATGTTTTTTATATGAGTTCCTTAATCACTAAAAATTTTAACATGTCCCTCAATTATTGTGACTTTTTCAAAATTAGTCCCTTAAGTCATTAATAATGTTTTAAGTCCCCAAGTTCTATAAGTTATTTCAAATTAATCACTCCAATCGAGAGAATCACCACATGATAGAGGAATTGCGGGAATCAATAGCAATTTCCATAATTTGAGGAGTATATTCAAAATATTAAAGATTTAAAGGACTAATATCGTAATGGCCCTACAAAATATAATATTTTGCTAATGGGTTTCTTGCAAAACCCATGTCAGCCAATAGAAACAAAACCTTGAGTAGTGGGTCCGTTTTTGAGATGAAGTAAAATCCTAAGTTTAATGTTTTAAAAAGCTATAGGAGCTTACCAATAAATCTTGAACTGGATGAAAAATATTACAGTTTCTACAATTTTTTCATTGCTCTAATTGGCATAGGGATAGCTATTAAATTATTAACTTTTTATTGGTGGGGGGAGGGGTGCAGGTTCTCAAACAGAACTATGAATTTTTTCGGAGATGTTGGTTAAAGCATAGGCTTATATATTAAATTAAAAAAATTGTGGGATTTAATGAATACAAACAAATTATTTAAGGTTTTTTGGTATTTGCAAACTTATAAGTCTACTCCAGAGACTTATATCATTGGTGGGCCTCTCAACCATCGATGGGGCCTTGACACCAACGATGGTTGAGAAGCACCATCCGGCTGTTTGCAGATTTTTAGATTTAATCTCAGTCGTTCGTCATTTTTTTATCCCCAATCTTCATCATATTTAGGATATATCTTTTCTGATCTATTAAAAAATTTATATCATTGAAAGAGAGAGAGAAGAGAAGAGTTCTAGGGTTTTGATTTGTAAGAGATTTCATTGAAGGATTTGACCTCCTGAGCCTCAAAAAACTCTTACTCGTCGCGCACAACATCTTTGAATTGTTTTAGCGAGGACAGTTGCTCTTAGATTGATTCTCTACACCATTTTTCATCGAGTTAAGCTTATATTTTTCGAAGGACAGTCTATTTAATACAAGTGTTGTAAGATCTTTCTTGATTTTCTAAGCTTTTTTGCTTTGAATTTATTTTTACGGCGTACTCAAGTTGAGATTAATTGAGGATTGGGACTAGGTAGGGCTAGATGTCACTCATTATGGAGAGTTAGGTTAGACTATTGTTTTTGGGTAGATTCCAGGTGCGATCTTGTAAGCCTACTGAATAGGGTTTGTGATTCAGGAGAACTCTTTGCAAAGTGAGGAAGCCCCTTCGTAAGAAGGAAGAGTTGACGTAAGATTATTATCCGAACCACTATAAAATTTTGTGCTTCTGATTAGTTGCTATTCTTGTTTGATTATCGCTGATCGCTTTAATTTTGTCTTTTCGCTACATATTCTGTGTTTTTGATGAAAAACGATAGCACTCCTAGTCACACACCCCGACTTGCATCTCAGAGCCAACATATATAGCACTCCTAGTCACACACCCCGGCTTGCATCTCAGAGCCAACATATATAGCACTCCTAGTCACACACCCTGGCTTGCATCTCAGAGCCAACATATATATGCCTTGACGCATTTTTTTATTATTAATATATTAGATGTAGCATTTCCCTAGGCCCTCAACTTTGGGCAGTTCTATGTTATTAATTGAATACGATAATAAAAAGAGTCGGACAAAATATTGAACTATTTGAAGTTTAAACCTATACATCTGACCTCTAAAAAGCATATGTGTATGTTTTCTGTGTGTGCATGTTTAAAATGAAATTTATACCTAAGATAGTCGAGAATACATGACCATATGTGTATGTTTTCTGTGGGTGCAGGTTTAGAATGAAATTTATACCTAAGATAGTCGAGAGTACTGAGTACATGATTCCTTGTTACTCAATGTGACTCAATTAAAGGCATGCAAGCCATTCATAGGTCAGGAAACAAGTAGTAATATGTGTATGTTTTCATGTATGTTTGTATCTTTCCTTTTGATGATGTCTCGTTAATTTCTGTTTAATGAAATGGGGTTATTACTCCACAGTTTTTCTTAAAAGCTAGGACTTAGATCAAGCTACACCTTCAGAAAAGTCTAACCCTAGAGTCTCTACAAAACCAAAAGAAAATAACTCGAAAAATCAAATTAATTTACTTCCTAAAGTAAAAATTCTTAAAACCCTGAAAAATTGAGGGACATATTAAAAATTCTAGGATTTTTATCATATTAGACCTTAAATTATATACCTTTTCCATTACACCCCAAACCTTCATATTTGTAATTAATTTACATCCCAAAAAGAAAGATCTAGGCTTTTTTCATATTTCACCCTAAACTCTATCCTTTTTCATATTTGACACCCCGACCTTTGTACTTCTAATTTTCACCAGAAAAGAGAAAATTCTAAGTTTTATTATAATAGACCCCAAATTATACCCCGAATAATACTAGGCCCCACAATCTTCATATTTACAATTTACACCTCCAAAGAGAAAATTCTATAAGTATTTATCATATTAGACACTAAATTCTATCATTTTCTATATTAGGTCACCAAACCTTCATTTTTGTGATTTACATCGCGAGATCCATTACTTTCTTTGAGGTTTCTAACGTTTTTGGGGCTATCTGAAAAATGGTTTTCCGGTTCGAGTGTCCATACTTTCTTAGATTATCTCAAAATGGGCCAAACCTTTTCGGAATTTTGTGAAATTACCTAACTATTAAAATTCCATCATACAAAATGCAATCAGCTAAGAATCCTAAATGAAGCAACTTCTAATTAGACACAGAAGGATTTCTTTATTACAGTCTACCACACTAAAAGATACTATATATGAGAATCATGTCACAGAGGGAATCAAGCAAAGAATTAACAAGAAACAACAATAACCATATAACTAACAAAGAACAACATTGTTCCAGTCATAATTTATTCATTAAAAAAAAAAATTCTTACATTACTATTTATAAAAGAGGCTTTTCGGCTACATACGTACCACCAGATCATCAGTATTTATAAAATTAACCCCAAAAACTTGATATTTATTGAACTGTTACCCAAATCTTAAACTACGCGATATCTCTTTGGGGCTTTTGATCAGGTAATTAAAGTCTAATTCTCTCCTTCAACCGTTTAATACTTACGATCATTAGATTTAGGGGTAGAAAAACCGAAACTTTGAGAATTGAGGGGTATTTTAAAAATTATCAAAATTTGGAGGGCCATTTAACAAATACTGATGATTTAGGGTAGGGGTATATATACACCCAAAGAACCACTTCTAAGAAGTTAATACAACCAGAGAGCACAACATAAATTCCCTTTATTATACTTTGAAAAATATAACCTACAGAAATTAAAGAACATACTTCCATCCCATCGCATGCATGATCCTTGATCACCTTGGATTAACCGTAGCGCTTCAAAGTAATAACCCTCGGCAATGTCGACCCAGGAAACAACTTCTGCGAAATTCCAAGAAAATTATTATTAACTGAAATTCAAAAAAAAAACACAAGAATGAGAAAGAGAAATTAAGAACAAATATCTTACATCGGTTTTGCGCGATGGCCTGTCGGCGAAATCATCGTCAAGTTCTCGTTTGGTGAGTGGAATCCTGACTTCTTGCAGAGCTGGAAGTGGCCGTAGTTTGTAGATTTTTGGCGGGAGCTTCCTCCTGGCCTGCTTGACGCTGGGACGCTTAGTTCTGCCCCATTTGATCAATGCAGGCAGTTTCATTGACGACGACCACGACGATGATGATTCCATCATTAACAGATGATGATGATGAGAAAGAGAGAGATTCGACGTCGTCGACGTTGATGAAGGAAAAGGGAGGGGTTCTAAATTAATCATGACGATGATGTTGAGAAAAAAAGAGGAGATTAATGTAATATTAACGAAGAAGGGCAGGGTTTTTATATGCTGTAGGTAATCCTTTTCGGTGTAGGTTTGACCCAAAAAAAAAAAAAGCCCACCCCAACCCAATAATGATAATAATAAACCCCCCAAAAGAAAGCTTTTTAGATTGTTAAAATAGAAAGTTTTTAGATTTAAAATGAACTGATCTTTTGGATATCTGAAATTATTAGAGGTAGGATCGGTAAAGAATTCATCTTCTTTCATGATAACTATTACAGCTGGGTTGTGTGTGGACCGTTGGATTGCAGTTAGGTCAGAAGTCTTATAAGATTCCTAAAATCATGAACTGCTCTATATCCCTATCTCTTCGGCCAATTTGATTTATCTATTTTATCTCTATTATTATTATTATTATTATTATTATTTACCTTGATTAGCAAGTTATTATTCCATTGAAGGTGATTGATACATATAGAACCCAGATCCAACAAGTTTAACGTACTCTGTAAAGTAAGAAAACACGAAAGTGATTTAGTTTATATAGTAAAGCTAAAGGATTAAAGTGTAGCATTTACTAGCACATTTTAACAGTGGTTTGAGTCAAACAACATGCTACATTCAGTGAATCCCACAATTTACACTGCGTTGACGAGCTCATAGGCCCAGGACGGGGGCATGACAAATTGTAGCAGAACAGTTAACTAGTCAAGAGTGCGGGACTAAATGCTACGACACGTGAGGACATCGCGTAATTAAAACGGCATCATTGTGATGCCCAGGGCCGTACCTAGGAATTTTGGGGCCCAAGGCGAAATATTAGATGAGGCCTAAGTGATATAACTCATAATAGATTTTATCTCATTCTTCTTACCTTTTGAGCTGCAAAATTACTAATTAAAGTTTTAAATTCAATATTTTCTAACATATTATTTTCGATAGATAATATTGCTAAACCATTCAATCTATCTTGTAACATGGTCGATCTTAAATAAGATTTTAGTAATTTTAATTTCGAAAAACTTCTTTCAGCGGAAGCAACTGTTACGGGTATAGTCAATAATACACGATAAGCAATACAAGTATTTGGAAAAGAATCTAACCACTTTATATAGTTCAACACTTCAATTGGACTATTAATCTCTACTTTTAAAATTTCCCTAAGCACTCTCAATTAGAAAACAAATCAAGTCCATTAATATCTAAATGTTCATCATGCTTTAGTGCATTTTCGAGATTAAGACAATATTCTTTCAATTCAATATCATCTAAAGCTTTTAATTTTTTCAAATCAAACAAAACCAAAAAATTTTCATATGTTTTAAATTGTTCAAACCTACTTTCAATTGATCCAAGCGATTTATCAACTATGTATAAGAAATATTCAATACTTAAAAGATTCTTCAAATTAAATATTGTTTTATTATCAATATTTTCATCAAATTGTTTTTTCTATGAATTTTACATTTTCACGAAATATAGGTCAGACGTTCATTTCATTAGCAAGTTCTTTAGTTGAATTCAAAGCGGACATATAACCATTTTGTCTATAACCTTCTAAGTATACAATAAGACCCTTTAATTGATCTATGGCAATATCAATATGCATATCTTTAGATTGTAAGATTTTACTAACTGAATTAACAAAGAAACAAGATGTCATACCAAATATTCATAGCTAATAATAATTCAAAATTTTCAATCTCATAAGTTGCTAAGCTATTAGCTTCACTTTTTATCTTTGGATCTTCACTAATTTCTGCTAATTGAATCAAAGCATCTCTTATATTTGGAGCTTGAAATTTTATTGCTTTAACACTTTCAATCCGACTTTCCCATCTAGTTTGAGATAAGGATTTAATGGATAACTTGCATCCATTATCTCCTAAAATTTTCCATCGTTTAGTAGAGGAAGCAAATAATGAGTATATACGTTGCAACACTCCAAAAAGAAATAGCTCTAGGACATGAAGTAGCTATATCACATAAGACTAAATTTAAATTATGACAACCACATGGCGTGTAGAATGCTCTAGGATTTATATCTAATAGCCTTTTTGTACTCCATTATGTTTTCCTTTCATATTAGATCCATTATCATAACCTTGCCCTCTTATTTCTTTAACATCAAGTTCATATTTTTCAAAATATTTAAAAGTTCATCAAAAGGCCCTTTCTCAAGTATTATCTACTTTTAAAAACTCTAAAAGTATTCTTCAATCTTTATTGGACTTGTTGAAGTATCAACACATCTTAAAATAAGAGTCATTTGTTCTTGATGACTTGCATTAGAAGTACAATCAAGGATAACTGAAAAATATTTTGCTTCTTGTATTTTTTAATGATCATTTTTAATTTCGAAGCTAGCAACTCTATTAGTTCATCTTGTATTTTATGACTAAGATAATGATTTTGAATTTCACCTTCTTGAATACGTTTAACATGTTCTTGCATTATGGGATCAAATTCGCTATCATTTCAACTAAGCTTAAAAGTTTCCATTATTTTTTCATATGTTTTAAATTGTTCAAACCTACTTTCAATTGATCCAAGCGATTTATCAACTATGTATAAGAAATATTCAATACTTAAAAGATTCTTCAACGTTAAATATTGTTTTATTATCAATATTTTCATCAAATTATTTTTTCTATGAATTTTACATTTTCACGAAATATAGGTACATGCGTTCATTTCATTAGCAAGTTCTTTAGTTGAATTCAAAGCGGACATATAACCATTTTGTCTATAACCTTCTAAGTATACAATAAGACCCTTTAATTGATCTATTGCAATATCAATATGCATATCTTTAGATTGTAAGATTTTACTAACTGAATTAACAAAGAAACAAGATGTCATACCAAATATTCATAGCTAATAATAATTCAAAATTTTCAATCTCATAAGTTGCTAAGCTATTAGCTTCACTTTTATCTTTGGATCTTCACTAATTTCTGCTAATTGAATCAAAGCATCTCTTATATTTGGAGCTTGAAATTTTATTGCTTTAACACTTTCAATCCGACTTTCCCATCTAGTTTGAGATAAGGATTTAATGGATAACTTGCATCCATTATCTCCTAAAATTTTCCATCGTTTAGTAGAGGAAGCAAATAATGAGTATATACGTTGCAACACTCCAAAAAGAAATAGCTCTAGGACATGAAGTAGCTATATCACATAAGACTAAATTTAAATTATGACAACCACATGGCGTGTAGAATGCTCTAGGATTTATATCTAATAGCCTTTTTGTACTCCATTATGTTTTCCTTTCATATTAGATCCATTATCATAACCTTGCCCTCTTATTTCTTTAACATCAAGTTCATATTTTTCAAAATATTTAAAAGTTCATCAAAAGGCCCTTTCTCAAGTATTATCTACTTTTAAAAACTCTAAAAGTATTCTTCAATCTTTATTGGACTTGTTGAAGTATCAACACATCTTAAAATAAGAGTCATTTGTTCTTGATGACTTGCATTAGAAGTACATTCAAGGATAACTGAAAAATATTTTGCTTCTTGTATTTTTTAATGATCATTTTTAATTTCGAAGCTAGCAACTCTATTAGTTCATCTTGTATTTTATGACTAAGATAATGATTTTGAATTTCACCTTCTTGAATACGTTTAACATGTTCTTGCATTATGGGATCAAATTCGCTATCATTTCAACTAAGCTTAAAAGTTTCCATTATTTTTTCATATGTTTTAAATTTTCAAGCTTTAAATTTTAGGGGATGCTTGTAATTTATAGATTTTTACATATACATCCCTCAAATTTCTTATATTTATAAATCATCCCCTAAATCTCTTTCTTTGGCCCTCAGCTCTTCTCCTCTTTCTTTCCTCCTTCCTCCCTCTCGCCTACTTCTGCCACTAGATGTTTTCATACGCCTTTTTATGACAAAGGACGAGGTGATCGAACGGGCGAGGTTTTCATCTCTTTGGTAGCGGTATGATGGGCGGAGTGAGGGAGGGAGGAAGAAGGGGAGGGCTGGGAGGGAGGAAGAGAGGGGCAGAGGAGGGAGGGAGGAAGGGAGAAGGGGTTCAAATTAATATTTGGGGATAATTTGTAAATATGAGAAATTTGAGGGATATATATGTAAAAATCTATAATTTTATATTCAAAGTTCACGCGGTCGGATAGCCTTAATGATAATTTTGGAAAACTAAATATACCTTGATGTCGCCGGTGCCAATAAATATACCTTGTTGGTAAAGGGTGCTACTAAATATACCAAAATGGTAATTTAGCCCTAAATAATTTGCAACAAAACAATAAACTCTATCTAAATCTTTTGAGTAAACTAACCACCTTCTTTCATGTTTTTCTCCATTTGGCAATTTTTGTATGTAATATGATGCGAAAAGTGTCTATTATTTTCATCTTTAGGAAAATCTACTTCTTCATATTTAATTGGACCTTTTTCAACTATTAGATCTATAAAATTTTGATCAATACATTCCATTGTCCAGATCATAAATATTGATAAGAATTGAATTTGATATCTCATTCATCTCTAAATTTTTTCTTGGCCCTCATGTGAATTTTCTTTATATTCTTCATTAAAATTAAGAGTACTAGCTTTTTCTTCTTGAATATTATTATTGTTAATATCATTATTTTGTCCTAAATTCTCAACATATTCTTCTAATTCATTCTCAAGTAAAGATTCATCTATTCTTTCTTCTTCTTTGAAGTTGATGTAACATTATCTTTATTATGAAAACATATTTATCAAGAGCTCCTTGTTGAGATCGAATTAATTTTTCAACTCTTTTTCTTTTTTTCAATTTTTGACAACCACTTTCATATTTTTTATTAGGCATGCTTTCAAAATATAAAATAGCAAATAAAAAGCTTTCAATGTATATCTACAATATCTCTAATTAAGCATAAAATTAATATGAATAATAAAGAAAATTAAATAGCTTTAGTTAGAAAGATAGAACCGGAGTTTGTTTTGGGAAAATGACTCAGGTCTGGACGCCGCCTTTTTCCGACGCCGCCTTTTTCCGACGACGACGTGAGAAAGATAAAATCCAGCGATTAGCTCCAATCTCAAGCTGGATTTTGAAATTGCTCGATCAAACTCAAAGACCTGAATACGAACAGAAGAGAAGTGTGAACAGGAAGTTGAGAATGAGGGAGAAAGGCTAAAAGGGCGTCGCTTCGGATGACGGATGAGGGGAAATGATAACAGCTAAGAGCGAAGCGACGGATGAGGGGAAATGATAACAGCTAAGAGGCTCTTAGCGAAATTAAGAGGGTGGTGGGCCCTAACCACGATGAGGCCCAAGGCAGAGGCCTTGACTGCCTAAGGGTAGGGCCGCCTGGTGATGCCTCCATTGTAATAGTCCCACACATTGACTATTTACAAAAAAAAGGCGATCAAGTATAGCATTGGCTAGTCAATTTTAACAGTTGTTTGAGTCAAACAACACGCTCCGCTCAATGAGTTTCACAACTTATATTATCGCATTGACAGGCTCACGTCAACATGCTTCATATGAAGTAAACAAAGAACTAAACAAGATTTATACTAAAAGGGAATCAAAATAGCAATAGCTTAACAGCAAGAGATTGCCATTGTAATTGCTAGAAGGAACAACAATTTTATTTATACAAATTCAGTAATATAGCAATTTTATGTATACAAATTCAGCAATATAGCAAAATTGAACGCAAGACCCAGAGAGTAGCACACATGTTCCCTCTATTATCGGTACAATAAATAAAACGCATGATCCCTAATCAGAGCTTCAATTATAGCGCTTCATAGTAAGAATCCTCGGTAAACTCGATCCAGGAAAGAGCCTCTGCTAAAATTTGAAACAGAACACATATCAGCAGCTCAAATTAAGACATCATATCATAGATACTAAACAAACCAACAAAAGAAGTTAAATAAACTAAATAACTTAACATCCTTCATTGATATTCTTCCTTTGCGCGTTGGCCTGCGAGCAGATAAATCTCGGTCGAGTTCTCGTTTGGTAAGAGGGATCCTCACTTCCACAACCCTGTGTTCCTTCTCCTTCTCTTTGATGTTATTGATCTTGTTTATCGAACAAGTCGCTTTCTTCTCGACAATTTCCTTCGGTTGTGAAAGAGGCAACAAAGGTTGTGCTGGTTCTGGTTCAGTTGGACGTGGCTTGATTTTCAATCTAATAACTGAGTCCTTCCTTTCATGTTCTTGTTGTAGTTCAGATGGTTCATCATTCTGTTTCTTCTTCTTCCTCCTCTTCTCGTCGCTCTTTGAAGATTTGATGATCTGTTCTCGTTGACCTCCATTGATTTCATTAACGAAACAATCATCTACAACGAAATTGCTTTTCGCCCATGATGCCATCTCTAATGACGACGGGAGAAAAAAAGCTTGTTTTTCGAATATTGGAAAATTCATTGACATAAATGGTGGTGCCATATCTGAGGAGTACATGGAGAGCCCTAGCAAATACTTAATTATAAGGAAAGAGTGTATTTATGGAGGTAGATTAAGGCAACGGAACGGGATATATATGTATTTATTTACTAGCTAGCTAGGGTTTGTAGTGGTTAGGAGTTAATATTAATGCTGTGTCCGACTAGGATTAGGTTTCCTTGACTGCACCAAATTCCTAAAATATATAGAGTTTCCAAAGTTTAGGTTTTCTTATTCGCTTCAAATGATATAGTTTTGCTGATTAGAATTCTTAGAAATTTTAAAATATGGATTAGGATTAGTCTTCTTTCATGATAAACAGCCAGCTGGGCTATGTGGACCGTTGGATCATTGTTGAGAGGATTAAGCTCCTGTAATGTAGATTAAAATATTCATTTAAAAATTGAATTTTTTACGCTTTAAATGAAACCAATCTTCACTTACTAAATTTTATCTTAAATTCAAAATACCCAAATTAATTATTTTAAATTCAAATATCTATAATGGGTGTATAGATACTAAAACAAAAGTTATCAAATTAACCTCAACTCTCTCTCTCTCATGTGTTAAACTATTAGGATTTGAATTTAAAAAACTATATTTTAATCTACATTTTTAGGATTTTAAGTTAATCCACTTTTTTTTTTTTTAACTTGGGAGCCATATTGAAACAACCCAACCATCAAGGTCACCCACAGTGGGTTACGTTAATCTACTATAATCTGAATTAAATTGATCTATATTATGTGCAGTTTGGTTTGTTTTGAATGTGCTTTTTAGCGGTCTAACTTTCTCACTTAAGTATATATCTTGTTAATAAATCAATGCGACATTCCACCAAACATGTACCGGTATAGGGATCAATTGGGCTGAGAGAATTTCCAAATTCATAAGCTTGAAAAAATGAATCAAATATTGGTGTTATGTTTAAACTATTTTGGGTCCTTCATTTATGTACTTTTATATGCAATATTTAATCTTTAAGCTAATCTTTTGGTGTTAAGTGAATATCACAAAACCCCAATTTTCATTTGGAGGTATGTTGAGAAAAGTTCAAAGCTTACAGAGATTTTTTGAAAATCCTAAGAGGGGTTAGGTGACATTTAAAAGTAAGGGGTTATCTCAAAATGGTTCAAAAGTTAGGGGGTTTGTGAAATTTACCCTAAAACGTAACTACAACATCCCAAATGCACAAGCTGCAAGACATTCATTCACATTGTAGATCCACGCCTCAAGTTCTTGACTGTCTTGATGTTTACAAAGGCAATGATAAAAAGTAAGAAATGTAAAGAACTGGAATCTATGACCTAACATTTACGGCTGAAACTCCAAACTATATCCTATTCAAGATGCCAGATTTATTCCAAAATCAGCCATTTACAATATCCAAAATTAACTAGGTCATGCTAAATATGACAATATCCAAAATTAATGTGTCACTAACTGTTGCAGTAACGAAAAGGAAAATGGTTCTCATTCCATTGTCTCTAGCTTTCACTTCAACAGGGGAGATGGCAATTGGTGAAGGTGTTTGTATTCTGTTCACAAGGGTTTGGAGAACATATCTGCTGCTTCTCTTCAGCAAAAACAACTTCCTGTATAAAGTTTCCGCGATTATTTCTATTTCTAGATTCTATCTATTTGAGGGAACAAGAAGAAGAGAAAGCCAAAAATAAAGTTCCATTCTAAACCTAGAAAGAGAAAATTGGACGAAACCAACTTTGTAATATTGCAGATTCATCATGGCTCTAGCATAAATGAAAGAAGTTCAACCTATTTTGCAGTCAGAAGGTTGTACATAATCTATGTGAGATTGAGATACAGAATGGACATTCTAACCCTTGATCCATCTTCTCATGCTTGATTCCATCTTAGCATGCTTGATTGTCTTCTTTCTTGTCTCATATTATCTAGTTTAGGGTGTGGCTCAAATTTCTCAGTGTTTCTAAGTGATTTGAAATATATGCATAATTTGAATTACCCATATAGATACATGTTGATGAGCTCAAGTAGCTCAATGTAATAAAAATATATCAATCTTCCTGTAAGTATCACCATGTAACTTGCTGATAGAAAATGTGTTGCATTAAAAACCTAACATCCAGTAACTAGTAAGTATAAGTATTGTACATTACATATATATATAGGCCTTGTTTGGCAAAGGTTTAAGGAGGGATTAAGGATAGTAAGTTAGTCAATCCATTAGAATAAAGAAGAATTAAATTATTTAACCTACTAGGTAATAATCCTAGCACCCTTCTCTAGCGTTTAGGAATAATGAGAATTAGTAATAATTCTTTGGGTAAATTCAAACCCTCCCCAAACAAAAACAACCCCCAAACACCACCACACACACACCCTGTGCCCAAAAAAAAAAAGATTTGTCGTTTTTGAGACAACCCCCTTAACTATTTAAACAGGTACAAAAACCCCTCTTAACTTTGAGGGGTTTTTCGAATAACCCACTGAAGATTGTTCACTTTGACTCCCTAAATTAACACCCTTGAATCTAACTTGTTGTGTTCCCACTTCCCAGTACATAACAAAAAAGGGCAAAAATACCACTCAGACCTAAAAATAATGGAAATAAGAAAAATAATAATAATAAGAGGGTGATTGTTTGAGTGCTTAGAGGTATTTTCTTCTTTTTTAGGTCACGTGCTTGGCACCTAACACGTTAGTTAGATTTCATGATGTTACTTTGGGGAATTAAAGTGAAATTTTATCAATGAATTTAGTGAAATAGAAGAAGCTCAATGGGTTATATGACAAACCTCAAAGTTAAGGCGGGTTTGTACCTATTAAAATGGGTTTGTACCTATTAAAATAACTAAGGACGGTTATTGCAAAACAACCAAACTTAACGCGGGGTTTGTGAAATTTACCCTATTTCTTCTTAAATAAAGATAGGTTAGCTCTTTGCAGTTTGCATGTGGCGGGTTAAAGAAGGGTTAATTCTCTTTAACACTTGTTGCTAAACAACCCCTTAGGGCACAACACCTCACATAATGATAATAAGCAACATGAAAGCACGGTGTAATCCAGTTATAGCCTTAGCAGACATTATTGATCATTTGCACCAGAGACTCAATAGGAGAACAGAACATTAAATCCAAGAACAGCAAAATTAAATTATCAGACAGATCATCAGCAAGAACGTAATATAACCATACAGATACATCCAATAACTAAATAATTATCACATTTAACTAATGATAAAAAACCAAAAAACATTCCCCATCACGATGACAATAAAATTAGTGCCAAGGTATCACGTCACTACACCAAAACTTTAAAGTTGTGATGAGAGTTAAGGACTATATTTTTATGCTTAACATGCCCCCTAGGTTAAACGCTCTTTTTTATGGCGTGAAACCTGGACTCATGTAATAGTATCATTTTCTTTAAATCCACCAATCATGAATTTAAAGTGGATTTAAAGTGGTTGAGACCTGGACTCATCTAATACCATGTCAAAGGTCATTGCCACTTGCACCAGAACTCCAATTTTGTGATGAGGGTTAAAGGGCTATATTTTTATATCTAACAGTTAGCAAATTAATCACAAAGATACCAATTCCAATAACGAATACATGCTGAAGGCGCAACTTTTCATATAACAAATAACAGTGGTAAATGAATGATGAATGCAGAAATAACCACTTCATTAATAAGTATCACGTTTGCAATAAAGCTCAACTTTGTGATGAAAAAAGAAAAAGAAGAAGAAAGAACTTACTAATTCCTCAATGTTTTCTTTTCTACATAAATCTGTTAGTTAGAATGAAGGGTAAATCACAAGAAATGCCCTTCATCTAAAGTCTGATTTCAAGGAACAAAAACCCTCATCTAAAAAATTCAACAAAAAACATAATAAACTGTGACCGCGCGTTAGTGAAACCATTAATTTTGTAATGAAGTTTTGTTTTTCAAGCGTCTATGTAGACATTTGGTCAGAAACGGCATATACATTTCAAAATTCGCAAGTCTTGGAAGTTAGAACGAAGAAAATAAAGAAATAAAAAGTTCATTCTCTGATAAAATAAGAGTCCTTTTTATCATTATCCTATAATTTTGCAAGCAAAAGAACCAAACTCCATAACGAAACTAACACTTTCATTAATGATCAGATATAAGGAGGTTCTTTGTTAGAACCTTTTTGACACACGAGATTCTTGAAAAGCATAAATGGAGTGGGGTTCTTCCAATTTACCCTAGAATAGAGAAGTGCCCTCTTTAAAAGGACCAAATTCGCCAAAGACTAATCTCAACCAATCTCTGCAAAAAATCAGTTCAAACAAAACAAGTGTCAATCTAATATCATCAAAAACATAAACAAACATGTGAAACTCACCTAATTCAATTAGGAACCCTGTATCGATCAGGCGCTATAATCTTGGCCAGCTAGCCAGCAAAAAGCCAGGAAACAGACACTGCAACAAAATTCCCAACAATTTCATTTATCAAAACAAAAAGGGTTATTTGCATCATAATAATCCAAAGTTTTTTAATGAAAATTTCGACTTTGATACCCTAAAAAGTTTTCAAAAGACGAAATAACCAATCTTTACCTCAATTTCAGACTGCACGGCCTCGGGACGACGTGTGGGCCTCCTCGGGGCCCGTGCTCCGGTCATGGCGAAGAACACCTCATCGATCTCGTCTCTCGTAAGCGAGAGCCTGAGCTCAGTGATCGTCTCCCTCTTCCTCTTCCTCTTCTCGTCGTCCCCTCTCTTGCCGGCCTCCTCCTCTTTCTTCTTATCGTCGCCGATTTCGAGAAGAGGAGGATCAAAATAGGGCTCTTCTTCCTCCTTCTTCCTGATTTCTTGAAGAGATTTCGGGGATCTCGATTCGCCGTCAGAATTGGGAAGCTGGCAGCGCATCAAGCGGGTGGCCCCCCACTTGAACGTCGGCAGCGTCAGCGCCGTCATCGGAGAGCTCTTTCTCGCCTCGGAGAAAGCGCAGGTGCAGACCATCGCTGTCGAGGGAGAAATTAGGGTTTTGGATTTTGGGGAGGTTTTGGAGGGAAGAGAGGAGGTTGTAATCGAGAATGAGATGGTGATTTGGGGAATCTATTGAGTTTTGAGGGGGTTCAAGAGACTATTGTTGACGGTCTAGATTTAAGCTTGAGAAGGAGGATCGAGGTTGATCGCAGGTGCAGAGCTCTTTTTCATTCCCACTTTTTTTTGGGAATAGGCATTCCTAATAAATTGGTAGGGAATAAGCATTCACACTTAAATGAGAATGAAAAATTAAATTAAATATCAAATATACCATGACTTCTTATTAATTAATAATACTAAAAATAAAATAATTTTTTTTATTTTCACTTTATTATCTGATCGCACCCAAACATGAGAATGGAAATAAGTGTTCCATTCTCACACCCATCACGTTCTATTCCTTGCTTCATTTCATTCTCACTTGATCCGATTCCCACGCACCAAACGAGACGTAAGGACTATTACATAAATTTATTTGCTTATTTGCACAACTAATGTTATTAAAGGAGAAATGAAAAATATATATATTATAAATTAAAAAGTTCTAAATTTATTTCTAAAAAAGGCTTATAATTTTTTATTTGATATTTAACAGACATTGACATTTTATGTAGAGAATTATTGTGTAAGATAGTTTGAACACTAATACAAATCGAACAAATGGCAGGGTTTGTCTTCTCCAAAGGGCACTAAATTTCTAGGTGGGTGTAATTTTCGATTAAGGGTAGCCCGATGCACGAAGCTTTCCCCATGCAGAGATTATGGAGAATAATCAATACAACTTTCGGGTTTATTATATGCAATCTTACTTGCATTTTCACAAGCAAGCTGAGTAGACTTTAGAATTTTATATCAGACCAAAAAACATCTTGAAATCACCATAGAGGGTGTATGTTGAAATGACATCTAAGGTTATGTCAAAACTAAAGTGCAAGTGATTGATGCAAAGATAAAACACAACATCAGAGATCAATAATACTAGTATTTAGTTCCGTGCAAAGCACGGACATCGACTATGCTCGAAAAAATGAAAGATGATTCTATCACTTTTTGAAAATGAAGATATGATCTAAATATATGAAAAACATATAAGAATGAACATGGTGAATTTGTAGATATAAGTAAATAACAGCTCAATTATAAGTCCTGTAAATACATCCAAATAAATTATGAAAATTGCCCAAATAAACAACAGAACTAACCTAGGCATGCTCAAGTTTACAATTCACTGATGCATATGTACAAACTAAACAAATTAAACCAAACATCTTTTTCCTCTAAAACAAAGAAGCCTCAATACCAATCATAAGATTTCGTAAAGACATTATAAAGTCACCAATACATTCTACAAATAAAAAATACCCAAACAAAGCATCCTTCTATTTACAGCATAACAACCATCAAGAACTAAAACAAACTTCCCTATACGACCAATGAGCTTTTAGCATCTTCCATTGTGATTGGCATCAATGCACCTGTTAACAACATAGTGAGGAGGTTGATCTTCCAAACAACCAAGGGTTTTCTTCACAAATTCTATATATTGCAGTAAGTACTAAACTACCTATTAACCTTTGCAAGTAACTAAGATGTATACTTCTCGACATCTTCATAGCCTCTTCATCTTTTTCTTAAAGAGCTTGAATGCTTTCATACATCTAAAGTCAGTTGACATGATCATGTGTTAGAATATTACAAAGCAATGCAAATTCATAACTATTAATAATACGTTTTGTTCACACGTAATGCTAGAAAGTGAGTTTGTTCACACGTTTTCACTCTTTTTTATAATGAAGTTCAAGTCCAGACCTTTTCTCAAAAGAACAAAACAAAATAAACATGTACCTCAATGCAAAACAATCACATTCAAACGTGCCTTTGGATGATCATGTGTTAGAATAATCCTTTGCCCCTTGTAAATAGCACATAACTTTCTTAGTGGCACTCAAATGTTGAATGCCAGGATTGCTTTGGTATCTACCAGGCATTCCTACTGCAAAAGAAATATCTGGACGAATGCATGTTTGTGCATATTACAAGCTCCCAACAACAGAGGCATATGGTATGAATGCCATTTGTTTGCGCTTAAGCTCGTTCTTGGGACAATCATTCAAACTCACTTTATCCCGTTTAACAATGGGTGCAGTTCTGGAGAACAATTTCAGATTCCAAATCTCTCAAGAACTTTATATATGTAAGACTTCTGTGAAAATCCAAGCGTGCCTTTGGATCTATTGTGGTGAATCTCAATACCGAGTACATAAGCGGCTTCACCCATATCTTTCATCTCAAAATTATTGGGAAAAAACCTTTTAGTCTCATGCGCTGAATTCAAATCATTACTTGCAAGCAAAATATCATTCACATACAGACCAATATTATAAGCGTACTCCACTAACCTCAAGGTATACACATTGATCAACGGTGTTTTCTGTAAATCTGGAAGATAGAATCACTTTATTGAATTTAAGAAACCATTGACGGGAGGCATGTTTAAGTCCATAAATAGATTTCTTTAGTTTGCATGCTAAATGACTTGCATTCTCTACAGAAAATCCTTCAGGTTGTTGCATGTAGACTTCTTCGCATAGTTCACACCATTCAAAAATTATGTTTTCACATCCATTTGATGCAACTCTAGACTACAATGGCCATGACTATTCTAAATGATTCCTTTGATGAAACCGGAGAGAAGGTTTCCCTTAGTCAATTCCTCCATTTGTGTAAAACCGTTTGCCATTAGTCTAGCCTTGTATCTTTCTACCTTTCCTTTAGAGTCTCTTTAGTCTTGTATACCCATTGACATCCAACAAGTTTGACTCCAGTAGGTGATGGAACAAGGTCCTAGACATGGTTCTTCTCCATAGAGTCTATCTCTTCTTTCATGGCGTTGAACCATTGTGAGAACTTCGCACAATTCATGGCATGTGAAAATGAAATAGGATCATCCATGTCTGTGTCATCTCCATTAGGTTCCTGAAAATACACCACATAATCAGGATGTATGGCAGATCTCTTTATTCTTGTAGATCTCCACAAAGGTGCTCCTTGATTTTCATTTTGATTTTGTTGAGCATCTTGTGCTTTCTGAATTGTCTCATTCATAAGTGGAGTTTGAAAGAAGGGTTAATTCTCTTTAACACTTGTTGCTAAACAACCCTTAGGGCACAACACCTCACATAATGATAATAAGCAACATGAAAGCACGGTGTAATCCAGTTATAGCCTTAGCAGACATTATTGATCATTTGCACCAGAGACTCAATAGGAGAACAGAACATTAAATCCAAGAACAGCAAAATTAAATTATCAGACAGATCATCAGCAAGAACGTAATATAACCATACAGATACATCCAATAACTAAATAATTATCACATTTAACTAATGATAAAAACCAAAAACATTCCCCATCAATGACAATAAAATTAGTGCCAAGGTACACTACACCAAAACTTTAAAGTTGTGATGAGAGTTAAGGACTATATTTTTATGCTTAACATGCCCCCTAGGTTAAACGCTCTTTTATGGCGTGAAACACGGACTCATGTAATAGTATCATTTTCTTTAAATCCACCAATCATGAATTTAAAGTGGATTTAAAGTGGTTGAGACCTGGACTCATCTAATACCATGTCAAAGGTCATTGCCACTTGCACCAGAACTCCAATTTTGTGATGAGGGTTAAAGGGCTATATTTTTATATCTAACAGTTAGCAAATTAATCACAAAGATACCAATTCCAATACTGAATACATGCTGAAGGCTAACTTTTCATATAACAAATAACAGTGGTAAATGAATGATGAATGCAGAAATAACCACTTCATTAATAAGTATCACGTTTGCAATAAAGCTCAACTTTGTGATGAAAAAGAAAAGAAGAAGAAAGAACTTACTAATTCCTCAATGTTTTCTTTTCTACATAAATCTGTTAGTTAGAATGAAGGGTAAATCACAAGAAATGCCCTTCATCTAAAGTCTGATTTCAAGGAACAAAACCCTCATCTAAAAATTCAACAAAAACATAATAAACTGTGACCGCTTAGTGAAACCATTAATTTTGTAATGAAGTTTTGTTTTCAAGCGTCTATGTAGACATTTGGTCAGAAGCGGCATATACATTTCAAAATTCGCAAGTCTTGGAAGTTAGAACGAAGAAAATAAAGAAATAAAAGTTCATTCTCTGATAAAATAAGAGTCCTTTTATCATTATCCTATAATTTTGCAAGCAAAAGAACCAAACTCCATAACGAAACTAACACTTTCATTAATGATCAGATATAAGGAGGTTCTTTGTTAGAACCTTTTGACACACGAGATTCTTGAAAAGCATAAATGGAGTGGGGTTCTTCCAATTACCCTAGAATAGAGAAGTGCCCTCTTTAAAAGGACCAAATTCGCCAAAGACTAATCTCAACCAATCTCTGCAAAAAATCAGTTCAAACAAAACAAGTGTCAATCTAATATCATCAAAAACATAAACAAACATGTGAAACTCACCTAATTCAATTAGGAACCCTGTATCGATCAGGCGCTATAATCTTGGCCAGCTAGCCAGCAAAAAGCCAGGAAACAGACACTGCAACAAAATTCCCAACAATTTCATTTATCAAAACAAAAAGGGTTATTTGCATCATAATAATCCAAAGTTTTTTAATGAAAATTTCGACTTTGATACCCTAAAAAGTTTTCAAAAGACGAAATAACCAATCTTTACCTCAATTTCAGACTGCACGGCCTCGGGACGACGTGGGCCTCCTCGGGGCCCGTGCTCCGGTCATGGCGAAGAACACCTCATCGATCTCGTCTCTCGTAAGCGAGAGCCTGAGCTCAGTGATCGTCTCCCTCTTCCTCTTCCTCTTCTCGTCGTCCCTCTCTTGCCGGCCTCCTCCTCTTTCTTCTTATCGTCGCCGATTTCGAGAAGAGGAGGATCAAAATAGGCTCTTCTTGCTCCTCCTTCTTGATTTCTTGAAGAGATTTCGGGGATCTCGATCCGCCGTCAGAATTGGGAAGCTGGCAGCGCATCAAGCGGGTGGCCCCCCACTTGAACGTCGGCAGCGTCAGCGCCGTCATCGGAGAGCTCTTTCTCGCCTCGGAGAAAGCGCAGGTGCAGACCATCGCTGTCGAGGGAGAAATTAGGGTTTTGGATTTTTGGGGAGGTTTTTGGAGGGAAGAGAGGGAGGTTGTAATCGAGAATGAGATGGTGATTTGGGGAATCTATTGAGTTTTGAGGGGGTTCAAGAGACTATTGTTGACGGTCTAGATTTAAGCTTGAGAAGGAGGATCGAGGTTGATCGCAGGTGCAGAGCTCTTTTTCATTCCCACTTTTTTTTGGGAATAGGCATTCCTAATAAATTGGTAGGGAATAAGCATTCACACTTAAATGAGAATGAAAAAATTAAATTAAATATCAAATATACCATGACTTCTTATTAATTAATAATACTAAAAATAAAATAATTTTTTTTATTTTCACTTTATTATCTGATCGCACCCAAACATGAGAATGGAAATAAGTGTTCCATTCTCACACCCATCACGTTCTATTCCTTGCTTCATTTCATTCTCACTTGATCCGATTCCCACGCACCAAACGAGACGTAAGGACTATTACATAAATTTATTTGCTTATTTGCACAACTAATGTTATTAAAGGAGAAATGAAAAATATATATATTATAAATTAAAAGTTCTAAATTTATTTCTAAAAAGGCTTATAATTTTTATTTGATATTTAACAGACATTGACATTTTATGTAGAGAATTATTGTGTAAGATAGTTTGAACACTAATACAAATCGAACAAATGGCAGGGTTTGTCTTCTCCAAAGGGCACTAAATTTCTAGGTGGGTGTAATTTTCGATTAAGGGTAGCCCGATGCACTAAGCTTTCCCCATGCAGAGATTATGGAGAATAATCAATACAACTTTCGGGTTTATTATATGCAATCTTACTTGCATTTTCACAAGCAAGCTGAGTAGACTTTAGAATTTTATATCAGACCAAAAACATCTTGAAATCACCATAGAGGGGTGTATGTTGAAATGACATCTAAGGTTATGTCAAAACTAAAGTGCAAGTGATTGATGCAAAGATAAAACACAACATCAGAGATCAATAATACTAGTATTTAGTTCGTGCAAAAGCACGGACTATCTCGAAAAAAATGAAAGATGATTCTATCACTTTTTGAAAATGAAGATATGATCTAAATATATGAAATAAGAATGAATGAATGGTGAATTTGTAGATATAAGTAAATAACAGCTCAATTATAAGTCCTGTAAATACATCCAAATAAATTATGAAAATTGCCCAAATAAACAACAGAACTAACCTAGGCATGCTCAAGTTTACAATTCACTGATGCATATGTACAAACTAAACAAATTAAACCAAACATCTTTTTCCTCTAAAACAAAGAAGCCTCAATACCAATCATAAGATTTCGTAAAGACATTATAAAGTCACCAATACATTCTACAAATAAAAAATACCCAAACAAAGCATCCTTCTATTTACAGCATAACAACCATCAAGAACTAAAACAAACTTCCCTATACGACCAATGAGCTTTTAGCATCTTCCATTGTGATTGGCATCAATGCACCTGTTAACAACATAGTGAGGAGGTTGATCTTCCAAACAACCAAGGGTTTTCTTCACAAATTCTATATATTGCAGTAAGTACTAAACTACCTATTAACCTTTGCAAGTAACTAAGATGTATACTTCTCGACATCTTCATAGCCTCTTCATCTTTTTCTTAAAGAGCTTGAATGCTTTCATACATCTAAAGTCAGTTGACATGATCATGTGTTAGAATATTACAAAGCAATGCAAATTCATAACTATTAATAATACGTTTTGTTCACACGTAATGCTAGAAAGTGAGTTTGTTCACACGTTTTCACTCTTTTTATAATGAAGTTCAAGTCCAGACCTTTTCTCAAAAGAACAAAACAAAATAAACATGTACCTCAATGCAAAACAATCACATTCAAACGTGCCTTTGGATGATCATGTGTTAGAATAATCCTTTGCCCCTTGTAAATAGCACATAACTTTCTTAGTGGCACTCAAATGTTGAATTCGGATTGCTTTGGTATCTACCGCATTCCTACCAAGAAATATCGGACGAATGCATGTTTGTGCATATTACAAGCTCCCAACAACAGAGGCATATGGTATGAATGCCATTTGTTTGCGCTTAAGCTCGTTCTTGGGACAATCATTCAAACTCACTTTATCCCGTTTAACAATGGGTGCAGTTCCTGGAGAACAATTTCGTATTCCAAATCTCTCAAGAACTTTATATATGTAAGACTTCTGTGAAAATCCAAGCGTGCCTTTGGATCTATTGTGGTGAATCTCAATACCGAGTACATAAGCGGCTTCACCCATATCTTTCATCTCAAAATTATTGGGAAAAAACCTTTTAGTCTCATGCGCTGAATTCAAATCATTACTTGCAAGCAAAATATCATTCACATACAGACCAATATTATAAGCGTACTCCACTAACCTCAAGGTATACACATTGATCAACTTTTCTCAAATCGAAGATAGAATCACTTTATTGAATTTAAGGTACCATTGACGGGAGGCATGTTTAAGTCCATAAATAGATTTCTTTAGTTTGCATGCTAAATGACTTGCATTCTCTATAGAAAATCCTTCGTTGTTGTATGTAGACTTCTTAGCATAGTTCACACCATTCAAAATTATGTTTTCACATCCATTTGATGCAACTCTAGACTACAATGGCCATGACTATTCTAAATGATTCCTTTGATGAAACCGGAGAGAAGGTTTCCCTTAGTCAATTCCTCCATTTGTGTAAAACCGTTTGCCATTAGTCTAGCCTTGTATCTTTCTACCTTTCCTTTAGAGTCTCTTTAGTCTTGTATACCCATTGACATCCAACAAGTTTGACTCCAGTAGGTGATGGAACAAGGTCCTAGACATGGTTCTTCTCCATAGAGTCTATCTCTTCTTTCATGGCGTTGAACCATTGTGAGAACTTCGCACAATTCATGGCATGTGAAAAATGAAATAGGATCATCCATGTCTGTGTCATCTCCATTAGGTTCCTGAAAATACACCACATAATCAGGATGTATGGCAGATCTCTTTATTCTTGTAGATCTCCACAAAGGTGCTCCTTGATTTTCATTTTGATTTTGTTGAGCATCTTGTGCTTTCTGAATTGTCTCATTCATAAGTGGAGTTTGAATGATGGGAATTTCCTCTTGAAAGACATTATTATGGGAGGTCACTGCAACAAAATTCCCAACAATTTCATTTATCAAAACAAAAGGGTTATTTGCATCATAATAATCCAAAGTTTTTAATGAAAATTTCGACTTTGATACCCTAAAAAGTTTTCAAAAGACGAAATAACCAATCTTTACCTCAATTTCAGACTGCACGGCCTCGGGACGACGTGTGGGCCTCCTCGGGGCCCGTGCTCCGGTCATGGCGAAGAACACCTCATCGATCTCGTCTCTCGTAAGCGAGAGCCTGAGCTCAGTGATCGTCTCCCTCTTCCTCTTCCTCTTCTCGTCGTCCCCTCTCTTGCCGGCCTCCTCCTCTTTCTTCTTATCGTCGCCGATTTCGAGAAGAGGAGGATCAAAATAGGGCTCTTCTTGCTCCTCCTTCTTGATTTCTTGAAGAGATTTCGGGGATCTCGATCCGCCGTCAGAATTGGGAAGCTGGCAGCGCATCAAGCGGGTGGCCCCCCACTTGAACGTCGGCAGCGTCAGCGCCGTCATCGGAGAGCTCTTTCTCGCCTCGGAGAAAGCGCAGGTGCAGACCATCGCTGTCGAGGGAGAAATTAGGGTTTTGGATTTTTGGGGAGGTTTTTGGAGGGAAGAGAGGGAGGTTGTAATCGAGAATGAGATGGTGATTTGGGGAATCTATTGAGTTTTGAGGGGGTTCAAGAGACTATTGTTGACGGTCTAGATTTAAGCTTGAGAAGGAGGATCGAGGTTGATCGCAGGTGCAGAGCTCTTTTTCATTCCCACTTTTTTTTGGGAATAGGCATTCCTAATAAATTGGTAGGGAATAAGCATTCACACTTAAATGAGAATGAAAAAATTAAATTAAATATCAAATATACCATGACTTCTTATTAATTAATAATACTAAAAATAAAATAATTTTTTATTTTCACTTTATTATCGATGCATGGCATGTGAGAATGGAAATAAGTGTTCCATTCTCACACCCATCACGTTCTATTCCTTGCTTCATTTCATTCTCACTGATCCGATTCCCGCACCAAGCGAGGCGTAAGGACTATTACATAAATTTATTTGCTTATTTGCACAACTAATGTTATTAAAGGAGAAATGAAAAATATATATATTATAAATTAAAAGTTCTAAATTTATTTCTAAAAAGGCTTATAATTTTTATTTGATATTTAACAGACATTGACATTTTATGTAGAAATTATTGTGTAAGATAGTTTGAACACTAATACAAATCGAACAAATGGCAGGGTTTGTCTTCTCCAAAGGGCACTAAATTTCTAGGTGGGTGTAATTTTCGATTAAGGGTAGCCCGATGCACGAAGCTTTCCCCATGCAGAGATTATGGAGAATAATCAATACAACTTTCGGGTTTATTATATGCAATCTTACTTGCATTTTCACAAGCAAGCTGAGTAGACTTTAGAATTTTATATCAGACCAAAAAAAAACATCTTGAAATCACCATAGAGGGGGTGTATGTTGAAATGACATCTAAGGTTATGTCAAAACTAAAGTGCAAGTGATTGATGCAAAGATAAAACACAACATCAGAGATCAATAATACTAGTATTTAGTTCCGTGCAAAGCACGGACATCGACTATGCTCGGAAAAAAATGAAAGATGATTCTATCACTTTTTTGAAAATGAAGATATGATCTAAATATATGAAAAACATATAAGAATGAACATGGTGAATTTGTAGATATAAGTAAATAACAGCTCAATTATAAGTCCTGTAAATACATCCAAATAAATTATGAAAATTGCCCAAATAAACAACAGAACTAACCTAGGCATGCTCAAGTTTACAATTCACTGATGCATATGTACAAACTAAACAAATTAAACCAAACATCTTTTTCCTCTAAAACAAAGAAGCCTCAATACCAATCATAAGATTTCGTAAAGACATTATAAAGTCACCAATACATTCTACAAATAAAAAAATACCCAAACAAAGCATCCTTCTATTTACAGCATAACAACCATCAAGAACTAAAAACAAACTTCCCCTATACGACCAATGAGCTTTTAGCATCTTCCATTGTGATTGGCATCAATGCACCTGTTAACAACATAGTGAGGAGGTTGATCTTCCAAACAACCAAGGGTTTTCTTCACAAATTCTATATATTGCAGTAAGTACTAAACTACCTATTAACCTTTGCAAGTAACTAAGATGTATACTTCTCGACATCTTCATAGCCTCTTCATCTTTTTCTTAAAGAGCTTGAATGCTTTCATACATCTAAAGTCAGTTGACATGATCATGTGTTAGAATATTACAAAGCAATGCAAATTCATAACTATTAATAATACGTTTTGTTCACACGTAATGCTAGAAAGTGAGTTTGTTCACACGTTTTCACTCTTTTTATAATGAAGTTCAAGTCCAGACCTTTTCTCAAAAGAACAAAACAAAATAAACATGTACCTCAATGCAAAACAATCACATTCAAACGTGCCTTTGGATGATCATGTGTTAGAATAATCCTTTGCCCCTTGTAAATAGCACATAACTTTCTTAGTGGCACTCAAATGTTGAATTCCAGGATTGCTTTGGTATCTACCGAGCATTCCTCTGCAAAAGAAATATCTGGACGAATGCATGTTTGTGCATATTACAAGCTCCCAACAACAGAGGCATATGGTATGAATGCCATTTGTTTCGCTTAAGCTCGTTCTTGGGACAATCATTCAAACTCACTTTATCCCGTTTAACAATGGGTGCGGTTCCGGAGAACAATTTCATTCCAAATCTCTCAAGAACTTTATATATGTAAGACTTCGTGAAAATCCAAGCGTGCCTTTGGATCTATTGTGGTGAATCTCAATACCGAAGTATAGCGGCTTCACCCATATCTTTCATCTCAAAATTATTGGGAAAAACCTTTTAGTCTCATGCGTGAATTCAAATCATTACTTGCAAAAAATATCATTCACATACAGGGAATATTATAAGCGTACTCCCACTAACCTCAAGGTATACACATTGATCAACGGTGTTTTCGTAAATCGGAAGATAGAATCACTTTATTGAATTTAAGGTACCATTGGCGGAGGCATGTTTAAGTCCATAAATAGATTTCTTTAGTTTGCATGCTAAATGACTTGCATTCTCTATAGAAAATCCTTCAGTTGTTGTATGTAGACTTCTTCGCATAGTTCACACCATTCAAAATTATGTTTTCACATCCATTTGATGCAACTCTAGACTACAATGGCCATGACTATTCTAAATGATTCCTTTGATGAAACCGGAGAAGGTTTCCTTAGTCAATTCCTCCATTTGTGTAAAACCGTTTGCCATTAGTCTAGCCTTGTATCTTTCTACCTTTCCTTTAGAGTCTCTTTAGTCTTGTATACCCATTGACATCCAACAAGTTTGACTCCAGTAGGTGATGGAACAAGGTCCTAGACATGGTTCTTCTCCATAGAGTCTATCTCTTCTTTCATGGCGTTGAACCATTGTGAGAACTTCGCACAATTCATGGCATGTGAAAAATGAAATAGGATCATCCATGTCTGTGTCATCTCCATTAGGTTCCTGAAAATACACCACATAATCAGGATGTATGGCAGATCTCTTTATTCTTGTAGATCTCCACAAAGGTGCTCCTTGATTTTCATTTTGATTTTGTTGAGCATCTTGTGCTTTCTGAATTGTCTCATTCATAAGTGGAGTTTGAATGATGGGAATTTCCTCTTGAAAGACATTATTATGGGAGGTCATTGGAAGAATCAAATCATCATTCATCACAAGTGTGGCTTCTTTAGCTATCTTTTCATCAATATCAATCTTTTGATGTTTATTACTCTCACTAAGACAATTATCCTCGAGTAATCTGGCCTTTGAGTTCCCACTAGGCACCATCATCTTGCCTTTCTTCTTGAAAGAGCCACTCTTTTATCTCTAAGCATGTTTTTGTCGTGATGAGAGACCAAATGTGTTGGAAATATGACGTACAACAAGGCGGAATATGCATATCATGACTATTAATCAAAATTAATCGAATTAGAAGAATACCTAAACGCTTTCGAATTTCTTCAATAATCGTCCAAAGATCAATCCGAAATAGCTTCCTTAAGAGAAAAAGCCTCCAATGAAATCCACCCATCACCAAGAGGAGCAATCTTGAAAGATAGATTCTCAAATTTCTATTTCTTTTCGCTATTTTCTTATTCACATAAGGCCACATGTGAACCCTATATATAGGATTAGACTTGCCTTATAGATTTCAATTTTAAATAATTCATAATTGTTCAAAACTCTATCCATAATAATTAAAGATAGAATAGAATTGTTCAAAACTTTATCCATAACAATTAATGATAGAAATAGAATTGTATTATATGTATACCTCTTCTAATGACTTTAGTGAGACCAATTGGGTCCCATATCGAGAACCAATTATTAATCAAATTAATAATTTTAATTTAATAATCAAATCCTATCGACCAACCGTTTGTAAAAGCTCTTCCATAATATGGGATTAATTATTTATAAATAATATCTTACATTCATTCTCCTCTAGTATCATTTATTTTAGGCAACTTTTTAGAGCAGGACAACTCATCTATTTGCTCATGCCTAAATTGCAATTCCTATGAACATAAATAGAAATCATTTTGAAGCATTAAAATATTTTATTTTTATATGAAAATAAAATTTGAAAAATATTTTTCAAAACCACATCTTGCGGCGAATTTAATAACTTTATGGAATGCATAATAAATTAACTCATCATAATGAGCATCTTGGATCCTATCTAGATATTCATCATTTTCCTAAATGAAATTTAGCAACCCAACATTTCAGGTTGTGTAGCGCTAAATAAGCTTAATCATCACATCAAAGTATACTTAATTATCAAATCGAAAATGACAATATCATCAAGTCAAAGAGACCATGTAACAATTTGAATTCCCTATCTCTTAGGTGACTCGTCCTAGAGAATTAAAATGCGGTCTAGTGCTACACACATCACAATGCGTGCTTATGACATACACTGAGAAATCCTCATTCGGTGATTGAGACCCACCACCACATCGCATTGTGTGATTGTCATGCATAATAACATGTTATAACAAAGTTATCCTTTACTAGTTATAGGTTAAGCATAAATCTAAATATATGAAAAACATATAAGAATGAACATGGTGAATTTGTAGATATAAGTAAATAACAGCTCAATTATAAGTCCTGTAAATACATCCAAATAAATTATGAAAATTGCCCAAATAAACAACAGAACTAACCTAGGCATGCTCAAGTTTACAATTCACTGATGCATATGTACAAACTAAACAAATTAAACCAAACATCTTTTTCCTCTAAAACAAAGAAGCCTCAATACCAATCATAAGATTTCGTAAAGACATTATAAAGTCACCAATACATTCTACAAATAAAAAATACCCAAACAAAGCATCCTTCTATTTACAGCATAACAACCATCAAGAACTAAAACAAACTTCCCTATACGACCAATGAGCTTTTAGCATCTTCCATTGTGATTGGCATCAATGCACCTGTTAACAACATAGTGAGGAGGTTGATCTTCCAAACAACCAAGGGTTTTCTTCACAAATTCTATATATTGCAGTAAGTACTAAACTACCTATTAACCTTTGCAAGTAACTAAGATGTATACTTCTCGACATCTTCATAGCCTCTTCATCTTTTTCTTAAAGAGCTTGAATGCTTTCATACATCTAAAGTCAGTTGACATGATCATGTGTTAGAATATTACAAAGCAATGCAAATTCATAACTATTAATAATACGTTTTGTTCACACGTAATGCTAGAAAGTGAGTTTGTTCACACGTTTTCACTCTTTTTATAATGAAGTTCAAGTCCAGACCTTTTCTCAAAAGAACAAAACAAAATAAACATGTACCTCAATGCAAAACAATCACATTCAAACGTGCCTTTGGATGATCATGTGTTAGAATAATCCTTTGCCCCTTGTAAATAGCACATAACTTTCTTAGTGGCACTCAAATGTTGAATTCCAGGATTGCTTTGGTATCTACCGAGCATTCCTCTGCAAAAGAAATATCTGGACGAATGCATGTTTGTGCATATTACAAGCTCCCAACAACAGAGGCATATGGTATGAATGCCATTTGTTTGCGCTTAAGCTCGTTCTTGGGACAATCATTCAAACTCACTTTATCCCGTTTAACAATGGGTGCGGTTCTGGAGAACAATTTCTATTCCAAATCTCTCAAGAACTTTATATATGTAAGACTTCTGTGAAAATCCAAGCGTGCCTTTGGATCTATTGTGGTGAATCTCAATACCGAGTACATAAGCGGCTTCACCCATATCTTTCATCTCAAAATTATTGGGAAAAAACCTTTTAGTCTCATGCGCTGAATTCAAATCATTACTTGCAAGCAAAATATCATTCACATACAGGACCAATATTATAAACGTACTCCCACTAACCTCAAGGTATACACATTGATCAACAGTGTTTTCTGTAAATCTGGAAGATAGAATCACTTTATTGAATTTAAGGTACCATTGACGGGAGGCATGTTTAAGTCCATAAATAGATTTCTTTAGTTTGCATGCTAAATGACTTGCATTCTCTATAGAAAATCCTTCAGGTTGTTGTATGTAGACTTCTTCGCATAGTTCACACCATTCAAAAATTATGTTTTCACATCCATTTGATGCAACTCTAGACTACAATGGCCATGACTATTCTAAATGATTCCTTTGATGAAACCGGAGAAGGTTTCCTTAGTCAATTCCTCCATTTGTGTAAAACCGTTTGCCATTAGTCTAGCCTTGTATCTTTCTACCTTTCCTTTAGAGTCTCTTTAGTCTTGTATACCCATTGACATCCAACAAGTTTGACTCCAGTAGGTGATGGAACAAGGTCCTAGACATGGTTCTTCTCCATAGAGTCTATCTCTTCTTTCATGGCGTTGAACCATTGTGAGAACTTCGCACAATTCATGGCATGTGAAAATGAAATAGGATCATCCATGTCTGTGTCATCTCCATTAGGTTCCTGAAAATACACCACATAATCAGGATGTATGGCAGATCTCTTTATTCTTGTAGATCTCCACAAAGGTGCTCCTTGATTTTCATTTTGATTTTGTTGAGCATCTTGTGCTTTCTGAATTGTCTCATTCATAAGTGGAGTTTGAATGATGGGAATTTCCTCTTGAAAGACATTATTATGGGAGGTCATTGGAAGAATCAAATCATCATTCATCACAAGTGTGGCTTCTTTAGCTATCTTTTCATCAATATCAATCTTTTGATGTTTATTACTCTCACTAAGACAATTATCCTCGAGTAATCTGGCCTTTTGAGTTCCCACTAGGCACCATCATCTTGCCTTTCTTCTTGAAAGAGCCACTCTTTTATCTCTAAGCATGTTTTTGTCGTGATGAGAGACCAAATGTGTTGGAAATATGACATACAACAAGGCGGAATATGCATATCATGACTATTAATCAAATTAATAATTAGAAGAATACCTAAAACGCTTCCGAATTTCTTCAATAATCGTCCAAAGATCAATCCGAAATAGCTTCCTTAAGAAAAAGCCTCCAATGAAATCCACCCATCACCAAGAGGAGCAATCTTGAAGATAGATTCTCAAATTTCTATTTCTTTTCGCTATTTTCTTATTCACATAAGGCCACATGTGAACCCTATATATAGGATTAGACTTGCCTTATAGATTTCAATTTTAAATAATTCATAATTGTTCAAAACTCTATCCATAATAATTAAAGATAGAATAGAATTGTTCAAAACTTTATCCATAACAATTAATGATAGAAATAGAATTGTATTATATGTATACCTCTTCTAATGACTTTAGTGAGACCAATTGGGTCCCATATCGAGAACCAATTATTAATCAAATTAATAATTTTAATTTAATAATCAAATCCCTATCGACCAACCGTTTGTAAAAGCTCTTCCATAATATGGGATTAATTATTTATAAATAATATCTTACATTCATTCTCCTCTAGTATCATTTATTTTAGGCAACTTTTTAGAGCAGGACAACTCATCTATTTGCTCATGCCTAAATTGCAATTCCTATGAACATAAATAGAAATCATTTTGAAGCATTAAAATATTTTATTTTTATATGAAAATAAAATTTGAAAAATATTTTTCAAAACCACATCTTGCGGCGAATTTAATAACTTTATGGAATGCATAATAAATTAACTCATCATAATGAGCATCTTGGATCCTATCTAGATATTCATCATTTTCCTAAATGAAATTTAGCAACCCAACATTTCAGGTTGTGTAGCGTTTGCTAAATAAGCTTAATCATCACATCAAAGTATACTTAATTATCAAATCGAAAATGACAATATCATCAAGTCAAAGAGACCATGTAACAATTTGAATTCCCTATCTCTTAGGTGACTCGTCCTAGAGAATTAAAATGCGGTCTAGTGCTACACACATCACAATGCGTGCTTATGACATACACTGAGAAATCCTCATTCGGTGATTGAGACCCACCACCACATCGCATTGTGTGATTGTCATGCATAATAACATGTTATAACAAAGTTATCCTTTACTAGTTATAGGTTAAGCATAAATTTAAAAATCTCTAAGTTAGATCATATCTCCAAGCAAGTGACCATCACGATTGTATGATCTAACAAAATAGTTTCTAAGGATATATATAACAATTATATAAATGATATCCAAATTATATGTGCAACAATTAAATCTATTAACTTGACAATAATATTGCATAATTTGTATTGAATGTTCAAGGCATATTATTACTATTCCACAAAATGTGCACTATGCACCCTCTCACTTTTCAATCTCTCCTCTTCCCCAACACACATAGATAGTGGGTCATTAACTGACCAGTTCTCCTTATGTGTGTTATAGGAATTTCATATTACTTACATAGGCATGCGTTGCACGTGCTTTTAATATAACTCTTGATTTTTAGAGGGCTATTTGTAATTCTAAGATTTTGAATCTACTATTTGTAGATTTGAAATATTCACATATTTTTATAACTTTTAAATTTTGAGGGTGTTTGTTGTAAATTTAAAAGTTTGGTGTTTTTCACAGAATCTAAATTTTTAGGGGATGCTTGTAATTTATAGATTTTCAGTGTAGGTTTGAAATTTTCAAGCTTTAAATTTTAGGGGCCTCTTGCAATTTATAGATTTTTATTTTAGGTTTGAAATTTTCAAGCTTTTCTACAAGTTTTAAATTTTGAGCGGTTTTGTGGTGTGCTTTTCAAAATTAAAACTTTTATTGGTTCGTTTGAAACTCTAATTTTTTGGAAATTTATAATTTTTATGGTTTTTAAAGTATTTATAGTTTTAGGGTGTTTTCTGTAAATTCTAAATCTTTGGGGTTGTTTGTTTCTCCTTGAATTTCATTGTAATGTTTCAGATATGAAATCTTCAATTTATTTTTAAACTTACTTTTGAGGGTGTTGGAGTAAATTTTAAAATTTTGAGGGTGTTTGTTGTAAATTTAAAAGTTTGGTGTTTTTTTAGAATCTAAATTTTTAGGGGATGCTTGTAATTTATAGATTTTCAGTGTAGGTTTGAAATTTTCAAGCTTTTTCTGTAAGTATAAAATTATTGAGCTTATTTTGGGGATGTTTTTTATAAAATCTAAATGTTTTGGTTGAGGGTCTTTGGTTGTAATTTTAAAAGGTAAAGGCGTTTTCTATAAATCTGATATATAGAGACTCAGAACAAAACAAAATAAACATGTACCTCAATGCAAAACAATCACATTCAAACGTGCCTTTGGATGATCATGTGTTAGAATAATCCTTTGCCCCTTGTAAATAGCACATAACTTTCTTAGTGGCACTCAAATGTTGAATGCCAGGATTGCTTTGGTATCTACCGGCATTCCTACTGCAAAAGAAATATCTGGACGAATGCATGTTTGTGCATATTACAAGCTCCCAACAACAGAGGCATATGGTATGAATGCCATTTGTTTTGCTTAAGCTCGTTCTTGGGACAATCATTCAAACTCACTTTATCCCGTTTAACAATGGGTGCAGTTCTGGAGAACAATTTCAGATTCCAAATCTCTCAAGAACTTTATATATGTAAGACTTACGTGAAAATCCAAGCTGCCTTTGGATCTATTGTGGTGAATCTCAATACCGAGTACATAAGCGGCTTCACCCATATCTTTCATCTCAAAATTATTGGGAAAAACCTTTTAGTCTCATGTGAATTCAAATCATTACTTGCAAGCAAAATATCATTCACATACAGGACCAATATTATAAACGTACTCCCACTAACCTCAAGGTATACACATTGATCAACAGTGTTTTCTGTAAATCTGGAAGATAGAATCACTTTATTGAATTTAAGGTACCATTGACGGGAGGCATGTTTAAGTCCATAAATAGATTTCTTTAGTTTGCATGCTAAATGACTTGCATTCTCTATAGAAAATCCTTCAGGTTGTTGTATGTAGACTTCTTCGCATAGTTCACACCATTCAAAAATTATGTTTTCACATCCATTTGATGCAACTCTAGACTACAATGGCCATGACTATTCTAAATGATTCCTTTGACGAAACCGGAGAGAAGGTTTCCCTTAGTCAATTCCTCCATTTGTGTAAAACCGTTTGCCATTAGTCTAGCCTTGTATCTTTCTACCTTTCCTTTAGAGTCTCTTTAGTCTTGTATACCCATTGACATCCAACAAGTTTGACTCCAGTAGGTGATGGAACAAGGTCCTAGACATGGTTCTTCTCCATAGAGTCTATCTCTTCTTTCATGGCGTTGAACCATTGTGAGAACTTCGCACAATTCATGGCATGTGAAAAATGAAATAGGATCATCCATGTCTATGTCATCTCCATTAGGTTCCTGAAAATACACCACATAATCAGGATGTATGGCAGATCTCTTTATTCTTGTAGATCTCCACAAAGGTGCTCCTTGATTTTCATTTTGATTTTGTTGAGCATCTTGTGCTTTCTGAATTGTCTCATTCATAAGTGGAGTTTGAATGATGGGAATTTCCTCTTGAAAGACATTATTATGGGAGGTCATTGGAAGAATCAAATCATCATTCATCACAAGTGTGGCTTCTTTAGCTATCTTTTCATCAATATCAATCTTTTGATGTTTTTTACTCCCACCAGGCACCATCATCTTGCCTTTCTTCTTGAAAGAGCCACTCTTTTTATCTCTAAGCATGTTTTTGTCGTGATGAGAGACCAAATGTGTTGGAAATATGACGTACAACAAGGCGGAATATGCATATCATGACTATTAATCAAAATTAATCAGAATTAGAAGAATACCTAAAACGCTTTCCGAATTTCTTCAATAATCTGTCCAAAGATCAATCCGAAATAGCTTCCTTAAGAGAAAAAGCCTCCAACTGAAATCCACCCATCACCGAAGAGGAGCAATACTGAGAGATATGTTCTCAAATTTCTATTTCTTTTATGTTATTTTCTTATTCACATAAGGCCACATGTGAACCCTATATATAGGATTAGACTTGCCTTATAGATTTCAATTTTAAATAATTCATAATTGTTCAAAACTCTATCCATAATAATTAAAGATAGAATAGAATTGTTCAAAACTTTATCCATAACAATTAATGATAGAAATAGAATTGTATTATATGTATACCTCTTCTAATGACTTTAGTGAGACCAATTGGGTCCCATATCGAGAACCAATTATTAATCAAATTAATAATTTTAATTTAATAATCAAATCCCTATCGACCAACCGTTTGTAAAAGCTCTTCCATAATATGGGATTAATTATTTATAAATAATATCTTACATTCATTCTCCTCTAGTATCATTTATTTTAGGCAACTTTTAGAGCAGACAACTCATCTATTTGCTCATGCCTAAATTGCAATTCCTATGAACATAAATAGAAATCATTTTGAAGCATTAAAATATTTTATTTTTATATGAAAATAAAATTTGAAAAATATTTTTCAAAACCACATGCGTGAATTTAATAACTTTATGGGAATGCATAATAAATTAACTCATCATAATGAGCATACTGGATCCTATCTAGATATTCATCATTTTCCTAAATGAAATTTAGCAACCCAACATTTCAGGTTGTGTAGCGTTTGCTAAATAAGCTTAATCATCACATCAAAGTATACTTAATTATCAAATCGAAATGACAATATCATCAAGTCAAAGAGACCATGTAACAATTTGAATTCCCTATCTCTTAGGTGACTCGTCCTAGAGAATTAAAATGCGGTCTAGTGCTACACACATCACAATGCGTCTTATGACATACACTCGAGAAATCCTCATTCGGTGATTGAGACCCACCACCACAACATGTAGGTGTCATGCATAATAACATGTTATAACAAAGTTATCCACTAGTTATAGGTTAAGCATAAATTTAAAAATCTCTAAGTTAGATCATATCTCCAAGCAAGTGACCATCACGTTGTATGATCTAACAAAATAGTTTCTAAGGATATATATAACAATTATATAAATGATATCCAAATTATATGTGCAACAATTAAATCTATTAACTTGACAATAATATTGCATAATTTGTATTGAATGTTCAAGGGCATATTATTACTATTCCAACAAAATGTGCACTATGCACCCTCTCACTTTTCTCTCCTCTTCCCCAACACACATAGATAGTGGGTCATTAACTGACCAGTTCTCCTTATGTGTGTTATAGGAATTTCATATTACTAGTACATAGCACGTCGTTGCCGTGCTTTTTATTCTCTTGATTTTAGAGGGCTATTTGTAATTCTAAGATTTTGAATCTACTATTTGTAGATTTGAAATATTCATATTTTTATAACTTTTAAATTTTTGAGGGTGTTTATTACAAATTTAAAAGTTTTGGGTGTTTTTACAAAATCTAAAATTTTAGGGGATGCTTGTAATTTATAGATTTTAGTGTAGGTTTGAAATTTTCAAGCTTTAAATTTTAGGGGCCTCTTGCAATTTATAGATTTTTATTTTAGGTTTGAAATTTTCAAGCTTTTTCTACAAGTTTTAAATTTTGGCGAGTTTTGTGGTGTGCTTTTCAAAATTAAAACTTTTATTGGTTCGTTTGAAACTCTAATTTTTGGAAATTTATAATTTTTATGGTTTTTAAAGTATTTATAGTTTTAGGGTGTTTTCTGTAAATTCTAAATCTTTGGGGTTGTTTGTTTCTCCTTGAATTTCATTGTAATGTTTCAGATATGAAATCTTCAATTTATTTTTAAACTTACTTTTGAGGGTGTTGGAGTAAATTTTAAAATTTTGAGGGTGTTTGTTGTAAATTTAAAAGTTTTGGGTGTTTTTACAAAATCTAAAATTTTAGGGGATGCTTGTAATTTATAGATTTTAGTGTAGGTTTGAAATTTTCAAGCTTTTTCTGTAAGTATAAAATTATTGAGCTTATTTTGGGGATGTTTTTTATAAAATCTAAATGTTTTGGTTGAGGTCTTTGGTTGTAATTTTAAAAAGGTAAAGCGTTTCTAATCTGATATATAGAGACTCAGGGCAAAGTTGTCCAAGTAAAGTTACGCAAAAAGCACATGAGTTGCGGTAAGTATTGATTTTAGGGGACTATTTGTAAATATTGACATTTTCTTATTAATTTTAAAATTTTGAGGGTGTTTATTACAAATTTGAAAGTTTCTATGATTTTAGTGGGCTATTTGTAATTCTAAGATTTTGAATGTACTTTTGAATTTTTGAGGGTGTTTATTACAAATTTAAAAGTTTTGGGTGTTTTGTAAAATTTAAAATTTTAGGGGTTACTTGAAATTTATAGATTATTAGTGTGAGTTTGAAATTTTGAAGCTTTAAATTTTAGGGGCTTCTTGCAATTTATATATTTTCATTGTAGGTTTGAAATTTTAATGATTTTTCTATAAGTTTTAAATTTTGAGCTTGTTTTGCTAAATTTAAAAGTTTTGTGGTATGTTTTTTGAAGTTAAACTTTTATTGGTTTTCGTTTGAAACTGTTATTTTTGTAAATTTATAATTTTTATGTTTTTTACAAGTATTTATAGTTTTAGGGTGTTTTCTGTAAATTCTAAATCTTTGGGGTTGTTTGCATCTTCTTGAATTTCATTGTAATGTTTGAATGAAATCTTCAGTTTACTTTTAAACTTAGTTTTGAGGGTGTTGGGATAAATTTTAAGTTTTGAGGGTGTTTGTTGCAAATTTAAAAGTTTTGGGTGTTTTTACAAAATCTAAAATTTTAGGGGATGCTTGTAATTTATAAATTTTCAGTGTAGATTTGATGCTTGTAATTTATAGATTTTAGTGTAGGTTTGAAATTTTCAAGCATTTTCTGTGAGTTGTAAATTTTGAGCTTGTTTTTGCTAAATTTAAAAGTTTTGGTGTTTTTCAAAGTTAAAACTTTTATTGGGATGTTGGTTTTAGGTTATTGGTTTGTTTGAAACTCTTATTTTTATAAATTTATAATTTTTATGGTGGTTTTGCAAGTATTTATAGTTTTAGGGTGTTTTCTGTAAATTCTAAATCTTTGGGGTTGTTTGTATCTTCTTGAATTTCATTGTAATGTTTCAGATATGAAATCTTCAATTTATTTTTAAACTTAGTTTTTAGGGTGTTGGGGTAAATTTTAAATTTTTGAGGATGTTTGTTGCAAATTTGAAAGTTTTGGGTGTTTTTTAGAATCTAAACTTTTAGGGGCTGCTTGCAATTTATAGATTTTCAGTGTAGGTTTGAAAAATTTTTAAGCTTTTTGTAAGTATTAAATTTTGAGCCTATTTTTCTTAAATTTTAAAAGTTTTGAAACGTTTTTGCAACGTTAAAACTTTTTAGGGGATGTTTTTATAAATTATAAATTTTGGGGTTGTTTATATCTCCTTGAATTTATTTTAGATATGAAATCTCCTTGAATTTGATGTTGGTTGTAATTTTAATAAGTTAAAGGTGTTTTCTATAAATGTGTTAATTTAAAGGTGTTTTGTGAAAGCGGTGAGCAGTGAGATAGAGATAGAGATATAAAGATTTATATATGTAAGACTTCAGGAAAATCCAAGCGTGCCTTTGGATCTATTGTGGTGAATCTCAATAACCGAGTACATGCGGCTTCACCCATATCTTTCATCTCAAAATTATTGGGAAAACCTTTAGTCTCATCAATTCAAATCATTACTTGCAAGCAAAATATCATTCACATACAGACCAATATTATAAACGTGACTCCACTAACCTCAAGGTATACACATTGATCAACAAGTGTTTCTCAGAATCGAAGATAGAATCACTTTATTGAATTTAAGGTACCATTGACGGGAGGCATGTTTAAGTCCATAAATAGATTTCTTTAGTTTGCATGCTAAATGACTTGCATTCTCTATAGAAAATCCTTCAGGTTGTTGTATGTAGACTTCTTCGCATAGTTCACACCATTCAAAAATTATGTTTTCACATCCATTTGATGCAACTCTAGACTACAATGGCCATGACTATTCTAAATGATTCCTTTGATGAAACCGAGAGAAGGTTTCCTTAGTCAATTCCTCCATTTGTGTAAAACCGTTTGCCATTAGTCTAGCCTTGTATCTTTCTACCTTTCCTTTAGAGTCTCTTTAGTCTTGTATACCCATTGACATCCAACAAGTTTGACTCCAGTAGGTGATGGAACAAGGTCCTAGACATGGTTCTTCTCCATAGAGTCTATCTCTTCTTTCATGGCGTTGAACCATTGTGAGAACTTCGCACAATTCATGGCATGTGAAAAATGAAATAGGATCATCCATGTCTGTGTCATCTCCATTAGGTTCCTGAAAATACACCACATAATCAGGATGTATGGCAGATCTCTTTATTCTTGTAGATCTCCACAAAGGTGCTCCTTGATTTTCATTTTGATTTTGTTGAGCATCTTGTGCTTTCTGAATTGTCTCATTCATAAGTGGAGTTTGAATGATGGGAATTTCCTCTTGAAAGACATTATTATGGGAGGTCATTGGAAGAATCAAATCATCATTCATCACAAGTGTGGCTTCTTTAGCTATCTTTTCATCAATATCAATCTTTTGATGTTTATTACTCTCACTAAGACAATTATCCTCGAGTAATCTGGCCTTTTGAGTTCCCACTAGGCACCATCATCTTGCCTTTCTTCTTGAAAGAGCCACTCTTTTTATCTCTAAGCATGTTTTTGTCGTGATGAGAGACCAAATGTGTTGGAAATATGACGTACAACAAGGCGGAATATGCATATCATGACTATTAATCAAAATTAATCAATTAGAAGAATACCTAAAACGCTTTCGAATTTCTTCAATAATCTGTCCAAAGATCAATCGAAATAGCTTCCTTAAGAGAAAAAGCCTCCAATGAAATCCACCCATCAGAAGAGGAGCAATCTTGAAAGATAGATTCTCAAATTTCTATTTCTTTTACGCTATTTTCTTATTCACATAAGGCCACATGTGAACCCTATATATAGGATTAGACTTGCCTTATAGATTTCAATTTTAAATAATTCATAATTGTTCAAAACTCTATCCATAATAATTAAAGATAGAATAGAATTGTTCAAAACTTTATCCATAACAATTAATGATAGAAATAGAATTGTATTATATGTATACCTCTTCTAATGACTTTAGTGAGACCAATTGGGTCCCATATCGAGAACCAATTATTAATCAAATTAATAATTTTAATTTAATAATCAAATCCCTATCGACCAACCGTTTGTAAAAGCTCTTCCATAATATGGGATTAATTATTTATAAATAATATCTTACATTCATTCTCCTCTAGTATCATTTATTTTAGGCAACTTTTAGAGCAGGACAACTCATCTATTTGCTCATGCCTAAATTGCAATTCCTATGAACATAAATAGAAATCATTTTGAAGCATTAAAATATTTTATTTTTATATGAAAATAAAATTTGAAAAATATTTTTCAAAACCACATGCCTACAGAATTTAATAACTTTATGGGAATGCATAATAAATTAACTCATCATAATGAGCATATGGATCCTATCTAGATATTCATCATTTTCCTAAATGAAATTTAGCAACCCAACATTTCGGGTTGTGTAGCTTGCTAAATAAGCTTAATCATCACATCAAAGCATACTTAATTATCAAATCGAAAATGACAATATCATCAAGTCAAAGAGACCATGTAACAATTTAAATTCCCTATCTCTTAGGCGACTCGTCCTAGAGAATTAAAATGCGGTCTAGTGCTACACACATCACAATGCGTGTTTATGACATACACTTGAGAAATCCTCATTCCCGGTGATTGAGACCCACCACCACATCGCACATGTCGGTGTCATGCATAATAACATGTTATAACAAAGTTATCATTTACTAGTTATAGGTTAAGCATAAATTTAAAAAATCTCTAAGTTAGATCATATCTCCAAGCAAGTGACCATCACGTGTATGATCTAACAAAATAGTTTCTAAGGATATATATAACAATTATATAAATGATATCCAAATTATATGTGCAACAATTAAATCTATTAACTTGACAATAATATTGCATAATTTGTATTGAATGTTCAAGGCATATTATTACTATTCCAAAGAAATGTGCACTATGCACCCTCTCACTTTTCAATCTCTCCTCTTCCCCAACACACATAGATAGTGGGTCATTAACTGACCAGTTCTCCTTATGTGTGTTATAGGAGATTTCATATTACTAGTACATATAGCGATGCTGCACGCGCTTTTATTATAACTATGATTTTTAGAGGGCTATTTGTAATTCTAAGATTTTGAATCTACTATTTGTAGATTTGAAATATTCACATATTTTTATAACTTTTAAATTTTTGAGGGTGTTTATTACAAATTTAAAAGTTTTGGTGTTTTTACAAAATCTAAAATTTTAGGGGCTGGTTGCAATTTATAGATTTTCAGTGTAGGTTTGAAATTTTCAAGCTTTAAATTTTAGGGCCTCTTGCAATTTATAGATTTTTATTTTAGGTTTGAAATTTTCAAGCTTTTTCTACAAGTTTTAAAATTTTTGAGCAGCTTTGTGGTGTGCTTTTCAAAATTAAAACTTTTATTGGTTTCCGTTTGAAACTCTAATTTTTTGGAAATTTATAATTTTATGGTTTTTTAAAGTATTTATAGTTTTGGGTGTTTTCAGAATTCTAAATCTTTGGGGTTGTTTGTTTCTCCTTGAATTTCATTGTAATGTTTCAGATATGAAATCTTCAATTTATTTTTAAACTTACTTTTGAGGGTGTTGGAGTAAATTTTAAAATTTTGAGGGTGTTTGTTGTAAATTTAAAAGTTTTGGTGTTTTTACGAGAATCTAAATTTTTAGGGGATGCTTGTAATTTATAGATTTTCAGTGTAGGTTTGAAATTTTCAAGCTTTTTCTGTAAGTATAAAATTATTGAGCTTATTTTGGGGATGTTTTTATAAAATCTAAATGTTTTGGTTGAGGGTCTTGGTTGTAATTTTAAAAAGGTAAAGCGTTTTCTATAAATCTGATATATAGAGACTCGAGGGCAAAGTTGTCCAAGTAAATTCACACATGAGTTAGGTAAGTATTGATTTTTAGGGACTATTTGTAAATATTGACATTTTCTTATTAATTTTAAAATTTTTGAGGGTGTTTATTACAAATTTGAAAGTTTCTACTGATTTTAGTGGGCTATTTGTAATTCTAAGATTTTGAATGTACTTTTGAATTTTTGAGGGTGTTTATTACAAATTTAAAAGTTTTGGGTGTTTTTGTAAAATTTAAAATTTTAGGGGTTACTTGAAATTTATAGATTATTAGTGTGAGTTTGAAATTTTGAAGCTTTAAATTTTAGGGGCTTCTTGCAATTTATATATTTTCATTGTAGGTTTGAAATTTTAATGATTTTTCTATAAGTTTTAAAATTTTGAGCTTGTTTTTGCTAAATTTAAAAGTTTTGTGGTATGTTTTCGGGTTAAACTTTTATTGGTTTTCGTTTGAAACTGTTATTTTTTGTAAATTTATAATTTTTATGTTTTTTACAAGTATTTATAGTTTTAGGGTGTTTTCTCAGAATTCTAAATCTTTGGGGTTGTTTGCATCTTCTTGAATTTCATTGTAATGTTTCAGATCTGAAATCTTAAGTTTATTTTTAAACTTAGTTTTGAGGGTGTTGGGATAAATTTTAAGTTTTGAGGGTGTTTGTTGCAAATTTAAAAGTTTTGGGTGTTTTTGCAGAATCTAAAATTTTAGGGGATGCTTGTAATTTATAAATTTTCGTAGATTTGATGCTTGTAATTTATAGATTTTAGTGTAGGTTTGAAATTTTCAAGCATTTTCTGTGAGTTGTAAATTTTGAGCTTGTTTTTGCTAAATTTGAAAAGTTTGCGTTGTTTTTTCAAAGTTAAAACTTTTCATTGGGATGTTGGTTTTCGCTTTATCTTGCTTTGAAACTCTTATTTTTTATAAATTTATAATTTTATGGTGGTTTTGCAAGTATTTATAGTTTTAGGGTGTTTTCTCAGAATTCTAAATCTTTGGGGTTGTTTGTATCTTCTTGAATTTCATTGTAATGTTCAGATTTGAAATCTTCAGTTTATTTTTTAAACTTAGTTTTTAGGGTGTTGGGGTAAATTTTAAATTTTTGAGGATGTTTGTTGCAAATTTGAAAGTTTTGGGTGTTTTTTAGAATCTAAACTTTTAGGGGCTGCTTGCAATTTATAGATTTTCAGTGTAGGTTTGAAAAATTTTTAAGCTTTTTGTAAGTATTAAATTTTGAGCCTATTTTTCTTAAATTTTAAAAGTTTTGGTGTTTTTGCAAAGTTAAAACTTTTAGGGGATGTTTTATAAATTATAAATTTTGGGGTTGTTTATATCTCCTTGAATTTATTTTAGATATGAAATCTCCTTGAATTTGATGTTGGTTGTAATTTTAATAAGTTAAAGGTGTTTTCTATAAATGTTAATTTAAAATGTTTTGAAAACCGGTGAACATGAGATAGAGATAGAGATATAAAGATATATATAGTAGTAGCACGCGGTTGCATGTGTTTGCTTCATATGTGAGTGGAAACTTCGAGGGCAAAGTTGTCCAAGTAAAGTTAAGCAAAAAGTACAATAGTTGTGGTAACTATTGATTTTAGGGGCTATATGTAAATGTTCACATATATTTCTATAAATTTTGAATTTTTGAGGGTGTTGGTTGCAAATTTAAAAACTTTGGGTGTTTTTGCAGAATCTAAAATTTTAGGGGATGCTTGTAATTTATAGATTTTAAGTCCTAAAATTTTCAAGCTTTTTCCAGAAGTTTTAAAATTTTGAGCTTAGTTTTGCTAATTTTGAAAAGTTTTGTATTGGTTTTCAAAGTTAAAACTTTCGGGATGTTGATTTTCAGTTTATTGGTTTCATTTAAAACTCTTATTTTTTGTAAATTTATAATTTTATGGTGTTTTTACAAGTATTTATAGTTTTGGGTGTTTTCTCAGAATTCTAAATCTTTGGGGTTGTTTGTATCTTAAATTTTATTGTAATGTTTCAGATCTGAAATCTTAAGTTTATTTTTAAACTTAGTTTTTAGGGTGTTGGGGTAAATTTTAAAATTTTGAGGGTGTTTGTTGCAAATTTGAAAGTTTTGGGTGTTTTTGCAGAATCTAAAATTTTAGGGGCTGGTTGCAATTTATAGATTTTAGTGTAGGTTTGAAAAATTTTTAAGCTTTTTGTAAGTATTAAATTTTTAGCTTGTTTTGTTAAATTTTAAAAGTTTTGGGTGTTTTTGCAAAGTTAAAACTTTTAGGGGATGTTTTATAAATTATAATTTTTTTGGGGTTGTTTTTTACAGCATGATCCAGAATATTTTCATGGGGCGGATGACGAATATGTTTAAATTTTCATGGGCTTATCTATATTTGGCTCATTTGGACTTGGGTCAAGGGTGCAATATGTTAAATTTTGGGGGCAAAATATAATTTTTAAGGGGTCAAATCATCATTCATCACAAGTGTGGCTTCTTTAGCTATCTTTTCATCAATATCAATCTTTTGATGTTTACTCTCACTAAGACAATTATCCTCGAGTAATCTGGCCTTTGAGTTCCCACTAGGCACCATCATCTTGCCTTTCTTCTTGAAAGAGCCACTCTTTTTATCTCTAAGCATGTTTTTGTCGTGATGAGAGACCAAATGTGTTGGAAATATGACGCACAACAAGGGAATATGCATATCATGACTATTAATCAAATTAATCAATTAGAAGAATACCTAAACGCTTCAATTTCTTCAATAATCGTCCAAAGATCAATCGAAATAGCTTCCTAAGAGAAAAGCCTCCAATGAAATCCACCCACCAAAGAGGAGCAATAATGAAAGATAGATTCTCAAATTTCTATTTCCTCGCTATTTTCTTATTCACATAAGGCCACATGTGAACCCTATATATAGGATTAGACTTGCCTTATAGATTTCAATTTTAAACAATTCATAATTGTTCAAAACTCTATCCATAACAATTGAAGATAGAATAGAATTATTCAAAACTTTATCCATAACAATTAATGATAGAAATTGAATTGTATTGTATGTATACCTCTTCTATTGACATTAGTGAGACCAATTAGGTCCCATATCGAGAACCAATTATTAATCAAATTAATAATTTTAATTTAATAATCAAATCCCTATCCACCAACTTTAAAAGCTCTTCCATAATATGGGATTAATTATTTATAAATAATATCTTACATTCATTCTCCTCTAGTATCATTTATTTTAGGCAACTTTTAGAGTAGGACAACTCATCTATTTGCTCATGCCTAAATTGCAATTCCTATGAACATAAATAGAAATCATTTTGAAGCATTAAAATATTTTATTTTTATATGAAAATAAAATTTGAAAAATATTTTTCAAAACCACATGCCTGCGTGAGGAATTTAATAACTTTATGGGAATGCATAATAAATTAACTCATCATAATGAGCATCTTGGATCCTATCTAGATATTCATCATTTTCCTAAATGAAATTTAGCAACCCAACATTTCGGGTTGTGTAGCTTGCTAAATAAGCTTAATCATCACATCAAAGTATACTTAATTATCAAATCGAAAATGACAATATCATCAAGTCAAAGAGACCATGTAACAATTTGAATTCCCTATCTCTTAGGTGACTCGTCCTAGAGAATTAAAATGCGGTCTAGTGCTACACACATCACAATGCGTGCTTATGACATACACTTGAGAAATCCTCATTCCCGGTGATTGAGACCCACCACCACATCGCACATGTCGGTGTCATGCATAATAACATGTTATAACAAAGTTATCATTTACTAGTTATAGGTTAAGCATAAATTTAAAAAATCTCTAAGTTAGATCATATCTCCAAGCAAGTGACCATCACAGTGTATGATCTAACAAAATAGTTTCTAAGGATATATATAACAATTATATAAATGATATCCAAATTATATGTGCAACAATTAAATCTATTAACTTGACAATAATATTGCATAATTTGTATTGAATGTTCAAAGGCATATTATTACTATTCCAGCAAAATGTGCACTATGCACCCTCTCACTTTTCAATCTCTCCTCTTCCCCAACACACATAGATAGTGGGTCATTAACTGACCAGTTCTCCTTATGTGTGTTATAGGAGATTTCATATTACTAGTACATATAGCGATGCTGCACGCGCTTTTATTATAACTATGATTTTTAGAGGGCTATTTGTAATTCTAAGATTTTGAATCTACTATTTGTAGATTTGAAATATTCACATATTTTTATAACTTTTAAATTTTTGAGGGTGTTTATTACAAATTTAAAAGTTTTGGTGTTTTTACAAAATCTAAAATTTTAGGGGGCTGGTTGCAATTTATAGATTTTCAGTGTAGGTTTGAAATTTTCAAGCTTTAAATTTTAGGGGCCTCTTGCAATTTATAGATTTTTATTTTAGGTTTGAAATTTTCAAGCTTTTTCTACAAGTTTTAAATTTTTGAGCAGTTTTGTGGTGTGCTTTTCAAAATTAAAACTTTTATTGGTTTCCGTTTGAAACTCTAATTTTTTTTGGAAATTTATAATTTTTATGGTTTTTTAAAGTATTTATAGTTTTAGGGTGTTTTCTGTAAATTCTAAATCTTTGGGGGTTGTTTGTTTCTCCTTGAATTTCATTGTAATGTTTCAGATATGAAATCTTCAATTTATTTTTTAAACTTACTTTTTGAGGGTGTTGGAGTAAATTTTAAAATTTTGAGGGTGTTTGTTGTAAATTTAAAAGTTTTGGTGTTTTTACAAAATCTAAAATTTTAGGGGATGCTTGTAATTTATAGATTTTCAGTGTAGGTTTGAAATTTTCAAGCTTTTTACGTAAGTATAAAATTATTGAGCTTATTTTGGGGATGTTTTTATAAAATCTAAATGTTTTGGTTGAGGGTGTTGGTTGTAATTTTAAAAGGTAGTATGCTTTTATAACTGATATATAGAGACTCAGGGCAAAGTTGTCCAAGTAAAGTTATTAAAAAGCACATGAGTTAGGTAAGTATTGATTTTAGGGGACTATTTGTAAATATTGACATTTTCTTATTAATTTTAAAATTTTGAGGGTGTTTATTACAAATTTGAAAGTTTCTACTGATTTTTAGTGGGCTATTTGTAATTCTAAGATTTTGAATGTACTTTTGAATTTTTGAGGGTGTTTATTACAAATTTAAAAGTTTTGGTGTTTTGTAAAATTTAAAATTTTAGGGGTTACTTGAAATTTATAGATTATTAGTGTGAGTTTGAAATTTTGAAGCTTTAAATTTTAGGGGCTTCTTGCAATTTATATATTTTCATTGTAGGTTTGAAATTTTAATGATTTTTCTATAAGTTTTAAAATTTTGAGCTTGTTTTTGCTAAATTTAAAAGTTTTGTGGTATGTTTTTCAAGTTAAAACTTTTATTGGTTTCGTTTGAAACTCTTATTTTTTGTAAATTTATAATTTTTATGTTTTTTACAAGTATTTATAGTTTTAGGGTGTTTTCTCAGAATTCTAAATCTTTTGGGGGTTGTTTGCATCTTCTTGAATTTCATTGTAATGTTTCGAATGAAATCTTCAGTTTACTTTTAAACTTAGTTTTGAGGGTGTTGGGATAAATTTTAAGTTTTGAGGGTGTTTGTTGCAAATTTAAAAGTTTTGGGTGTTTTTTGCAGAATCTAAAATTTTAGGGGATGCTTGTAATTTATAAATTTTCGTAGATTTGATGCTTGTAATTTATAGATTTTAGTGTAGGTTTGAAATTTTCCATTTTCTCCGTGAGTTGTAAATTTTGAGCTTGTTTTTGCTAAATTTGAAAGTTTTGTATTGGTTTTTTCAAAGTTAAAACTTTTAGGGGGATGTTGATTTTCAGTTTATTGGTTTCGTTTGAAACTCTTATTTTTTATAAATTATAATTTTTATGGTGGTTTTGCAAGTATTTATAGTTTTAGGGTGTTTTCTCAGAATTCTAAATCTTTTGGGGGTTGTTTGTATCTTCTTGAATTTCATTGTAATGTTTCAGATCTGAAATCTTAAGTTTATTTTTAAACTTAGTTTTTAGGGTGTTGGGGTAAATTTTAAAATT